>JAQIUQ010006925.1:5301-60301 GCA_030378365.1 Hybognathus amarus | reverse complement strand
GAAATCAGGTACACACCTGCGAACTGTACCCAGGTCCAAATAAAAAGGGTGGTTTGGGGCACGGTTTGTGTCATCTCTGTACGGTTCGCTGCTGATTTGAACGCAATTGTACAAACCAAGTGTTAAAAAATCTAAATATTAAAGTGAGGCGAGCAACTACAGTATGCATTTGGCTGATTTGCCATTTTGTCAATACCATGTAACTGGGGTGAATAGCTGCTGGTTTGATGATGCAAGCTTACCACGGTATATATACACTCACCGGCCACTTTATTAGGTACCCCATGCTAGTAACGGGTTGGACCCCCTTTTGCCTTCAGAACTGCCTCAATTCTTCGTGGCATAGATTCAACAAGGTGCTGGAAGCATTCCACAGGGAGTTTGGTCCATATTGACATGATGGCATCACACAGTTGCCGCAGATTTGTCGGCTGCACATCCATGATGCGAATCTCCCGTTCCACCACATCCCAAAGATGCTCTATTGGATTGAGATCTGGTGACTGTGGAGGCCATTTGAGTACAGCAAACTCATCGTCATGTTCAAGAAACCAGTCTGAGATGATTCCAGCTTTATGACATGGTGCATTATCCTGCTGAAAGTAGCCATCAGAAGTTGGGTACATTGTGGTCATAAAGGGATGGACATGGTCAGCAACAATACTCAGGTAGGCTGTGGCGTTGCAACGATGCTCAATTGGTACCAAGGGGCCCAAAGAGTGCCAAGAAAATATTCCACACCATGACACCACCACCACCAGCCTGAACCGTTGATACAAGGCAGGATGGATCCATGCTTTCATGTTGTAGACGCCAAATTCTGACCCTACCATCCGAATGTCGCAGCAGAAATCGAGACTCATCAGACCAGGCAACGTTTTTCCAATCTTCTATTGTCCAATTTCGATGAGCTTGTGCAAATTGTAGCCTCAGTTTCCTGTTCTTAGCTGAAAGGGGTGGCACCTGGTGTGGTCTTCTGCTGCTGTAGCCCATCTGCCTCAAAGTTCGACGTACTGTGCGTTCAGAGATGCTCTTCTGCCCACCTTGGTTGTAACGGGTGGTTATTTGAGTCACTGTTGCCCTTCTATCAGCTCGAACCAGTCTGGCCATTCTCCTCTGACCTCTAGCATCAACAAGGCATTTCCGCCCACAGAACTGCCGCTCACTGGATGTTTTTTCTTTTTCGGCCCATTCTCTGTAAACCCTAGAGATGATTGTGCGTGAAAATCCCAGTAGATTAGCAGTTTCTGAAATACTCAGACCAGCCCTTCTGGCACCAACAATCATGCCACGTTCAAAGTCACTCAAATCACCTTTCTTCCCCATACTGATGCTCGGTTTGAACTGCAGGAGATTGTCTTGACCATGTCTACATGCCTAAATGCACTGAGTTGCCGCCATGTGATTGGCTGCTTAGAAATTAAGTGTTAACGAGCAGTTGGACAGGTGTACCTAATAAAGTGGCCGGTAAGTGTATATGTATGTATGTGTATGTATGTGTATATGTGTGTGTGTGATATATATCCCTCTGATGGTCCTCGGTTTTGAATTATTAAAAATCACAGCTTCATCGGAAGGTTATGATATTTGGTGACTTTTTTTTGGCATGTGAATACAAAAAAAAATTGAGGTCATGATCCGAGCATGCTAAGTAGTCGTAAAAAAAATAGTCACACGTCGTGGTCTTCGGTCAGAAATGACCGACCCATAGGAAATGAATAGGAAAATTCTCTGAATTTTTGTTTGTACAATCTACAAATCGGCCACGATTCTTGAAAAGAAGTATACCGCAGTAAAGGGGTGACACTCTACAACATCTAGAGTGCAAAAAATTTACACCCCCACACACACACACACACACCCATACAAACACACTTTTATACACATACCAATAAATTCAGACTACAAAAAAATCTGTTTTGAAATTTTAAAAATCACAGCTTCATCTGAATGTTACGAAACTTGGTGACATTTCTGGCATTAGGTATCTGAACACACAAAATATTTAGTTCATGGTCCGAGTATGCTAAGTGGTCGTAAAAAAAATAGTCACGATTTTGGTCTTTGGTCAAAAATGACCTCCATAGGACATGAATAGGAAATTGACAAAAACACAAAAATTCACAATTTATTTATTTCATAGTTTTTGAGATTGTTTTATATATTCAAATCCACCAAAAAAAAATGTGTTCATAAATAGCTGGGAAATTCACATGCCTCTCCATAGAGAGCTGTACATGCCATCTAGTGGTTACACCATGATTCTACGCTTTTTCTCTATACTGTAACCAGATGGTGCTAATTTTCTTCAAAAAATATTTTTTTTCTGAAGGCCTAGACTCTATATTAAACAAAAATACTGCATTAATATATTTAAATTATATCTGCATTAATATATTATTTCCATTGAAAAAATAGACAATAAATATTGCATAAATATTAAAAAATTTAATCAAATTGTCTCAAAATACTAAATTAAAAAGAATAAATATTATAGAATAAAAATAAATTGCATTGGTTTTACTGGGATGGAAGAAGTTTCATTTTTAGGCCTTCTACCAGGAAGGCCCAGGACGTGACTCATAAAAGAAGACCAGAGGGTTTTTTATACATACAGCTATGGAAAAATTAGAGACCACTGCCAGATCAGCAGTTGCTCTGGATTTATTATTTATAATATAAATAATAAATCCAGAGCAACTGCTGATTTGGCAGTGGTCTCTTAATTTTTTCCATAGCTGTGTGTGTGTGTGTGTGTGTGTGTGTGTGTGTGTATATATATATATATATATATATATATATATATATATATATATATATATATATAAAATTGTTTGTTTATGTATTTTTTTTATTTATTTTTTTATTTATTTTTTTTATAAACTTTTTTTGTTGGAAGCATTTCATTGTGATTAATTGATTTATCAGCTCTAAATATAATGTGAACACAATCCAGCGGGGACGCAATTCGTACTCTGGTTCGAACTATGTAATCAAACCAAGTGTGAAAGCACCTAAAATTCCATTTATGTCCTCAAACCTTATTAAAAAATATATGTTTTTCGCAGAGCATCGCAAGTGGAATTGTTGCAATATTGGTGTCGAGGAATATTACCTACTGGAAACTAGTAAGTAACATTTTCTCTGTTTTAGTATTATATTTCTAAGGCCTTATCGCGATTGTTCTGTACACCACTACAAAAACACAATGCTCTTTCCCTGTGTTATTTATAGTCAGCATGAAACAGAAGTTGCAAGAAATCTTAATTTGTGACGTACAGTACTGTGCAAAAGTCTTAGGCACGTTAGTATTTTCACCCCAATAAAATGGTTTTAAGCCAAATATTTATTTATTTAGCTGGGATATATGTCAGTGGGATATCATTTTACATTTCCAAACATTCATCTTGCCATTAATTGTATTAATCCTGTGAGATTTCTGTATGCATGAGAAGTCTGACAACAGCCAGTATGATCTGATCACTTGAGTCTGTCTGTGATTACATGAAGAAACAGAAAAAACTGAGACGAAGAAGAACTGTGGCAACATCTCCAAGACATCTCAAAGAAACCTTCCTGCCAAGCTACAGTACTGTGAAAAGTTGTAGGCACTTGTGTAAAAATGTGAGGATGCTTTAAAAAAAATGTCATAAATAGATTTTATTTATCAATTAACTTCTATAATGAATTTAAATCAATATTTGGTGTGACCACCCTTTGTGTTAAAAACAGCTTTTGTCCAGGTACACTTGTACATAGTTTTGCTGGAAGGTTTTTACAGTTCTGGATTTAGTCTGTCTCAGTTTTTTCTGTTCCTTCATGTAATCACAGACAGACTCGGTGATGGTGAGATCAGATTATACCGACTTTTGTCAAACACAGTGCATTTAAAAATCACATTGGTTTATTACAATTAAGGCTAAATAAATGTTTGGAAATGTAAACTGAAATTTTCATATTGACACTGCAGAAAAGACTAAACAACTGGCTTAAAACCATTTTTTTTGGAGTAAAAATAATAATGTGCCTGAAACTTTACAGTACTGCACAGTACTGTTACTGTATATCCGAGTGAAATGGCTTCTCTAACAAGAAAAAATGTAAACGCCTTTTTAATGCCAGTAAACACAACGTCATCAGAAAAGAGTTGTCTCTGCAAGAGGAAAAGGGAAGTTATTTTGATTCTGAGGGCACATAAAAAGAGGTGCATGGAAAAAATGTTTATAATAAATAGGGCGATATTCCATAATAAAGCAAGAACTGTCCATTTTGATTTTATGGTGACATTAACACAGCTCTGTTCTTCTGCTTCCTGTAGCACATCGGCCTGTTAGTGAGTTCCTTTCTGAACACCCTGCTCACGCTGGCATGTTTATTGGGGTTGATTTTGGCTATCAGTCTGACTATTTCAACCGACGGAGCGGCCTCATGAAAGGATGCAATTCCACTAACAATGCACGCTCTCCGGTTACTCGTCGACTGCCCTTTTGATGCCACTCTGCATCTATGTGTAGTCTTTCTACTGGAAAACATCTTAAAACTACTGCGAAAATATTATTAGAAATGCATCTGTATATACACATCAGCAAATTAGAATGATTTGTGTAGGATCATGTGACACTGAAGACTGGAGTAATGATGCTGAAAATTCAGCTTTGCATCATAGGAAGAAATTACATTTTAAAATGTAATAATATATCACAATGTTGCTGTTTATTGTATGTATAAATTTTAATTTTATAATTCTAATTCTAATTTATACATTTTATTGATCTAATAAATTCAGCCTTGATGAACACATTTTTTAAAAATGTTAATTATTCCAAATGTCTGACCCTCAAGTGTACAGTAAATACTTCGAGAATTTTGCATATGAAGACTGAAGTTGTTTCTCGTCTAGGACACAACCCTTGCTCTGTGGTTCACTTGCGCTGCGTTCACTTCGCTGGAGGCTGGACTGTCTGTGTGGTGCTTTATTGTGGGTCTCCAATTAAGAGGCATCGGACCCTGTGCTCAAAACTACATCCGAGAGCAGGTACACCTCTGAATATTCATGCAGACGACTCCGCTGAATTAACCCGCTGTGTGAAAAACCTAAAATCATTTTCCTAGGGATTTTCTATGGACTGATTATGGAAATGATTTTGCAGGGTTCAGAGCTCTTTACATGTATGTATTAAAGGCAGAATAAAGCAGGTGGTTTTATTCAAAGCATCTTACATTACATTAATTTACACATTTTGTCAGACTTTCAAAATGCTAGTTTTTGAAAACTTGATACCCAGTGTTGGGGAAGCTACTCAGAAACTTTAGTTTGTGAAGCTACAAGCTACTAGTAAGTTAAAGTAGTTAAACTACAGTCAAGCTACCCTTTTGGAAAAGTAGTTAGCTACACTACAAGTTATTATCAAAAAGTAGCTAGCTACATTGAAACTACTTTTGCTTTTTGAACAATGTATATTATAAATAACTGAATAAGTGTCTGAGGAATGTTTTCAGTAAAATATTTAGTGTTTAAAACAAGGCAATACAATTATGATTTCAAAGAGTATTGTTTTATTACACACAACACTAAAATATCTCTGACTGTTTGTGCAAAACTGCAACAAATAGCCTACAACATTGCAAGAACAAAATATACATCCAACGTAAATTGCATGTAGAACATTTTCTCAAAAATACAGATTGAACTTGACAAATAAGGCCATGGGTAATTAACGTTCAGTTGTTTCTCCATCCTTCAAATCTGCCGTCACGTCTTGCTCCATCATGGATAATCATAATATGGGTGTGTCAACCCACTTCTGTACGTCAGTGAACCGTTAGCCGCAAGATGCGTGATTAAACAACAGGTGGCGGTAATGGCAAAAAATGAGTTTGTAATCTAACAAGAAGAAGAATATCCTTGCATCGCGCTGATTCGCACAGGCTCGAACAAACGCAATTTAGCTTTTGCTCGCGCTACACCGCTACTTGCTGTAAAAAGTAGTTAGCTACTGGAAAAGCTACACTGTTTAAAAAGCAACTGAGCTACTGAAAAATTTAGTTAAGTTAGTGTACGCTACTTGTAGTTAACTACTCCCCAACATGACGATACAGTTATTTTATCCATGTGAACTACAAGAACTTGAGTTTGTGAAAACTGAAACATCATGCACATATGTATAGAGTGCCGAAGTTATCACGTCACTTTGTAGGACAACTCGGAAGCTAGCGGCGCATGGGTTCCCTCAATCGAAAAGCAATGCATTTTCCCCATAGACTTTTGGAAATCACAAAAAATAAGATCTGTGTTTAACAAAGAGTTGTGACCCCTACACGTTTTGTCTATCAAGATAATCTTTACAAGTTAATCCAAAATGTATACATTTTGAAGCCTATATAAAGTTTTTAAAAAACACAAGCAGGTTATAACTGGTGTGTTCTATGTCATAGTTCAAAACGTGAAAATACCTAGAGGCTTTGTTAACCACAGACCTTAAACATAAAAAAACCCATAGACTTTAGGGCGAGGGAACTGGGAGTGCTAAAATGCTAACTCACTTTCGCTTTTGGCCTACAAAGTGACGACGTAACTTTGGCAATCTATAGACCTTATGTAGCCCCGCCCCTTTTCAGCGCTGCGCACGTTGTCTTTTGACTTCCGGTCTATATTTTGACAGCGATCTTGCATAGGTATAAATGAACTGCTCGTAAAAAATTTCCCGGTCGACATTTGTTAAGACATCTGCTTTACAATGCTTATGATAAACATTACAATGCTCATGATAACTTTTGTTAACTCTACAATAAGTAAATCCACTTCACCAGCTAATTATTCATCGACAGCGATGCCATAGAAATATACAGAGCAGCCGCGAAACCGGAAATTCAAAGACAATATTCTGAAGATGACGGCGCCCACGTTTCTCTGGTGCATAAGGTCTATTATGCGTTTTAGTTTATTGACGCCTAGTGTTTTTTATTTACAAAGTGACATCGCCAACTACTGGCCTGGCAGAAGAATACAGCGTTTTCCACAGATCCTTGTGAACAGAGATTGTTTTAACATTGTCATCGTGAAAAATACATAGTACATACAGCTATGGAAAAAATTAAGAGACCACTGCCAAATCAGCAGTTGCTCTGGATTTATTATTTATATTATAAATAATAAATCCAGAGCAACTGCTGATTTGGCAGTGGTCTCTTAATTTTTTCCATAGCTGTAGTTGTCATATAACCATACCCTAAACCGTTTCCAGACTCTTTGAGATGAGGTGATGTGCAATGTTTCTTATGAAAAATTTTTTTACTAAAAAAAAAAAAAAAAAAAAAATATATATATATATATATATATATATATTTATTTATTTATTTATTTATTTATTTTTACTTTTCATGTAAATCTATTGTTTGAGACCTCCACAACAAAATGAGAAACCTTTAAAATAGCCTAATTTGGGCACTTTAATTCTAAAAAGGTCATGTAGAACTGTAATGAAAAAAGAGGATTAAAAAGAGATATAATATGGGCTCTTTTTAATCATTGTGATTGTCTTTCATAACAGCTGGAAGAAGAGGCCCTGGCGTCAGGATCAAAGATGGACCAACACCCCACAACTCAAGGAGAGCGTCTCATTGCACATCAGTCCGCCATTGCTTAGAGAGAGGTGGGACATTTACTGTGGTGAAACAGAACATGATGCAATTTTTCATTCATCTGGAGTTACATGCATTTGTATTAATTAATGTCAGTTGTTCTGTAGATGATTTGAAGCACTGAGGTTGTGAAACAGATTTTTTTGCCAAGATGTTTGGTCCGAATGTGTTCAGTCTACTCGTATAGATAGTAATTAAACCCAAAACATATTCATAGTCATTTTCTGAAACTGTATATGGAGTTACATGTTAGGCAGTTATCGTTTACATGGAAACTAAACACCCAACTTCATTTAAAAATAATGATTTTTTTTAAGCGACCACTTGTATTCTTTTTTATATCTTGTTTTGTTGTCAAATATACCAAATACTGTTTTATTTTACTTTAAAGGAAAGCAACTGTTTTACTATCTAATGTGCCACACGCTGAGCTCTCTGTAGTCGGTTGTCATACAAAGTCCAGTATGCAATATAGAGAGTGTGCCAGAGCGCCGTCAGAGACATTAATCTGGGGTGGATTCAATGATGCAGAGAAAATCTCACTCTCACAGATAATCTAGTGTGATTACAGTAGTTAAATATTGACAGAGACATGACTGAAGCTGTCAAAACAAAGAGATTTCCCTCTGCTTGATGCATTAAATTTCATTTCAAAAGACTTTGTTTGTTTAGAGAGCTGTACTTTCATTCCTGACACGTTACTCAAAATCCCTCATCTCGATGCAGAAAAGTGAACCTTGGCTTTTTCATTTAATTTAATTATTTTTAACATTGTGTTATCAATGTGCATCATATTTGAATATACATTTTCATATTAAAAAAATAGTTTTTGAAATCTGACTGCTCCACAATGATTTTTTTTTTATATTAGGCTGTGAAACGTTTTTCAGATATAATAATTTCATTTTAGATTCCATAACTAGAGTTGAAATGGTGAACATTGTTCTTTTAACAATTAACATGGCATGCAAAGTATGTTGAAGAGGATGAACAACATTTTCCAAAGACCTACATTCACTGATCCTTTGTTAGATCGGAAAAGTATTTTTCAAAGACCTGTTTTGTGCCCTTGTGCCTCCTGTGATCAGACACTGGCCCTGTTTAATTCCATATGTAAGTTGATGATGTGTTCTCAGTGTTATGGGAAAGCTGACCTCATTCACTTCACTGCACCTGTTGAATTGCTGGACATCTGCTTGTTCACTCAATGCATCAGAGACAAAAAACCTCCACAATCTAGCTTGCCAGACTCCCAATTATATGGTTAATACTTCATCATTTAATCAAGATAAAGAGAAAAATGCCTAATAAAATAACCTGTTCCCCTGTTTTTTTTAGGTCAGGTCATATATTTCCCATTATCTTTTATTTGTCACTGCTTTGATTCCTGTGCAATACTGTATACAAGACACGTTCCTCTGTAACTAAAGACAAAATATTGCTGTCAAATCGATTAAGAGAATCTAGCATAAAACTTTGAGGTTATTTAATGTTATATAAACATATGTAAACTCAAATGTAAGATTTGATGTTAGATGCAATGAATCTTGGTTAATCTGTTTGACAGCACTTCAAAAAATACCTTTTTAAAATATTTTTTCGAAATAATTTTTAAAACTTTAAAATTTAAAATATAATTCCGTTATAAAAAAAATCGCTTAATTTTTGTTTAAAAACGATTTAATTTAAAATGCACCGTTGCTCTGTACCAGAGATGCACATGCGCAGTTGAAGTCGATTCTGACTGTCTTGAGGAGGGGGCATAGAAATAAATACAATAAGCTGTAAGAAAGTAAATTACAATGAAACTTCGTAAAATGGGCGGGTTGGGCCAGGTGGGTTGTGTCTAAACATTCCCAATCATAGTTTAAGCTTTCACTGTGTATTTTCAAATTAAGCGGTTATTAAAGTTTCTGAGGACTGTTATTAGAATGTAAATGATTGACGTCGATTACACGCGGCGCTATTTTGGTCACAAGGTGCGTGTTACTTTTCTCAGCGCTGGTGAGTCTGGACAAATCACAATCGTTAGTGGTTCTGGTTTTTTGATGTATTATATTTGAGAGAGCTATGTTAGATTTTTAATTTGTTTGTCATATATTAATACTTTGAATTAAGGTAGTTAAACGATTATACATATTATTACAAAATCTTTTCTGACGAGACAAAAAACGTCGTGGGATTTGAATGCGGCTCAATAGCGGTCTGTGCTGTTGAGCCTCCAAGCGCCCCCTGGAGGAACACAGGTGTATGTCTCTTTGGAAACAGCTGAAGGTGGGGCGAATCGGGAGTTTCGTTGCGGTTGTGAATATGCAAAGCCACCGGGCAGCCGTCCGTGACGTTCTTCATGTGCTCGTTTCGGGTCGTTTACGATTTTTGTATCCGTCAGCGTCTCAATGCAAATAAGCAGCCGGTCGGAGCGAGTGTTTTCATGCGGTGTGAGTGTCTGAGTGAAACTGCAGCACGGACTTCAGTGTGTTACATGATTGTAGGTGCTGAAATCAAACCTGCAGCGTAAATCTACACCGAGAGACACGCTGTATAGTGTCATATGGAGAAAACCAGAGGATCTTTGCCAGGGAGAGGTAAAGTTTCATATGCATAATATTGCACGCACTGTTCAGGTGTTTTAACCCACATAAATATGTGGTTTTAGCATATTTTATATATAATAGTGCATATATATATATATATATATATATATATATATATATATATATATATATATATATATATATATATATATATATATATATATATATATATATATATGGAAATGCATATGTTGATTTATTTTCATACATGAGTAATCCCATCATATGTTCCACTGCTGACACCGCAGACCTTTGTGAAATATCGGAAATTATTTATATATTTATAACAGGAGTAATGCAATCTAAGGTGTGCATAGGTTTGTCTATAATGAAATTATTTGAAGACTATTAATTTGACATGTCTAGTAATTTTTGTATTTTAGAGAATTAATGAAGACTTTATTCAGATTTTTAATGTCTGGTTACTGTGTTTCGTAGATGGTTGTGTGTTTGTAGACTCACACAAACGTGTTGTAAGGGGGATGGTATGTTTACACTGGCTCCTGTTAATACAGATTCAACACAATCGGGATTAAAGGCTGATGAAATGACATGAGAAAGTGTTACGTATTAATCACTGCCCATATTACTCGCTTTTCTCAAAAAATAATTTGAATTAAATACATTTCTGTTTAAAATGCGTTGAATTATGTGTGTTAACTCATGAAGAACAGCACAATATATCAGCTAAATATTCAAAGAATACAATATATAATTATAATTTGCATAATGAACAAACTATTTTTAGCAAGGTTTTTAATTTAAATGTATATTATAATTAACTATAGAATTTATATTTACACAAGAATTATGCACATTTCTCCCCAAAACAAGATAATAATACAGTAATGAATGCCTGGAGTCTGGACACAATGATTTGTTAAATTACATTAAGATATAATAGTCATTATTTAGTTTACGGTCCAATTCTCACTATTACAACTTTTGCCTCAATAATCTCCTAAATAATTTTTATTAATTTAAGTATGGATTAGGATTAAGGTGTGTAGAATATGGTCATGCAAAATAAGGCATTAATAAACTACTATAAACAGCCGGTATTAACTAGTTAATAGAGAGAATTGGACCCTTAACTAAAGTGTTACAGAAATAATTAAATTCACCACAGCAAAAACAACTATAATGTATGAGTAATTATTTTATTTTTTTCAATATAACACTTCAACACAATTTAAATATTTTCTTTTGCATGCACTATTGCATTTTTTGTATTATTATTATTGTAAAATAAATGTGCTTAATTGTCATGAATATAATAAAGAAAGGCTCAGGGGTCCTGAAATAGCCTTGATTTTCTTAATGCAAAATATAATTGTGTACATTTTCTCCATTTTGGAGCTGAAATCTGACCCATGCATGTTCTTGAACGGTTTTGTGAGGTTCACCTAGTTAATGGATTGTTGGTTTTGGTTTACGGCTGTTATAACAGCTGTTTAACTGGTCTTGCCTAACTGTTTACAAGCTGGGGTTTACATAAGCTTGCTTTGCCAGGCACAAAACTAATGAAGTTAACCAGTTAAAATGGATAATTAATTTGCTTAATTGCACACAATAAGTCTGATAGCATCTTTATTTTATATGTATTTTTTTATATGTTGTTCCAGGTATCCAGTATCATTCGTCGGTAGCCACATCCCAGAGCCCCGTTTGAAGGATCCATTGAAGACCACCCTGACCAAAGACAGTTTCTCATTCATTCTGTAGTCTTGTATGCATGTGAGAGGATGCATAAGGGGTCTGATCAAAGCGTGCACTGACCCCAGACGCCGTCAACAGACGGGTATCCATGAGGACCATCTGACAGAACAGGAAGAGCATGGAAGCAGTCGGTCGTAGCGGTTTACCTTACACACTGTGGGTGTGGCGGATCTCTGCGTAGAGAAGAAACCCTTGTGCTCGGTGTTCCTGCCGTTCAGACATGGATTTACCTTCCCGAGGGATGTGGCTCTTCGGGGCTCTGCTGCTCTTGTCCCTGTTCACGAGCAGCCTGGGCATCCACATGGACTCGGCGGTCGGCGCTCACAGCATGTTCACCTGCGAGTCGATCGGTCTGCGTATGTGCCAGGATCTGCCCTACAACACCACCTTCATGCCCAACCTCCTGAACCACTACGACCAGCAGACGGCCGCGCTGGCCATGGAGGTACGAGCCGCTCCTTCCTTCTCTTAAACTGCTGGGATTTAGAGAAGGTGCCGCAGAAACCAGGGTTGCCATGGAGCTTGTTGTTGTGGAAGCTTGTGGTTTATGCTTTGATGAACTTGAATAATTTAGACTATTGCGAGTGAAATAAGCTTTATGTCATATTTTTAAACCTGAGTGTGAGAGCTGCAGGATTTTAGGTGCTGTATTTTGTAAGATTCTGTTATAGTGACTAGCTTGATCTGAACGTCGTCTAATTCTTGCTGTGACGTCCAGATTTTGAAAATATCTTCAGGTTTTGAGATGCATTATGCCCTTTTCCTGACTATTAGGGCCTTATAATTTCTGCGATCACGGAATAAAAAGCACACTCTTTTTACAACTAAAATAACAGTAAAGGGTAAAAAAATGAATTCCCAAAAATTAAAACGGAAAAAACGGAATTTGCAAAAATTAAAACGGAAAAAACGGAATTTGGAAAAAAAAAAAAGGAATTTGAGAAAAAAAACGGATTTTATAGGGCCCTAGACTATTCACTGGGTGATTTTGCTCCCTTATGGACATTGTGTAAGAGAACCGTAAAAGGTGATTAAATAATGATTTCTAAATATTTATCCATTTGGATAGGAATCTATTTTTGTATTTGCTACTAAACATCTTCAGCAGTGTAATTGGATTACTGTATTGTATTAATTAGATTTCTGTCTAAAAAGTACTAATTAAGTACTAATTACTTTTTAAATCCCATGTTATCTTAACCTTGACCAGTTAAACAATACAAGGATAGACACAGAAACTGCTCTTTTAATTCTTCTAAATAAATAATATAAAATTGCATAAATGATTCTTGAACTGACCAAAGAATTTAAAGGGAGAAGGTTACATTAAAAACAGGCATTTTACGTTTTAATCTACTATAGAATTATTCTGTTGTCTTTAGTACAATTACATAGAAGTAGGGATGTCAAACAATTAATCGCATCCAAAATAAAAGTTTGTGTTTACATAATATATGTGGGTGGGGTGCACTGTGTATAATTATTTTGTATATAAATACACACACATGCATGTGTATTTATATATAAATATTTATATAAATACAATATTTATTACAATATTATTGTAATACAATATTACAATATTAAATTACAATATTTATATTTATATATAATATAAATTATATATAAATGTATATACATGAAAATATTTCTTAAATATATACAAGCATGTGTGTGTATTTATATATATATACACTACCGGTCAAAAGTTTAGGGTCGGTAAGATTTTTTATGTTTTTAAAAGAAGTCTCTTCTGCTCATCAAGGCTGCAATTTTTTTTTTAAAAATACACAAAAAAACACAGTAATATTGTGAAATATTATGACAATTTAAAATGACTTTTTTTATGTTAATATATATTAAAATGTAATTTATTCCTCTGAAAAAAAGCTGAATTTTCAGCATCATTACTCCAGTCTTCAGTGTCACATGATCCTTCACAAATTACTCTAATATGATGATTTTATGCTCCAAAAACATGTATGATTATTATCCATGTTGAAAACAGTTTTTTACATTTTTATTTCAGGATTCTTTGATGAATAGAAAGTTCAAAAGAACAGCTTTTATCTGAAATGGAAAGCTTTTGTTACATTAAACACTACCCTTTAAAAAGTTTGGGGTCAGTAAGAATTTGTATTTTATTTTTGGGGGAAATAAATAAGAAATCAATACTTCTATTCATCAAGGATGAGTTACATTGATCAAAAGTTACAGTAAATACATTTATAATGTTAGAAACGATTCTAATTAATAAATGCTGTTCTTTTGAACTTTCTATTAAAAAATGTGACTTTTTTTTTTGATAAAAAAACAAAATAAATATACAGTGCACCCCACCCACATATATTATGTAAACACAAACTTTTATTTTGGATGTGATTAATCGTTTGAGAGCCCTAATCAGAAGAAACTGTAATTAAATTACAGAAAACTTAAGATTAATCCGTTACTTTACATTTTTTAAGGGAAATGTAATTAAATTACAAAAAATAACAGTAATTTCTTACTTTAGCTTTTTAAAGGAAATGTAATTAATTTACAGACAAATAAGAGTAATCCTCTACTTACTTTTAAGTGAAAAGTAGCCTAATTACAAAAATCAAGTAATCCCTTACTTTACCTTTTTAAGACAATTACAGTAATTCAATTACAGTAATTGATTACGTAATGTATACATCCAACACTGATTACGACACCTAATTTGTTAATGAAAAACTGATTGTTTTAAACAGTTTAATAGTGACATTTAATTCTACAAACATTTCTCTTTTTCCCATTTGTGTGATGCAGATTGTGCTTGCTCAGGATTTTTTTTTTAATGCCTGCCACGGCCATTTTGATGAATCATATCCATATGAAACACAATGAGATCATTTTTGCCCAGAGGGTTTTTTGCGTAATGGATGTGTCATTCATCATAAAAGTAAACTTTTGCTGTTACGTCCGTTGCCAAAGATAGTAGATATAATCTTGTTTTAATAAGAAAAGCTAAAGATTTACAAGTAAATAAACGATATTTAACACAATTAATGTAATACATTTTAATTTGAGTATAAAATTATAATTTTATAAAATGAATTTGAGTCAAGCATTTCTTCTTGCATGCTAAATAAAATGTAGACTTTTAGATATTGATTATATAGATATGAGAAGTAAAAATGATTAACTGTTCACTAAATTATTTGTTTCTAAAATAGCTAATCTGTTACAGAAATATCTGTGGCATGTCAAACAGCCCTATAGTGAAACGCTTCTGTTCCCTGTCAGGAATGTTTGTAGCCATCTTACATTTTTCCCCAGTTCTAACGGCCTCATAATCTCTGCTGAGATCCATAAAGGCTGGATTGATTCGAAGCGTGGAGTAATGCTCTTTCTCCCATTGTTTCAGTCAATTAAACACGATGAAGAGCATAAGCGTCCATCTGTGTTCTGAGATCACAACAGGGCAGCCAGTGTCAGTCAGTGCCTGCTGTAGGTCTGGGGGGGTCACGTGACCCGGACAGCACTGAGGTTCAGGGTGGTTCATCTGTCAGGGGTGTACAGTATCCCCCTGTGGGTGTATTACATCACCTCGAGATGCCCTGCTTGTGAACCAGAGCCAAAGTCCTTAAAACAAGCCTTACCCCCTCTGCGTTTGCCCCGGTGCTGCGATGATGATCAATGGGATATTACTGAAAGTATTTTAACTTTAATAACGTCAGTATATTTTTGCTAATAGTATTTTTCCCAAATTGTTTACTCACACTGCAGATTCATCCCTTTACAAATGTTTTATTCGGAATTTATTCAAAATAAAATCGGTTCAAAAGAATGTGTTCTCTGATCGGTTGGACATATATCTGGCTGTTGCATAAGGGCTTTATGTTTCTTTTCTTTTTTATCAGCTCTGTTAGAGATCGGATGGGATTATGTGGAAATCTGGTGTGTATGTTAACTGACGTTTTCTCTGTTGTGAATGAGGCCAGGCGATTAGCACGGACCCTGATAAAAAAACATAAATATAGGTTATCCATGTATTATGTGCTTATGTTGAGCTGGATTCTGTGCTTGTGAATCAAATCCAAGCAGAAGGATATTATGCTTTTACAGTTAAAACTAAATGTTAAGTTCGAACTTACAGAAGTTTGATGAATGTCACAAAATTCTTTAAAAATGTCAAATAATTTGTTTCTTTTTGGAATTTCACCCAAAAATTACATTTTTCTATATGAAATTATATCTGTATTTCTTTTTTGCATTGTGACATTATTTTCATTATTATTTATGTGCAGATATTTCCCTCCCAAATTACTGTAAAATAAAATGTTATTTTAAATAAAAAATCATGTTCTGATATAAAAAAATCTGATATAAAAAAAATTAAAGAATGCATTAAATTCAGTATAATAACATTACCATTAGGCCTAGGGTTGGTATCGAGAATCAAGTATCGATTGGAACCGGGACTAACTTTTCGTTTTTCCGGAATTGTTCTAAAAAGTTAAAATTTCGATTCCTAGTTTCGATATTCACAGTCTGCTGACTGGAAGAAGAAACCGCTGAACAACACCAACGAAGAAGCGTCTACCGGAACTGTTGGCATAACATGAGTAGGTTGCGTCGCCAGTCCAAAGTGTGGCTTCACTTTTCTAAAGATAACGAAATCTTGGCAAAATGCAAAATTTGTGACAGAAGGAGTATTTCCTTCAGAAAGGAGTATTTCCTTCAGAAAGACCGTTGGTTAGCAAGGTTAGCTAAACTTTTTTGACCCTGCCTCTTAAAGAATCGGAATCGAGAATCGTTAGGAACTAGGGTTGGGTATTGTTTGAATTTGAACGATTCTGATTCCGATTCCTTGCTTCGATTCCGGTACCTAACGATTCTCGATTCCGAATTCTTTTAAGAGGCAGAGTCAAAAAAGTTTAGTCTTTTTGAAGGAAATACTCCTACTGCCACAAATACTCCTTTTGTCACAAATTTAGCATTTTGCCGAGATTTCATTATTTTTAGAAAAGTAAAGCCACACTTTGGACCGTCGACGTAAGCTACTCATGTTCGAACTTGAGCGGTTATGCCAACACTTCCGTTAGACGCTTCTTCGTTGGTGTTGTTCAGCAGTTTCTTCTTCCGGTCGGCGGACTGTTAATATCGAAACTAGGAATCGAAATTTTTACTTTTGAACGATTCCGGAAAAATAAAAGTTAGTCCCGGTTCCAATCGATACTCGATTCTCGATACCTAACCCTACTAGGAACCGGAATCAAAACAAGGAATCGGAATCGGAATCAGAATCGTTCAAATTCAAACGATACCCAACCCTGATTAGGCTTATGTATACATACTTTACAGTTTACAATACTTAGAATTTGGGTGTATATTTGCTTTATTGCCATGGAAATAACTCTGTGCAAATGGTAGTATTAAAACAGGCTCAATTTTCTTTCTTTTTGTTTTACTTTTAATACTGTTAATTTTAGGGTGGAATTTGACCCACTCATGTTCTAGACAGGTTTCATGAGATTAACCCGGTTTTCAACAGCCGTAACCAATGGGTAATTACAAATTAACCAGAATAAGATGTGACAGTGGGTTTCCTTGACGTTTCAACAAAACCACTCACCCTTCCCGCCCTGTGCTGATTAAAAATCTCCAAAGGAATTTACTGTCTGGTTGGTTTTTGGGTCTAGACGCCCTCATTGTGATGCGAGCAGTGATGCTGTAAGTGGGCGGAGTCTGGGCGATAATGACAGAACTGTGTGTGAGATCATCAGTAACTGCCTAAAATCAGAGACTAATCCTGGCTGCATCCCAGTTCGTCTGTTTCTACTGTGCCTTAAAAGTACTGTTTTTGTGAAGAAAAACACACTTTTGAGTGTGTAGCAGAATAATAGGCAAGCTTTGGGTTTGGGACATGCTTCATCACAACTGACTATAACGGACAGCTCTGTCGCTTAGTTACACGCAGACTGTCAACGTTTAAACTGCCCTGTCAATCATCCTGTCACAGTTAAAATCCTCCACATTCAATTTAATATTTAATTTCCTAACCTTTCGGAAAGAAATGTAGTCTCAAGGCCAATTTATACTTCTGCATCGAGGCTACGCCATAGTGCACGGTGTAGGCTATGCATGTAGGTGACGCCGTCCTGAGCATTTATACTTCTGCGTTCAGGTCTTGGTTGCTCTGCAGTACTACTCCAAAACGCTAGTTGGCGGCGGAGGGTTTTATTGTTCCACTGTGTTGTTTAGATTCCTCACGGCTAGGTTACTACAAGCAATGGGTACTGAAAGAGAGCAGAGTTGGAGTTGGAGCTTATTGAGGTGGAAAAACAGTTAATTTTAGTGAAATGACCAAAACTAAAAGGCATAAGACGTCGGATTAGATGGTACGTGCGGAAATGCATGAGATGGTACGTGCGGAAATGCATCAGATGGTACGTGCGGAAATGCGTGGGATGGTACATGCGGAAATGCATTGGAGGAAATGCAATGCTACCAAGCCGACCAATCACAGATCTTGCGGTCGCGACGTGTAGTTAAATTTTTTAGGAGGTGTGCGTCAGGCTACGGCGAAGGGTACGCGGTATGGTACGCATCTGTGCATATGCTACGCCATACCTACTGCGCGAACCCTAAGCAGAAGTATAAATTGGCCTTCACATTGATCTGCCAGTCGTGGCCATGTTTGTAGTTTTTCTATTTTCAAAATAGGGCTGTGATCACGATTAATCGCATCAAAAATAAAAGTCTGTGTTTTTATAATATGTGTGTGTACTTAATTATTTTGTATATATAAACACACACATAGGGGAGCGCGGGGCACAACCTAACGCGGGGTTAAATGTAACACAGTCCGTTTACATAGTTCGTCAGGATCAAGCAGGCTGTCTTTCCGCTATTTTTCTCTTGCTGCCAGAAGACGGTCTCCCGCGAATTTGCTGAAAGTTTTGATTATATTTCGTGAAGATACTGGACAAAGAGTGTTTTGACACCATGAAAGTAATTTTTTTCATCATAGGTTTTTTTGCGGTTTCTGAGTTGGGTGTATACTTTTCCAAATCTAACTTTATACTGCCTTAATCACTGTCTTGTTGGCTCAAACATAGCACCGTTTTGAAACATGTCAGCAATTCCTAGCGACTGTTAACTAGGATTAAAATATGTAATATACAGCGGGGTTGGTTGTAACAGAGTGTTCCAACTAAGCCGCCAAGTGTACAATGATAATCAAATGAGAACGGAGCCACACAACTTTTCAAGTTTGAGTATTTATTTATACATTAAACTTTGTTAGTCTTTCACAAACAATGTTGGAATTTAAAATGTTTAAAATTTAGTGTACTATGAATGATAACTTGTTTATTTATTAAAAATATGGCCTGTTTTTAATGCAATAAACCCTTTAATTTTTTTATTTTAAGCTCATTTGTATTATTATTACTAGGGCTGTCAAAAGATTAATCGCAATTAATTGCATCCAAAATAAAAGTTTGTATTTACATAATATATGTGGGTGCACTGTGTATAACTATTTTGTATATATATAAATACACACACATGCATGTATATTTAAGAAAAAAATATTATTTATATATAAAATATATATATTTATATATAATATAAATTACATATAAATCTATAAACAGTATATAAATGAAAATATGTCTTAAATATATACAAGCATGTGTGTGTATTTATATATATAAAATAATTATACACAGTGCACCCACATATATTATGTAAACAAAAACTTTTATTTTGGATGCGATTAATCGCGATTAATCTTTTGACAGCTCTAATTATTACTTTTATTATTATTATTATTAATAATAATAATTGTACATGCAGCTGCCACACACAAATCTAATTTAATTGCAATTAGAATATTTATAATTTTATTTATTATTATTTATTGCAAAATTATGCAGCCCTTTTCTATGTCTCTATCCATGATATTGATCCATAATAGAAGGATGATTGGATGAGGGATGGATGTATGGATATCTGTCTATACAGATGCACAAACAATATCGAACTATACAAATAAAATAGTACTGAATTATGTGTGTTACACACAAGTGTTACAACTAACCCCT
This sequence comes from Hybognathus amarus, assembly GCA_030378365.1. Lineage (NCBI taxonomy): Eukaryota > Metazoa > Chordata > Actinopteri > Cypriniformes > Leuciscidae > Hybognathus > Hybognathus amarus. The sequence goes on along the minus strand of JAQIUQ010006925.1, from coordinate 40,269 downwards.
CTGTCTGTTACAATTAACCCTGTATATGGGGTAAGTTGTAACATTTGCACTTCTGTCACTTTCAGTGCAACTGTACGAAAACGGTTGGTCCTAGAAAAAAACTTTCAGTGGTCATTTGTAGCAGAGATGTGTATGTTGCTTGTGTAAAAAAAGTATTAATCTAACCTAATTATTTTTTAATTTATTGAGCCAAAACCAAAAAGCGTTAGGTTGTGCCCCGCTCTCCCCTATGCATGTATATATTTAAGAAAAATGTCTTGTTAATATATCATTTATATTTATGCATAATATTAATTTTGTATATAAATGCAAATATTTATTAAATATATACATGCATGTGTGTGTATTTATATACAAAATAATTATACACACTAAACACACATATATTATGTAAACACAAACTTTTATTTTGGATGCGATTAATCACGATTAATCGTTTCACAGCCCTATGTTCGAATACCAGGACGGATAGTATGTTAAATTTGCATTGTACAAATGCTACATTGTTGTCACATGAACTAGTGAGTAATTGAGAATTTCATTCAGCAAGGGATGTTCAAGTATGTATAAAAAAAATCTTTCACATTTTGATCAAATAATGATTCAAGAGAGATATTATAACTTGTTATTTCCGATTTCATTTGTCTCTGTGGTAATGCAAGTCAAGTCGACACTAAACACACGTTCTGTTTAATATGGCATGTTTTGGCAAATGTAAAAGGTCATCTGTGTAATCCAGGCATAGAGAACATTTGCATACCATCACACAACCTTCATATGCAGCAATAGCACAAGTATGCTAATGTGCTATTTTGCTAAAACATGTGGATTTGGGATAGAAATGCTAGTTTAAAAAGCTTTGTTTTCCATTGCTGGCATATATTTTAATGAAAGATAAGGCATAGAAAATTCAAAGAACTCACAGGTTGGTACGTTTTTAGCATCTCTAGTGTTTTGTTTTTCAGAGGTTGCATCAAATTAAAAGTAGCTAAGGTCAAAAAAGGAGACCTTTGAGACCTCTTTCTGTTTATTTCAAGAATGGATATTGTTGTGAACGGCCCGAATTCTGCACATTTTTGTGTGCATTCACATTGAACGAATCGTTATGGTGTGTTGTTTTCTGTAAGTTTCTACAGAACTGCTCTTTTTGAGATGGACTCAAATCTCTCTTTCACCCTGTCCAATTCTCTCCGTCCTCCCTAACAGGGTAGAGGCGTCACCATGGCCACAAACCTTAATTGTACGGCCTCAAAAGGACAAGCTTTAGTGTTCCCAGTAGGCGCTCTCTCGCATTGACCTTTGACCCCTGAGGATGAAGAGTTGTCAAAAGCCCTTCACTTCAGATGGGTCTGTTCCTTCTTCAGGGTTACCATGGTATGCCTATTAAAAACGTAGGGAAAGAACGCTTGGATGAGTGAAACCTAGGAAAGACGCTGCCAGGGCGAGAAGTGATATTGATTCAGGGCTGGTTGAATGACAGGACAGAAGGAGTGTGGGAGCGAGCTGTCCTTTCTTTCTTCTGTTTTTCTTCCAGAGCTCAGATGAAGGAAATAACTCCACGTTTGGCCAATTTTCCCATTCAAGGCCCTTGAGTCTTTCACGTCTGTGTGAAAGTGGAGGGCCGCCCACAGCCAATTGGTGACTGCAGAAGGAGTGTTGTTCTAGGAGAGACAGGATGTGTTTTATTCTCCGTGTGCCCCGAACACCACAATTTATTCACCCCGTTCAGAGCGGCCAGCGTGTTGCCGTGTCACTCACATGGACGATTCACTTCTTGTTTTGTGTCCTCATTTATAAGCACTCAATCAGCGTCTCTTTATAACCGTGATCTCAAAATTCAGAGTGTGGCCTGGAATATTTTACACCATTTTGAATAATGCGTAAATGTTGCGTAAAAGTCTTTTCATAAATGTATGTTAAAGACTTTTACATTGTGACAAAAAGATTTCTATGTTAAATAAATGCTGTTCTTTTAAACTTTCCATTTATCAAAGAATCCTAAAAAAACGTATCTCGGTTTTCTCAAATATTTTAAGCAGCGTAATTGTTTTCAACATTGATAATGTTGCTTGAGCAGCAAATCAGCATATTAGAATGATTTTTGAATGATAATATGATTGTAATGATGCTGAGAATGCAGCTTTGCATCACAGGAATAAATTACATTTTAATATATTTTCAAATATAATTTTAAGTTGTTTTTCTGTATTTTTGATCTAATAATTGCAGCTTTGTTTGATTAAATAGTAGAGGCCGACCGATAAAGGATTTTGAAGGCCGATACTCGATACAAATATTTATTGGTTTTAAAATCCGATATTCCGATTAGGGATGGGAAGATAACCGGTTTCACGATAAACCACGATAAAATATACTGACGGTTAGTATTATCGTTTAAAATTTAATTACCATTAAAACCGTGTTTGATTATCGCGATTTTAAAAACACACTGTAAATCCCGTCTGCCAGTCTGACGCAGCCGCGCTGCACGCAATGTTTTTTATTTATTTATTTATTAATTACTATTCAAGAAGGAATGGCGGAAGGCAGTGACTGTGCTTGGAGACTTTGCAGCCTTTTAAGAGGACCAAATCTGAGGTGTGGTCATATTTTGGCTTTTATAAAAGTCCTGAGGGAAACTTGATCGAGGATTGTCACCCTGTCTGCAGAACAAAAACTCACTGTCCAAAAGAAACACTCCAAATCTGCCGAGTCGTCTGACCATCACCCACTGTTGTATAGCGAACGCAAGGCAAGTTAACTTTGACCTCAAACCAAAACTTCTTCTGGGAAACAATTGGGCACAAAATGTTGTTTTGAGTTTAAACATATTACACACCTGGTGTCGCTAGCGACCCTATACTGTTTTACAACAATTAATTATAAAACAGATATTATTTTTATTTTCTTGTTGTTTATAATGAATAGATTATAGGAATACTAAGAAGTTGATGTCTAATTTTGTGCATCTCTATCAGTGATATTTTGGTCTAGATGTGTAGAAGGAGGGATCTGAGATTTAAAATGAACACTTGATCTTTAGCAGGAATGGTGGAGCTGATGTGAGCGGCAGACAGACTGATGGTAGGTCACTGTTGATGGGAAACGTCCTGATAGTATCTGACAGTATTCTGGGCTGGAGGGAAGAATCTCTTACGGGAAAGACTCTACAACTCTTCAGTTCAGAATATCTAGTGCACAGCAGTTAGTCAGAGCTTGTTAACTTGAGCTGCCAAGAGCATACAGCAAGAGATGGATATTTGTGTTTGGATGGGTTCTGAGTAGGATGCACAATATATCGGCCAGCTCGATATATGTTCATTTTTAATGTTAACGTTATCGGCCTGGTAAGAAAATGTGGCCGATATATTAAAGCCGATAAATAATGTATTATTCCCTTCAGCTGAGGCACTTGTTGAGCACTGTTTATGTTTTTGAATTTCTTGAAATATGATTGAAATGAAAATATGGTTCGGTACAACATGTGCAGTGCAAATCTGTCATATCGGCTATACAACACTATAATGAGAACATCATTATAATCGTGCGCTTGGGACATGGATTTAATTGTGAGACTTTTGTTTTTGTAATCAGGCTCTCAAAATTTGATAAAAATTTGGATTTAAATTTATTGGCCGATGTATCGGTTATCGGCTTTCAAATATAAAGAATTATCAGTTATCGGTATTGGCCAAAATTTTCATATTGGTGCATCCCTAGTTCTGAGTCTTCCAAGACTTCAGTGTTGAGTAGGGTTGGGTATCGTTTGAATTTGAACGATTCTGATTCCAATTTCGATTCCTTGTTTCGATTCCGGTTCCTAACGATTCGCGATTCCGATTCTTTTAAGAGGCAGGGTCAAAAAAGTTTAGCTAACCTTGCTAACCAATGGTCTTTCTGAAGGAAATACTCCTTCTGTCACAAATACTCCTTTTGTCACAAATTTTGCATTTTGCAGAGATTTCGTTATTTTTAGAAAAGTGAAGCCACACTTTGGACCGCCGACGTAAGCTACTCATGTTCGACTCGCGCGGTTATGCCAACAGTTCCGGTAGACGCTTCTTCGTTGGTGTTGTTCAGCGGTTTCTTATTCCGGTTCGCGGACTGTGAATATCGAAACTAGGAATCGAAATTTTAACTTTTGAACGATTCCGGAAAAGCGAAAAGTTAGTCCCGGTTCCAAATCAATACTCAATTCTCTGATACCCAACCCTAGTGTTGACTTGCTTTTATTAGTCAGGTTTGATAAGACAAGCATCACTTATTATTGCTTATACTTGGGGTTTGGATTGGGCAACAGTGTTGCACAATAATGTTCTGCATGATAAAATAATAGGCACAACAGGCAAATAATAGGCACATTTCCACAGATTTACATGGGACGAGGGACCAGGTTTGGGGATTTCAGTCAAATGTCAGGATTAAATGAATGTAAGATGATGATCTGTCATTTGACCTGTCATTTGCAGTAATTAAATGACTAATGACAGCTTAAGGAAGTGTTTTTAGCTGAAACGCAGTCATTCAGAACTCAGCATGGCACACACACCGACCCAGTAGGGAAAAGGTGACCGATTCTCGCATTAGACTCAAATCCTTTGACTTTCTAATCCTGAGAGAATGCAACTCTCCGTCTCCCACTCTGGAAAGCTGGCAAACTGGATTTTCCACTCGCACAAGGCATGTTTGCGGCCGATTCCACCTGCTCCGTGAGCGAAGGGGGGAGTTGAGGGGGTTTTCCTGTTCGGATCTGATTTCACTCTTCATCCATGTTCAAATCTGCTAGGAAACACTGTCAGTCAGGATCACAGTCTAGACGCCTGCATTACCCTTCAGTCATCCATTATTATACCTCTATCACTGTTTTTATGGACTGCTTGGTTGAAAAAAGTATATAACTGCATATTCAGTATATTCAGTTGTACTCAATACCAAAGCACCCTGGCAATTCATGTTTTTGTTTTTTTGGGCATGTATCATGAACATGTATCATGATAATGTTTTTTTTTAAGTTTTAATTGTTTTTCAAACGTGATCTACTGCGGCTCTACGTTCAAACGCTTGTTTTCAGTATTTCTATACTTATTTGATCAATTTATCCTTATAATTCAATTAATTTTAAATTAAAATTAAATGAAGTATATATTTGAGATGTTTTTTGTTTAGATCTTCACATCTGAACAACATGTCTGTGTAAATTTGTTTTAACAAAATTGTGTTAAAACTAGAGCTGTCAGTTAAACGCGTTATTAACGGCGTTAACGCAAACCCATTTTAACGGAGTTAATTTTTTTATCGCGCGATTAACGGTCTTTTTGTCCTAGCAAACTTTGTAGTTTTTTCACATACTTTTGCAACAGGACGCGGCATGCGTCCTGATCCATTTCAGCGTCTCACGCTCGTCATCCACTCAAAGCCGGCTCGCAAGCCCGAACGAGTGTGTGCGGCGTGCCTGATGTTTTGTTTCCGGTCTAGCTAGATCCGCTTGCGCTTTGGTCGAAGAAGCAATGAAACGTCCTCGCGGGCGCAAACAATTGAAATGAATGGGTTTCAGAGCGCAGCGCGAGGTTGTTTTGTGCCGCACACACTCGTTTCAGCTTGCAAGCCGGCCAAATAGTAACGTTATGTTTTGAGTGGATGACGAGCGCGAGACGCCGAAATGGATGCCAATGAGATTCTGAATGTAAAGTTTACTTTTAAAAAGTTGCCAAATTGTCCCATTGACAAGACCAAAGCGATCTGTATGTTTTGTCATTATGAACTGAGCTATCATCATCGCAGCACGTCCAGCCTGAAACACCACTTGATGATGGCCAAGCAAACACACACACACACACAAACACAGATGATGCGAATTCTCCACCCCTCGTCAATATCAGGACCTCGTCAGTATTTCTTTCACCCTTTTATTGATGGACAGTGTTGCATTGTGTGAGAGATTATTTAGGCTATATATGTTAGAGTGAAATTGAACACTATTCCAATGTTATTTTCAATAATAATAATTAAAAAAAACATTTGCACTAAACAAGCCAATCCACTTTTCCATGTTGATAAGAGCATTAAAATGAGAAAAAAATGTAACAAAAAAGAAATCAAAAGACATTAAGAATAGATAAAAATGTGTGAATTAATCGCGAGTTAACTATGGCATTAATGCGATTAATCGCGATTAAATATTTTAATCGTTTGACAGCACTAGTTAAAACATAATATGTTGAATATCTTTTTTTTTTACATTAATCATGGTTGAAATGTGGTTGAATCATGCAAATATTGAAATTAGTAAAACTCAATGTGTGGCTTTTGCACTTTTTAAAGTACACTTTTACACATAAATACTAGGGCTTTCAAACGATTAATAATATAAAATATTTATGTATAATATAAATTAAATATCAATCTATGTACGGTATGAAAATATTTCTTAAATATATACAAGCGTGTGTGTGTATTTTTATATATATATATATATAAAATAATTATACACAGTGCACCCACATATATTATGTAAACACAAACTTTTATTTTGGATGCGATTAATCGCGATGTAATCGGTGACAGCCCGAATAAATACCCTTGTGGCGAGCAGGATCGAGGCCGAGTGATGAACGACACCTGTGAGACGCACCTCGCATCTCTCACGTTTTTCGGCCTTGTCCTGCTCGCCACAACCCTGATTTAGGGGTTTATTTAGTTATAAGAAACATTTTTTATCCGATTAATCGAAAAAAATAATCGTCCGATTAATCTTACTGATTAACGATTATCAAAATAATCATTAGTTGCAGCCCTACATTTAAAAATAATTTGAAACTTTGCAAACTTTTCATCATCAAGTAATGAAAATATTTTCTTGATCTCTGTTATGGAAACTAGCATGCATAAACCTTAATTAAACAATTTAATAATCAATTAAAATGGTATACCTGTATGATATTACGCTGTAGCCACATTGGACCAGCGTTTTAAAAAAAATGTATTGAACATCAACACAAGAACAACCAAAATTGGCCAGGTACAACACATGAAATGTCTCAGACAAGCAGCAAAACAACATTACACCAGCGTTTTGGAAAATGGATGAATGGATGATTCAGCATGGGAATTAATTCGGCACGACCCTCACAGTGCATTATGGGTATTCTCTACACTCGTTGTTGGCAGTGCATTGTGGGATTGAATGAATGCACTCGATATCGAACACCACTACCAATGGCTTTACTCTTAAATAGTGCCCAATTTAAGGGTATAGAAGGCAATTTCGTACACAGCCCATGTTTTGGGTTGGGTATCATGGTAATGGCGTGATATTCTTTAAAAAAACTTACCATGGGGAGCCAAGCAAACCATGGTATTTCCACAGGACTTTTAAGTAAAGGAAATTCTTTCTGTTGGTCTCTTTCTGCAAAACTCAAAATGGTGCCACTGCCAACCCAGATATACATGCCCTCTTTTCAACCAAATCCACACTGAAATACAGTAGATAGACGTCTTTATGTGTTATTTTTCTCACCAAAGTTCTCAAGTAGCCCAGGAAGCCGTACAAGCATGCAGTCGTACTCTGAAAGCTCAAGGCTTTCAAAGGTAACCTCTATTCATCGATTCTTTAAATGAATCATGAGCCTAACAAAAGAAAAAACAGGAAGAAACTTAATCCATCCATTGAAGTGTTAGAGGAGTGGCGGTTGGCGACTGTAGAGACAAATGTGCTGTTTTGCACCACTGCCAGAAACCCCTCTGGTTCATCGGGCTGTCTGGGCTCAGCTGGCACGACAGCGCGGCATTCACATCAACCCCGCAATGTTTTAATTACCATTACCGTCTTAGACATGGAGATTAGGCTAAATAATACGTATGAATCTCTCGTTTGGGAATGTGTGAGTGGTCTTGATTAATTACACCTTCACGTCTCAATGACAGACAGAACAAAAAGATCTTTTCACAGAAAATTCATCTTTTGCGTACATTAGTCTTGCTTTTATTATTTTTTATTATTTTCTGCTGGTCACAGTGTGAAAGGCGTAAGTGAAATCTGTAGAAAAGTAATGTTATACTTGAAGGCAAGCCAGTCCAATTTTTTTGATGTATGATGAATACACTGCCTGGCCAAAAAAAGTCACTGTTTGGATTTGAATAGTCAAATGCTTAAGAGTATTGGATCACTATTGCATTGTTATACTTATGTTTCTAGCATGTTTAATGTTTGGCAACAGTTATTCTAGCTTATTGAGTTTGTAGCTTTTTGAAGACACATCATGGACATATTCCAGGATGATAATGTCAAGATTCATCAGGCTCAAACTGTGAAAGAATGGTTGGGAGAGAGCATGAAGAATCATTTTCACACATGAATCCAGACCTAAAAGGACAACTCCGGGGCAAAATAAACCTTTGGTCTAATTACACATTGGTATAGTCAACCGTTCTCTGAGATTGGTTTTCATTATCGAATGTAAAGAGTTTTATCTCTAAAAACTGTTTAGCTTATAACGTTATGTTATGGGCCATAGAGTAATGAAAATAAAAATTGCTAGTTAATACCACTAACAAGGCTCAAAATAGCTCAACATGGTAGCATATTCAGGGTGCCTACATGCAAAGCGAAGCATTGAGAACTTTGTAAGTGTACGAACTGTTTAATAAGAGATATTTTACAAAGACAGTCCACTTCATGTATACAGACAGGAGCCATCTTTGGAAACAGTCTCGACAAGTCGAATCACGAACGCCGTTCATACAGTTCAGAAGTTCGCTGAACAGTTCAGCTCACTTGGTACGTCGTTGTGGTTTGACTAGTCAAGACTGTTTTCCAAAGATGGCGCCGCCTGTATATACGAAGTGTACTATCTTTATAAAGTATCTTCTTATTAAACGGTCTGTAGACTTACAAAGTTCTCAATGCTTCGGTTTGCATGTATGGACTCCTCATTATGTTACTGTGTTAGTGTGGGGCTATTTTGAGCCTTGGTAGTGGTATTATCTTGCAATTAGGGCTGTAATCAACCAAAGAAATCCTTAGTCGACCAAGGTCTTGTCCTGTGCAACGATTAGTCGACTAAAAAAAAAAAAAAAAAAAAGGATGTTTTGATTGAACATTTTTTAAACAATTGTCATAGAGCATTTATAAAACAACAACGAAACAACATCGAAAATAAATAAAACTATGATAATAATACAATTCTTTGAAAATTAAGTGATTTTTTTAACTGCAAGTGAGGAGCTCTGTCCTTGGTCTATAGTGACAGTCACAATCGCGCACCTGATCACACCACACGCTGACAAAATAATATAATGAAAAATCCTAACAAAAGCTCTCAGGCTGTATTCTTCTTTACTTACAAAGCTATGGGTTAACTTTTGTCCAGCCGATCTGTTAGGCGTTTTAAAACAACAGACAAAATAGCCTAAAAAACAATCTGAAATCTACTGTTGTAAGATAGCATAAGTTTAATTTCGTTTTGTTACATTATTTAGGCTACTTTCAAATGAGTCAAGTGTACAAATAAAAACCTATTAAGAAAACAATCTATTGAGTCAGTATGACAATGCCATTATAAGAGCTGCTCGAATCACGTCTTTTGCGCGCTCAAGTTCCGATTTTAAATAAGCACGCGATTCTAATGGAGCAACGCGGTCGCCACCGTCGCCTACCTCCACAAAAATGTAGCCAGACAAAAGATTTAGATTTCTTGGACATTCTGTCGACTAAAGTAGCGTGAACTGAGTTAATACAGCAAAATTACCTACCGGTACATCCCTTACTGAGCGCGAGCAGCAGCGCAGCCAGTAGATGCGGTTCCCTAGTGTGTTATGTGTGTGTGCTAAACTGTGGTGCAGTTACAAGAAATAGCCTAAATTAAAGCATTTAAAGTTGGGGATAAAACATAGGCTAATTATATTTAGAATACAGTAATAAATAACTGCTTTATAAAAGAATATCAAGGAGTAAATCATTGAAAATGTATTTCTATTGGCAAAGAAAATAATAAAAAAAATGCGACTGAGTCGAACCAATAAGAATTTCAGTCGATCAAGACGGCATTAAACTGATTAGTCGATTAAACGACTAAAGTTGACAGCCCTACTAGCAATTTTTATTTTCATTACTTTATGCCCTATGTACTAGCGTTTTTAGAATATACTAGCCCTACAGTTTTTAGAGATAAAACTCTTTACATTCAATTATTATGAAAACAAATCTCAGAGAACGGTTGACTATGTACCAATGTGTAATTAGACCAAAGGTTCATTTTGCACCAGAGTTGTCCTTTAAGATCAATTAAGTCTTTGGGATGTGCTGGAGGAGACTTTACAGAGTGCTGGACTCTTGCATTCTCAATATGATTGGAAATAGTAGGGCTGTAGTCGACCAAAGTCTTGTCGACTATAATAATAATACAATTTATTGAAAATTAAGTGATTTTTAACTGCAAAAAGTGAGGAGCACTGTCCTAGGTCTATGGTGACAGTCACAATCACGCACCTGATCACACCACACGCTACAAAAAATATAACTGCTATCTGCCACATAGTGCAAAATCTTAACAAAAGCTCTCGTTTATACAGGCTATATCTTTCTTTATTTACAAAGCTATGGGTTAACTTTTGTCCACCCGATCTCAGGCGTTTAAAAAGGCTGCAAGGCATATAGGTTTATTTTCGTTTTGTTACATTATTTAGGCTATTTTCAAATGTGTCAAGTGTAGAAATAAAAAAAATAAAACATATTAAGAAATCACAATCATGATAAAGCCGTTAAAAGGGCTGCTCACGTCTTTTGCGCGCTTAAGTTCGATTTCAAATGTAGGCGCGTGATGTGCGCGCTCATGGAGCAACGCGGTCGCGGTCGTCTACCTCCACAGTCTTGTAGTCTTAGTTTTAAAATCTAGCCAGACAAAAAATTTAGATTTTGACTAAAGCCAAAACAAGTAGCTTTCTACCTAAATGAATACAGCAAAACTACCTATATCCCTAACTGAGCGCGAAGCAGCAGCGAAGCCAGCCACAGGTGTGGTTCCCGACTGTATTATGTGTGTGCGCGTTAAACTGTGGCGCAGTCACAAAAATAGCCTAAACGAAAGCATTTAAAGTTGGGGATAAAACATAGGCTAATTATATTTAGAATACAGTTATAAATAACTGTTTATAAAGAAATAAATATCAAGGAGTAAATAATTGAACATTTCTATTGGTAAAAAAAAAGCGACTGGTCGAACCAATAAGAATGTCAGTCGACCAAGACCAAGTTGACAGCCCTAGGAAATAGCATCTCAACATGTATCTCCATCAAGAGGCGCATACATTTTCAAGATCTTGTATTGAGAATGCAAGAGTCCAGCGCTCTGTAAAGTCTCTTCCAGCACATCCCAAAGACTAGAACATATAAAAACAAATAACTTGCTAGAAACATAATAACCATTGCAATAATGATCCAATCCTTGACTCTTGAGCATGTGCCTATTTAAATCCAACCAGCGACTTTTTATTTTGGCTGGGCGGTGTGTGTGTGTTTATTTATATTTATATTATTGGGACTCCAAACCTTTCTAATTTTTCCGTTTTCTTAAAACAACATAAGAACTTTGATAAATCAGATTACACGGTTCAGTTCGAATCCTTGATTCTGATTGGTCAAGAGCTGTGCTTTATTTATGATACTGTAAAACACGGCTATGACCGCTTCACCCAACGGTTCTATTGATTGCTGCGCAACACTGCGGTTCTATGTTGTTTTTATTTGAGCTTTCATGCATTTTACACATTGGAACATTGTTGCTGTTCACACTAATGGACTATTTTTTCTAGCGGAAGGAAGGCTTTTAGTGATTTTACTTCAAGAAAGTTGCACTAATACATTGTTTTTTACTTTAATATAGGACCCTATAAAATCCGTTTTATTTTTTCCCAAATTCCATTTTATTTTTTCCCAAATTCCGTTTTTTCCGTTTTAATTTTCGCAAATTCCATTTTTTCCGTTGTAATTTTTGGGAATTATTTTCTTTACCCTTTACTGTTATTTTAGTTGTAAAAAGAGTGTGCTTTTTATTCCGTGATCGCAGAAATTATAGGGCCCTATTAATATTGTGTGGCAACCGTTTTATAAAAGCAATAAGGTATTCGAGGCAAGTGCTGTATCGTGAATAAGTAACGGCTGAAGGGGTTACTCCGCTTCGCGTCGTGCTAACAACGCCCCTCAGCCGTTACTTATTCACGATAAAGCACTGCCTCGCGTACATTATTGCTGACGTAATGTATTTTATCTGTTTTAGAAATAATTTTTATAGATATATAATTATAAATGTTAAATAAAATAATTTTAAAAAATTGCATTCCTTGTTACACTTTGAAGATGTATTACATTCATCATAATGTGTTATAATGAATAATATAACACTTGATATATACAGTCAATACTTAATGAATGATATGCCATTTAAAGTTACAACCATGAATATGTAAGGCAATCCTTATAATTAATTAAATGAATCAAATATACAGGCTTCAAATAAAGTGCTAGTCGTCAGCCAGTAGCAGGTGTGTCACCAGCTCTGTACAGTCAAGTAGAGAGAGATATACGAGTTAATGTAATTATGCAGCATGAGTTACATATTTCAAAACACTGTCACATAGGATCAGGCATATACTCATGAGCTGAATTTTTAGGCCGTTCGTGCAGAATTGAGATGTATGCTTTTAAGTCAGCGATGTGAAAGGATGGAGATTTGTTCAGCGTGCCCTGCAGAACCTGTAAGGTGATGGAGACCTACGAGAAGCTGTTAGAGGAGAGTGGGGTCAGTGGGGGCAAAACCCTCGGGGAGAGATGGATGAAGAGAGAGAGAGCTATCCGAATGGTCTTCCCGCTGGGAAGTTTGTGCTGAACATCTGAAGTGCACACGCTTTAGACACACGCTATGTGATTGTTTACAACACATGCGTGTTACCATACATACATGTATGGCATGCATGCTGAAATATTGAGAGCAATTGTGCCTGTTAAAAGCATGCGAGTAAGAACACTGCTTCAGTGAAGTTTCTCCTTGTGGGAACTGTGCAGATACTAGCAGTGGGAATGCTAAATCTTACAGTTGTTTTATTTCATTTGTAAATTACTTTATCACAGAATAGATATTTTCTAAGGGCTGTCAAAGATTAATTGCTGATTAATTCGCATCCAAACAAAAGTTTGTGTTTACATAACACATGTGGGTGCACTGTGTATAATTATTTTGTATATATATGTAAATTCACACACATGCATGTATATATTTAAAGAAATATTTCCATGTTTATACTGTATATAGATTTATATATAATTTATATGATCTGTAAATATAAATATTTTCTTACAGTAAATAAACATGTGTGTGTGTATTTATATATAGGCCTATACAAAATAATACACAGTTCACCCACATATATGATGTAAACACAAACTTTTATTTTGGATGTAATTAATTGCGATTAATCGTTTGACAGCCCTAGTATTTATATATATATATATATATATATATATATATATATATATATATATATATATATATATATACATACATATATATATTATATATATATATATATAATTATACACAGTGCACCCACATATATTATGTAAACACAAACTTTTATTTTGAAATGCGATTAATCGTGATTAATTGTTTGACAGCCCTAATATTTTTGCTATAATTATAACCCAAAAGTGTTTTATATGTTAGCCTGTGAATGAATATTCTGTGAATTAATACTTGGACTGTTGTAAACCATATTTGAAGTATCTTGATACATATGGCATTAGCATGTTTTTGGACATAGTATCATAGTTTTACTATGTTTTTTGGACAGAAATTCAGGCAAAATATTGCTTGGCAAACCTAAGATACGTATAGTTACACTGTGTCTGCATAATAATAAATAAAGCTGTCAACACTGGAACAATCTGTGAGATTTTGGAAAAGTAGGCTATCATTTCTCACTTTGAGTCTGATTTTTTTTTGTTGTTGTTGTTAAAAAATAGCACTGTGATGTGAACAACATAGCAGATTCTTTAATGCTTGACTTATTTCTGCCGTCGCTTCAGTATACGGTGTACAGCCCAGCCCAATTAGATTAGACAGCAAAAAATTCCCTTTATAGATCCGTGTCATTTTAATCCAGTTTTCTTCATTTTTAAAGTAGTTCATCATTTCCCAAATGTCTTGCTTGATGGATGTTTGGCGCTCTCTTCCTCTTCAGAAGGCACCAACCCTCAGGATTGTCGGTCTAAATTTGGCAGCGTTCTTTTTTTTTTTTTGTCAGTGTGCTTTCTTTAGGGCCTTCTTTCATGCTCACAAAATAAAGGCTGTGATCTCCATTCTGGATTCAGCGTAAGCCTGCAAACCGGCATTTCACGCTCTGACAGGGAGAAGATTCATGGCGTTCTTGTGGCATCTCTATCTTCTCGACAGATCCAGAGATTGTTCTGTGTTGTGTTCAGAGACGAGAGACGGTCTGAGCTGCCGTTTGATGTTACACCCCTGTCATTCACAAGCTTTTAGAGAATTACTTGGGCTTTTGGGGTGATTTATGAAAAACAAGTTTTGACATTTCAAAGCAGAGATTTTCAAACTCTATGTTGTTGATGCAATTGTTTTGATATAGAGGGGAAACAAGATTCCATTCTAGTTTTAACATTATTTATTTGAATTCAATAAGAAGGCTATCAGCTGTTTGAAAAGGTACCCACATTTATTTTTCGAACTATTAAAATTGGTAAAATACAACAATTTAGATATGGAGTCATATTGGGATCCCCATATCTATGGGATTGAACCATATAGGGTCTTAAAAATTTAGACTAAGCGAATTGCATTGATGGAAAAAATGAGATATTTCTAGTTTCAAAATGAAGTTCTTCAGATATTCCTTTTTAAAAAGAAAATGTACCATCAGCTGTGTAAAAACCCACAATTGGTTTTTGACCACTGAAAAGTTTACGATTTACTCACATTGAAATACCAATATCTCTGGAAATGCACCATATTGAGCCTTAACATGACGATCTCACAGAAAAGTTTAAGAACCAGAATCTAAAAGGATAATTAGAGATCTTTACTTCTTTATTTACAGGCATGCAAACTTCAGGCAAAAAACAAGTTGTGCTTTTCCCATTTTTGAACTGTATTAACCTCACCAACAAAGGTTGGGAAAGTCAACAGATTTAAAAAAAATAACAATGCTGCCATATTTCTAAAGTAATTTTTGCCCCCCTGTAATTTATGTTTGTCTTTCTATATAAAATATATATAAAAAATGACCCTGCTCACAAACACTGAAATGAGTTTATACAATGCACTGTGTTTCTGTGACTGATCAAAGTATGCAAATATGAGGCACATGATTGGTTGTCGGTTGCTAGGCATAGTTTTAACATTCTAAAATCGCATTATTTCACACTGTGCGTTTGGCAGCGCAATACAGGGTTAACAGCTGCTACAGCGTTGTTCTAGAGCAGGGTTTCATCAGAGAATGTCTAATTAAAGAGAATTGGCATTGGCTGGTTACTCCCGGTTTCTGGACTGGCTGAATTAACACGTCTCTGTCCATGCGGGGCGCTCGCGATTGAGTGCAGAATGAATGGGAGTCAATGGGGTTTCACCCTCAGAAATCCACTTTTCTCAGGATGTAATTTTTTGTCAAGTAATTTGAAAGTTGCATTCAAACGGGAGGGCTAAGATAATACACTCAGCTGAAAATTGCATTTTTAAGTTCACTCATCTGTTTTAAAAATCTATTCAAAATGTGATGGACGTCACACAATAGCAGAATGCTAGCGTGTAGGGCCCTATAATTTCTGCGATCACGGAATAAAAGCACACTCTTTTTACAACTAAAATAACAGTAAAGGGTAAAAAAAATTAATTCCCAAAAATTAAAACGGAAAAAACGGAATTTGGGAAAAAATAAAATGGAATTTGGGAAAAAATAAAACGGATTTTATAGGGCCTAGCTATGTTATGGCCGTCAACGACCTAATCTGTAAGAAATCGAAAGGGCATACAGTAGGTACTAGGGATGTCAACGATTAATCGACGATCGATTAATTGTCGATAATACATTTAATCGATAAAGCTTATCGATCATTGATTAGCATGCGCGTGCGTGTGCGTGTTCATTCGCATGTGCTGCTCAACCGCGAAACATGTAAGCGAGCGGAGTTATGTTTGGGACTATTTTACACCTTCATCATGACAATACGTTGGCGTGTGCATTCGCAGCCTTTTGTTTTGTGCAAATGTTGTAATAGTTTATTTTGTGTACGCGTATGGCCTATCTAATATCTGCTTTATCTCATATTGGATGTATTTGGTTAAGAATTGACGTTAATAAGCATGATGAATCTTTAGCCGCGCGCTGCTCAAACTGGCAATGCACGAACTGATGATGACTATTGGGACTGTTTTATTACATAATATTATAAAGAAAACAATATTGTAATAAACATTGTGAATTATTTGGGTTGAGTTGCCGTGTCTGCGTAGAGCTGTGTTTCTATTTCAAATTTCAAGAATCGTATTTAATTTTAATTTTAAGATCTTAATCGATTATCATTATTCCAATCCATTCTAATCGATTTTCTAGATTTAGATCATTGTTTCTGAAAAGCATTTTTTTCCAGCTGTTACCTGAATGACAGGACTGGTGGTTATGCAACATATATTGATACTTAGACATTCAACTGCAAATTAATGTAGTATTGATTTAAAGAACAATCCCCCTTCCATGTTGATACAACTGCTTTCACAAACGTGCACTGGTGTAGACGACAGAGGACGCAGAGGTATAGGCTATATCAGCAGGAGGATTGCAAGTAACCGGAACCGTGATATTCACGTTTTTTATAAGGCTATACCCTTCTTGTTTTGAACTTCATGCATGTGTATTGAATGTTCAGACAAGTTCATAATGATAACGAGACTGTTTATCGTGGTGATGTGTAGCCTACAGAGGCTTTCGCAAAGAGTGAATGAGAGAGAGCGGCAGAGCGCGTGCGATTACCTGCGTCTGAAGTCATTCGTGGAAAGGTTGCCGTGTCAAAGGAAAGCGAAATAGTTGTTGTATCATCCTTTTAACATTCATGTTACGGGTATTTACCATAAGTGCGCGTGGGTCTGCATCCGACAGCGCGAGGAAGGCGCGGGAAATAAAATCAGCGAGTCACGCATTGCATCAATGCCATATGCATCAGCTTCAGCGTTGCCCATGCGACGCGCTGCTCAGCTGAGCCTTGACAAGTGGAACTCAAAGTTAAAATAATTAACACCTTGAAGTTGTTTCATTACATCTATTTTAATGAATCTGCTTTTTTGAACGTGTTCGTTGAATGAACGGTTTAATGACTCAAAGTCCGTTGTCATAACAATGTGCGCGCTGAGTGAAAGCTTTTAATGCGCACAAAGGAATCTCCCGGTCGCGCCAAGTTAAAGTTCACGGGGAAAATGTAGGCCTATTAATAAATCGATTCTCTGAGTTACGGATCGATCTTTAGAAATTAATATGAAAATCGATTCAGAATCGGTGAATCGATTTTTTCAACACAGCACTACCGTTGTTCCAGGAAGAGCGCGTCCACAACATGAGTCATTCTGAATGGCACGTAAGCTGAACGTTAGTTCAAGTTCACTTGTGCATTCACCTCATTTTGTGCAGATATTAACTGTAATATTATGTTTATTTTGTATGTATCTGATTAATTTCATTTAGTATGCGTTTCTTTGAGTTAAATAACGTGCTAGCAAAGTGCTCAATGGAGTTATGCATACAGCGCTGCGCTCAAAGCAGAATGCACGACTAACAATAACGATGATTAATTTGGGACTGTCATATTACATAACATGAGAACAATATTTTATTAATTCGTTGTGAATTTATTAGGTTTAGTTGCCGTTTGCAGTGCGTTGTTCCAGGAAGAGCACGTCCACAACAGTCACACATTCTGCAACAGAGTGCATCTGAGAGCGGTGCAGAGTGTCGGTGACACGTGATATAGTCGTTTTATTTGATTATTAAATAATTAACTTAATTATCAATCACATTCGAAACATTTTACAATCCTACTAGCCCTTTATTTAGATTAAAAAACATTCTCATTAATTTGTTGAGGAACATAACGTTTTGAGCAGCATTTGCAGACCCTGTTCTGCTGTTGGCCATATGACACTGAGCAGACGCATATTCCAGTATTAAGGCTAACGACTTAATCGATTAATTGATCGTTAGTTTAACCGACGATCGATCATGGGAATTTGTGAAATTTGACATCCCTAGTAGGTACTGTAAGTACTCATTCATTCGACTTTTGGCCTATAATCTATATTGAACTTGCAGAATCAACAATAAAATCTATGTCTGATTCAACGACAAGCAGGAGAATGAGACACATTTAGCCGTTTAGCCCCATAGACTCCCATTCATTGCTCTCGCCCGTGATCACCTCGATGAAGTTCTAATGGAACTGCAACCAAGATGATACACAATGGGGCTAATAGTAAGTGCCAAGGCTCTCTGTTAGACGGGCTCTGATTTCATGACCCCCCAGGTAAAAAGACGTGCTAACCCCACTTCTAAATTACAAGGGTGAAACGTTCCTTTACCCTGGGTTAAAATTAAAAGCAAGGTTCAGAATGACTATTAACCCGGGGTTAGACATTGTGAAAATCCCAAGTTTTTTAATACAAGCTTAGACTGCTGATAGAGAATTTAAGTGAATATCAACTTAAATTTCTGTCTGTTTCTCACACAAATCTCATCGTATGATTTCAGATATGGAATTTAAAGCCAGTTCGTTTGGACTACTTAAGTTGAAGAAATATCATATGGCTTTTCAACAGCATTAAAGTTAATAAATTGTGTATGTATTGCACTGTTCTGTGTAGTGAATGTTGTGTGTTTTCTTCAGCTTGTTGTACATGTGCCGCTGTAAGGCGTGCCTGATCGCGTACGGCTGCACTATCGTGTCTGATCCACATAAATAAATAAAGACTGGTGTAATTCAGTTCCTCTGTTGTACCTTAACCCGATTCCCATAAGACTGACCCAGTTATCTCCTCCTGCACGTGTTTGTGTGTAACAGTAAACCAGGGAGTTAGGGGAGGACACTCAAAATCAATAAAATGTCCAGTTCAGCGCTCTACAGGGAGGGAAACATGTCAAGAGCGATGCAAATTCCTGTTCTGTACAGCTCAACTTACTGAAGACGAAATGTGGTCTTCCATGCAGAGGCCAATAGACAGCTGCTCGTGTTTCTTTTGATGTTGCTTTAATTCACTCGCTCTCAGAGGCAGGGTAAATATTTCATAACCTTCTTCAAATATTGATAAAGCTTTTATTCACGGCTACATCTGCTTCATGTGAATTTTGAAGGCACTTTTTGAACTTTTTTAAGGCATGCTAGAGCTCCTCTGCTGATGTTCCCAGTACTAAGCTGGTCTTTTTCTTGGTGGGAAAACCGTAATTCATGCAAATTATCTGGCAATATTGTCCTACTTGGGATTAAGTTCACTCGAGTAATCCATGCAGGAATGAACACCAAATGCTGCAGTGTGTCAATCTCTCAGTTCCTTCCACAAAAGCGGGCGGTTAGCAAAGGGCCAGTCCCCAGCAGGAAGTGCATATGCATTGGCTAACCCCAGGTGGAGGCTCATTGTCTGTTCCTTTCGAACATCTAACATTTAAATGCCCAGCTATGCAGCTGCTTTCTCTCCCAGCATGCACTGGGCCCCTTCAGGCACAAGCGTCCTTGGAGCTGCCGAACTGGCCTGTAATCCTGCTGAAGGGGCTTTAGGTTACTGTACCCAGACAACTTTCTGCCTGTCTTTCTGCACCTTGGTTTTGGGAGGCAGGGGCCGGAATCACGAAAATCTTTCTTAAGAAAGATTCATTCTAAGAAGTTTGTAAGAATATCTCTTGGGTGCAATTCTTGAAAAGTTTTCCATACTTTCTCTAACAATAAGCTCATTATTGCTCTTATTGTTGCAACTGGCTTGATGGGAGGGATTGTTGCATTCACTTGCGATCAGTCAAATTGGCAGGATCTGCCTGACAGTTTGTCAAGTAAAGGATGATGTGTGAACCATGTCCGGACCAGGCACCGCAGTTCAGACACGTATGTGATTCTCTGATTGATCCAAGTTGCATAGAGTGAAAGTTTATCTTGGAGTTTTAGGTCCTGTCATTTTAAACATTCAAGCGATTTAAGAAAAAAATAGTGCAGGAGACAACATAAGTTTGAACATGAACATGCACATACACTCAGAATTGTCAAAATGCCCATCTTGGTGAATATCCCTCATAAAACAGTCTTGTCTTGTGGCTTACGTGAATGTTAACAATTGAAATGCATCATTATGTTGGATCTAAGCATTTGCTCGTAGCCCTCAATCGGGTCATGGGGTCTATATGACCCCAATCGACTTTTACTTAATTAAAAAAAGGTTCCCTTCATCTCATTTTTTGTGACTTTTCATACATTATCTATCTATACACACAAAAAAACTGGGCTTGATTCGGTTGTTCTGAAGGTATGTAAAAAAAATGTTTACACTTCTGGTCTTCTGGGGTCAATATGACCCCACATTGAAATGAATGGGAAATGTGAAAAAAAAAAACTGAAATATATTTTCTTCATGTGTCAAAAATATAAAAAAAATCCAGCATAAATCTGAACATTTTTACACAGAAATGAAGGCCTAGTACTAGAGCATAAATGCAATGTATCATAAAAAATAATATTTCATATGCAAGCTAATGGTGTAGTTGAGGAATTGTGTGGTATATGGATACAAAAGTACTTTATATCTCCAAAAACACAGCATTATTGAATAGATGAGAAGTAAAAACAAGAAATTAAAAAAGGTATATTATTTGTAAGATTAAAATGTATATTTTTTTGTACAATTACTCAATCAATTGTTGGGGTCGTATAGACCCTTGAAGCCCAGAAATGTAAACAGGAAACAAAGACCATTTGAAGGTTAAAGTGACAGCAGCCCCAATGAAACCTGTTATTATGCTTAATATTAATAGAACAACAGATTTTTGTAGCTTGACAAAGATTAATTGATATTTAATTCATACAGTGAAGACTACTTAGTGCTATTTTACATTAGACTATAAAACATAAAGCACTGTCTATTTCATTTGTATCTTTGTTCTTCTGTATTTATCAGTGCTTGTAATTTGCTTATTATTTTCCATGCATATTCGCTCCCTACAAAATCACCCAATATTTCTAGAATGATTAACTTTTTACAAATAGAGCTGGTGAAATTATTTTCATATCGCCATATATGTTGCAGAAGAACTAAATATTGCAAAGTCCATATTTTAAAGTAAAGCATTGTGAGTGTGTGTGTGTGTGTGCAGATTACATGTGCACATTCCTAGTAATTGTTTTGAGTAGGTGGCTGTTGTTTCTTAGAATGCTTAAACATTAGAAGCAGCCAGTTGAATTCGATTAAACATCTTTTCTTTGGGGATTGAAGGCAATGCCAGAGGTCCTAACTGAACCTAAGAGGCCGATTTACGATGATGTTTACTGATGATATTCACTTAGCAATTTTTGTGTTTAGAATAATCCTAAGAAAGCAGGATAATAGCTTTCTTAAGAAATGTTTTGGAATATATTGTCTTAAACTTATACACATATGTTGGTTATTTTTAACGAATGTAGGCTGAAATGTTCCCAAACCCTTTGAGTAGAACAGGCTATTTATAGGGAAAACTGTGAGTCTGGGACTTCACTTTATCCAATTGGTAGTTCATTCTGATGGAGAAAATATACAGTATGTTTAAAACAAGAGGTCTTGATGACATGCATCTAAAAAGGAAAGCTTGTTTCAAAAAGCAGAGCAAGTTTGTATTTTATTTCGCCACAGACAAAAATCTTTTTTGTTCAATGAATCACTCACATTTTTAAGTGAATATTTGAAGGCTGTCAGTTTTGATTTCATGTTGACTTCTGCCTGAGGAGTTTTCTTGCACTATTGCACTTCTACTTAAATCCTTATTTGTAATCATAACACTTGCCAAAGGTGCAGTGGGGTTAATTTTCCTGCCAACTGCTTCCAGAGCCAAGCTGTGTGTTTTTATGAGATCTGTCATAAACCTCTCAGGGCTCTTGGCATCACTAACTCTTCTCGTTTCCCTTCCCACCAGCCCTTCCACCCCATGGCTGAACTGCAGTGTCTCCAGACCTCCGGCCGTTCCTGTGCGCCCTGCATGCCCCCGTGTGTATCGAGTACGGACGGGTGCTCTTCGCCCTGCCGGAGCCTGTGCGCACCATGCCAAGAGAGACTGCCAGAAGCTCACTGGATATGTTTGGAGTCACCTGGCCGGAAAGAGACGGACTGGAGCAGGTACTCCATTCAATAGCTCAAGTTTTTTTAATAGAAATTGTAGATAATTTTTGAGAAAAGGAACAAAGTGTACATTTCAGATATAATTGCCACTTAATTGCTCTAGCATTTCTGAGGTAAATTGTGCTGTAATGGTTGAACATGTTTCTTCTTACACATCTTTTTTTTTTAAATGGAAAAATGTTTTTTAACTAAAATGGTGGTTTAACCAAAAACAGATGTTTCAGGGAAACCTTTTTATCTCCAATGAAAAACAACCATTCTGATAAGGGAAAATATGCTCACAATTCAAACCAGCTTGAAATAAGTCAGCAACATATTTCAATTTAATGTTAGCAGCAGTCAAAAAACAAACAGTGGTAGTAAGGAAACACTTTGAAAGCTATGGAAGCTTGCTTTGCCACAGAATAAAAAATACAAAAGGAATTCGTGACTTTTTCTCTCACAATTCTGTCTCTTTTTCCTCACAATTGCGAGTTTGCATCTCAGATTTCGCATGTCTCATATCTCTTGTAATTCTGACTTTATAACATGCAATTGGGAGACATAAGGTCAGAATCGTGTGACATAACACTCACCTAAACGATTATTAGGAACACCGATACTAATACTGGTGTTTGACCTCCTTTCGCCTTCAGAACTGCCTTAATTCTACGTGGCATTGATTCAACAAGGTGCTGAAAGCATTCTTTAGAAATGTTGGCCCATATTGATAGAAAAGCATCTTGCAGTTGATGGAGATTTGGTGGGATGCACATTCAGGGCATCGATAGCTTTCGCTTCCACCAAATCCCAAAGATGCTCTATTGGGTTGAGATCTGGTGACTTTGGGGGCCATTTTAGTACAGTGAACTCATTGTCTATGTTCAAGAAACCAATTTGAAATGATTCAAAGCTTTATGACATGGTGCATTATCCTGCTGGAAGTAGCCATCAGAGGATGGGTACATGGTGGCCATAAGGGGATGGACATGGTCAGAGACAATGTTTTGGTAGGCTGTGGCATTTAAACGATGCCCAATTGGCACTAAAGGGTCTGAAAGTGTGCCAAGAAAACATCCCGACACCATTACACCACCACCACCAGCCTGCACAGTGGTAACAAGGCATGATGGATCCATGTTCTCATTCTGTTTACGCCAAATTCTCGACCCTACCATCTGAATGTCTCAACAGAAATCGAGACTCATCAGATCAGGCAACATTTTTCCTTGCTCAACATGAAGCTCTTGCTAATTGTAGCCTCTTCTATTTGTAGTGGGGATGAGCTTATACCCGGTGGGTCTCTCGGTTGTAACGAGTGGTTATTCCAGTCAAAGTTGCTCTTCAATCAGCTTGAAACAGTCGGCCCATTCTCCTCTGACCTCTAGCATCAACAAGGCATTTCCGCCCACAGGCACTCCGCATACTGGATTATTTTCCCTTTTCACACCATTCTTTGTAAATCCTAGAAATGGTTTTGCGTGAAAATCCCAGTAACTGAGCAGATTGTGAAATACTCAGACCGGCCCGTCTGGCAAATAACAACCATGCCACACTTGATTAGATAATTGCATTAATGAGAAATTGAACAGGTGTTCCTGATAATCCTTTAGGTGAGTGTAAAGTCAGAATTGTGTGTTTATATCTCACAATTCTAAGAAAAATATGTCAGAATTGCGAGATATAAACTTGCAATTGTGAGAAAAAAGTCAGAATTGCGAGTTAATTTCTCGCAATTGTTAGTTTATATCTCTTCTACATTCTCACTCTTATATCTTTCCAACTATAATTGTATATGTATATATATATCTTTGTGTGTTAACTGCAGTTCCCAGACTGTGACGAGTCTCACCCTTGCGCCGTGGATCTGCTGGTGAACGAGGAGCCCACTGACCAGTCGCCCATGTCGGTGCAGCGTGACTATGGTTTCTGGTGCCCCGCGAAGCTCAAAAGTGGAACCCGAGCTCGGCTACGCGTTTCTAGGTGTGCGTGACTGCTCCCTCCCTGTTCCCAACATGATATTTCCGTCGCGAAGAGCTCACCTTCGCCCGCTACTTCATTGGCGTGGTCTCCATCCGTCTGCCTCTCCGCCACGCTTCTTCACCTTCCTCACCTTCCTCATCGACGTCACACGCTTCCGCTACCCGGCAGCGGCCCATTATCTTCTACGCCGTCTGCTACATGATGGTGTCGTTGGTGTTTTCCATAGGCTTCCTGTTGGAGGACCGCGTGGCGTGTAACACGGCCAATCCTGCCCAGTTTAAAACATCCACAGTGACTCAAGGCTCACATAACAAGGCCTGCACATTGCTTTTTATGGTGTTGTACTTCTTTACCATGGCAGGCAGTGTGTGGTGGGTCATTCTTACCATCACCTGGTTCTTGGCCGCTGTGCCCAAATGGGGCAGCGAAGCCATCGAGAAGAAGGCCTTGCTCTTCCACGCCAGCGCATGGGGAATTCCTGGCATGCTAACCATAACCCTGCTGGCTCTGAATAAAATCGAGGGCGATAACATCAGCGGCGTGTGTTTCGTGGGCCTGTACGATGTTCACACTCTCGCTGGTTTGTGCTGGCGCCGCTGTGTCTGTGATGTCCTGGTGGGAGTTTCCGCTGCTGCTGGCCGGGATCGTGGCGCTGAACAGAGTCCGGATGGAAATTCCCCTGGAGAAGGAGAATCAGGACAAGCTGGTGAAGTTTATGATCCGTATCGGCGTGTCTCAGTGTGCTGTATCTGGTGCCGCTGCTGACCGTGGTGGGGTGTTACCTGTACGAGCAGATCGTCACCGCTCCGTTTCGGGAGATCACATGGGTGCAGGAGCGCTGCAGAGAGTACCACATACCCTGCCCTTTCCAGGTAAATATCATTCAATCTATCTGTCTGTTGCCTGTAAAAACATAACTTTTTTTATCTTTTACTTTGGACGGTTTGTAGATCACACACACACATACCAAAAACGTGAATTTTGAAGCGTGTGTCAATGTTCATTTTTGGAAACATATGTTTTTAATGAATAACTAGAATACGACAATTTGGGGTTCGAGTGTGTGCAGTTTACGTTGTGGAACACAAACGTCAAAATAGATTCCGAGTCAACTGTTTGCCACAGGCTTCATTCAGCTCATAAATCGAAAAAAAAAAAAAAAAAAAAAAAAACATTAGAAAACCCATAGGAAAATTAGTCTCCTGTGTTCTGAACGTCGTTCCTGCACCAAAATTTATACTTAAAAGTATTAAATTCTAAATAAAATCCTTTTCACCCCAGAGAAATACATAATGGATATTTAATTGTTCATACTCATTTGTCCTTATTTTTCCATTTATATTACCTTTGACATCATCTAATGCACTTTTAAATGAATCCTTAAAAACATTCATAATTTTACACTATTAAATATTATCTATTAAACCTCAAAATTAATGTTTTTTTATACTGTACATTTTAAAATATATAATTATATATAATGAAGCATATATTTGTTTGTTTTTCTATGCATCTTTTTTATAAAAATAAAACCTGTAGCTCTAGTCTTTTTTATATAGATAAATACAAGTTTAGTGTTTTGTTCTTCCCTCATATTTAAAACATATAAAACTTGTATTTTGATGGTTAAATCAAACTTAAAGGAGTAGTTCACTTTAAAAAAAAACGTTTGCTGATAATTTCCTCACCCCACGTCATCCAAGATGTCCATGTCTCTTCTTTCTTCAGTCGAAAAGAAATTAAGGTTTTTGATGAAAACATTCCAGCATTTTCTCCATATAATGGCACTTAATGGGAACCAAACGGTTCAAGGTCCAAATGAGAGTTTCAGTGCAAACTGCAAACTATTCAAAGGGCTTTAAACAGTTTCAGACGATGAATAAGGGGCGTGAATATGGGGTGTTCGTGACTCTCCTGTTCAAACTCGTTCATCAAAATGAGCAAATCTTGTCCTGGGTCAATTCCGTTAATTCATTTATTTTGTTCGTCTGAATTACCAAATTACATCGAAGAAGATTTGTCCATTTCTATGAATCCGAGTTTGAACAGGGAGAGTCACGAACGCAAACATCACAGAACAGAGCAGGCGAGAATTTGTGCTTATAAAACTTAAACTTTGTTATTTATTTTTTTAATGAGCGATTTCGTTTCGCTAGTATAAGACCCTTATTCATCGTCTGGTGTCCGTTTGAAGTCCATTATGTGGAGATAAATCATGGCAATGTTTTCATCAAAAACCTTAATTTCTTTTCAACTGAAGAAATAATGACATGGACATCTTGGATGACATGGGGGTGAGTAAGTTATCAGCAAAGGTTTTTTTAAGAGTGAACTACTCCTTTAAAAACATTCATAATTTAACAAAATTAAATATAATCTAATAAATCTCAAAATTAATATGTTTTTCATACTGTACATTTTATAATGTTATGATGCCTATGTTTGTTTGTTTTTCTATGCATCTTTTGCATAAGAAAAACCTATAGCTCTAGTTTTTTTTAGATAAATACTGTACCTTAACCAAGTTAGTGTTTTGCTCTTCCCTCAAATTTACAACATATAAAAAATTAAATATTTTACTTGTATTTTGATGGTTTAATCAAACTTAAAGGGCCATTCAAACCAAACCTCTCCTCCACACATCACTTTTGCCCACTACTGTATTACTATAAGAGATATTGTATGTCTTTTTTATATTCAGAGATGTGGGCAGCATTACGAGCTGGCTTTTCTGGAAAGATAGTCTTTAATCCCTCAGACGGTGTCTTTTTAGTGTTTCTAGCACCAAGGTACAGCCTATAAAACTGTCCTACTTGTGCAGATTTAGAATATGTACCTCCCACCTTTTCTATTATATTTTCTCCCCAATCGTAGCTATTATCCTCCTAGAAGTGTTACGCTAGTTGCTTTCTTTAAGATTGAGACGTCAGACGTGTTTGACTGATTTATATTACAACTGGTTTGATTTGACTGACTGAATAAAGATGATTGTAATAGATGGCAACCTTCTGCAAGACCCACATTTGTTGAAAATATCCATCGTAATGGTTCTTTTGTGTTGGGGGTTGAATGGATGGTGAGATACGATCCAGCGCAGTGATGCATGAGGCATTTTTATTACAGTGTAACCGTAGACGCTCGGCCTCTCCCTCCACACAATAATAAACGGATCCGAGCATCACGTGGTGTAGAATTCTCTCCCCTCCCCTCCGGCATATATCTCTGTGTTGTTCACCATCACTGGCTCTCTCGCTTTGGCTTGTAAGAAGAATGCCTACATTCATCTCACACATTTAACCGTCAAAGACGTTTAGTTGAGGCTCAACTTAATGGAAGCCAGTTGGCACAAGAACAGTCCAGAATAAGATTGTGTGTGTGTATGTATAAAATACATATAATAAAAAAGGTTAAAAAAATAATCAAGCATAAAAGAAAAGATGTTTTAATTTAGTTAAAATATTTTATTAATTATTTATAAGTAATGAAAAATATTTTAAAGGACATATATTATTATTATTAGTATTATTTCTATGTATTTATATATTAAAGTAAAATATGTATTTATTATAAAGCAGTATTTACAAATAATAAAGGAATTTAGTTATTGTAATTATTTGTTTTATATAAAAGTAGGGCTGTCAAATGATTAATTGCATCCAAAATAAAAGTTTGTGTTTACAAAATATATGTGGATGGACTGTGTATAATTATTTTGTGTGTATATATATATATATATATATATATATATATATATATATACACACACACACACACATGCATGTATATTTAAGAAAAAAATATTATTTATATATAAAATATTTATATTTATATATATATAATATTAATTATATATAAATCTATATACAGTATATACATGAAAATATTTCTTAAATATATACAAGAATGTGTGTGTGTATTTATATATATATATAAAATAATTATACACAGTGCACCCACATATATTATGTAAACACAAACTTTTATTTTGGATGTGATTACTACGATTAACCGTTTGACAGCCCTATATAAAAGATTATTTGCAAATATCATATTTAAAAAAAAATATCAAAAGGCGTTAATAAATATTTGTATATATGTGTATGTCTAAAATAATGTAATTAGTTTATATATATTTTAAATGTATATACAAATCTATGTTTTTAAAATCAACATTTTTTTTTACTTTTTCTAAAAAATTTCAGGACAATACCTAATATTCAAACATTTTTAATTATAATGTATCAAAACAATAAACATTTTGTACAAAATGTTGTACTTAATAAAAGCATGGCCACTTGGGGATATGATAATTTTTTGTTATTAAACTTTATTAAAATATTTTAATATGCTATATTTGTAATATTTTAATATTCACAGCATTTTCTCATTTTTATCGGTAGTAAATGAATTGTACTGAATTTGTGCACTTGATATGTATTGCCTGTTGTCCAGACCTGTGCAGATATATTTTTGCAGGATTATTTTTCAGATACGATACATCATATTTCTTTTCTTTCCTGCTCGTCCTGGTGTGTTTCATCATTGGGCCGCTGTAGCTCTGTGTGATGCTGCGTCCTGTAGTGAAGGACTGACCCCCTCCCCGTCCCGCTGTGATTAGCCTGTCATTACCTCAGACCACAGATACTGACTCACTAAAGCTCGGGGGCTGAGCTGGGCCGTGATTGGCTCTAGCTCAGTGTGTGAGGTCGAGTGCACTCAAACTGATGACACGTGTGTTATTCACTCATTAGGGAGGGTTCTTTAGTATGTGCACTTGAAGGATTGAGGGTGCGTGTCAAGACATCTAAGACATCTTAGTTTGTGCCAATGAAGTCTTCAAATAATGAATGTGGAACTATAATTATAATGTTTAGTAATTCAAACGTGTCACTAAGCAGAATTAGGAATAGTTCACCTAAAAATGAAAATTGTCATAATTTACTAAAGTTCATTACTACTAATAACAAAGTCGAACACACAAAAAAAGATGTTTTGAAGATGTTCGGTAACCAGACAGTTGATGGACCTCCATAGTATTTGTTTTTCTACTATGGAAGTCAATGGGGTTCAACTGTTTGGTTATTCATATTCTTCAAAATATATATTTTTTGTGTTCAGAAGAATTCATACAGGTATGGAACGACGTGTGAGTAAATGACAGAATTTTCATTTTTCACTAAACTATCCCTTTAATAAACCTGACAGACTGATTTATCCTTCCTTTTCTTGTAGATATATCTTGAAGGCTCACATTATTTAGTATTTTTCTATGAATATGCATCCTTGTATGTTAACGTGTGCTTTAATGACGTAAAATTTCATACCATGTAACCATGTAAAAACACCCTCCTGAGTTTTTACATATTCACTTCCTTTGCGGTGGCTGTTGGCGTTGTGTGTGCTGTGTTGTGACATATGCATGAATGCAGTATCCAGGCGCTTTGACAGAGGAAGAGGAGGAGAACAGGCTGGTGTATGTTTCAGGATAAAGCAGGATTGTCTGTGAGCAGCGAGCTGTGCAGCCTGAAGGAGTGTGTGAAGGAAGTGTGTCCATGCACACACTGCAGAGATTTGAGAGTGAAGATGATGCGGCTTAGATGAGATGGATATCGTAATGACTGAAACTAATAGTGTAAAAGTGTTGTGGTAAAGAAGGATGCAGTGAATGTGTGGAGCATCAGAGATGGACTAATGTGTGAACATCTCTCTCGGGTGTGTGTAGGTGGAGAAAACCAGCAGGCCTGACCTCGTCTGTTTCTGATGAAGTACCTGATGGTGCTGGTGGTGGGCATCCCGTCCGTGTTCTGGGTGGGCAGTAAGAAGACCTGTTTCAAGTGGGCCGGCTTCTTCCACGGTGCGGGTAGGCGTAAGAGTGAGTTGCCTTCCCCATTCGGCTTTAGTTTGCAGGTATTCATTAAAACTTAGACATGATCTAGTGGTGTATGTATGCAAGAGGTGTTGATGATGGACAGAGAACAAACTGTAGTGCAATCAATAGTGTTATTCAGAAAGCTCTCTAAAGCTGGGGTTTTATGCCACAGACCTCCCATTTTTAAAATATATAGATGGCTAAATATTTTCACTGAATAAAGAAGCATTAATACTGTAAAAATATATCAGTATTAGGGCTGTCAAATGATTTAATCACAATTAGTCACATCCAAAATAAAAGTTTTTGTTTACATGATATATGTGGGTGCACTGTGTATAATTATTTTAAATATATAAATCCACACATGCATGTATATTTAAGAAAAAATATTATTTATATATAAAATATTTATATTTATATATAATATAAATTATAGGTAACACTTTATAATAACTACACGCTGAATAATCATTAGTCAAGCATGAGTACACAGTTAATTCATCATTCATAAAGCATAAATAGACATTAATAAGCAGTTTATAAATACAGCAATAAATTAAAAGCATATCTAAAATGTGTTTAATAATTGTATTTTCATCCTTTATTAATGATCAATTTATCATTTCTAAATGAAGAATTGCATTTTTTATAAACCAGTTATTTAAGAGTTGTCAGTGGTTCATAAGATTACTTAGAACGTGTAAGTAAATGATTAATAAACTATTTAAATTTACATTCATACATCTTATCATTCAGACATATAATGATGGTTACTTAGTGTGTTAATAAATGCTTTATTAACATGTATTAATGCTGTAATTCAGGGTTAATTCGTGTAGTTATTAGGGATGGGCATTTTTCAAAAATATTGCATTTGAATATTCGGGCTCATAAAAATCGAATATTCGTTTATTTAAATTATGTTTAACGAAAATACGTTATTTTTAAGTTTTTTTTTTATTTTTTTTACGTTTTCATCACCATTTCTGGACAAGCTTACAATTAGGCAATACACAACAAGCTCACAATAGTAATTAAAGTTTTCTTTTAGTTGAAAACATTAAACAGTAGGCCTATGTGTAAACAAAAAATATATATATAAAAAAAGCATTATTAAAAGCATGCTCAAGCAGCGCGAGCGAAAAAAAACCCTAATAAAGCAGATTGCGTCAGATATCGTACAGAACGTACACACATACACATGAGTCAGCAAATTATTGATTATCGTGTTTATATTGTTTCACGTTTATGTTGAGAAAAACAATAATATCTAACGTTACATGCAGGGGCGTCGCCAGCACTTTATGCTCGAAGCTGAGAAAAGACGCTGCGCTGACAGACGTTTCAGAGACACAAAGAGAACGGTGTTTCTAACAGCACTTTGCATTTTCTGTTCTTAAAACCGGTCTTCCTTAACGAAACTTAAAATAAGTGTGTCTCAAAATCATTTTGCTATTAGATAAGTTAACATCTTTGATCACGCGGGGTCCAGCTGCGCTTACCTGCAGTTGTGATGCAATGATGAACAGCTGTCTTTCCTCATTCTACTGTTTGGATTTCATGTGATTTCTCATGGTGATGATATCATAACTCAGATTAATTAATTAATTTGATCAAAAGTAATTCCGTTTAGTAAGATCCTTTTCAAGTAACGTTAATTCCAAAACTTCGTGAGGCATACGAACAACATTATGTGATCAAATACAGACAACTTGTTAACACACTCCACAGCGCCATCCAGTGCATTTAATTGTAACTGCGAGTTAGTTCTCAGGATTTATCATGGACTCACTGCATTTACGGCGCAGCAAAGTAACGTATTCAAAATTCGAATAGTATTTTATTTTTCGTAGTAATAATTACATATCGATATTTGAAAATTTCGAATATTCGTGCACATCCCTAGTAGTCATAAAGCATTGGCAACTAGTGGCGTCAGTTAACTATGTTTGTGAGCTCATCTAAAGTGAGGAACTATTCATGCCTTGTA
This sequence comes from Hybognathus amarus, assembly GCA_030378365.1. Classification (NCBI taxonomy): domain Eukaryota; kingdom Metazoa; phylum Chordata; class Actinopteri; order Cypriniformes; family Leuciscidae; genus Hybognathus; species Hybognathus amarus. The sequence goes on along the minus strand of JAQIUQ010006925.1, from coordinate 8,051 downwards.
AAGCATTTTTAAAGTCTGTTAATATTTCTATGTTCTGTATCACTGCATTGTGTTTGATACATTTTACTGTTTAGAAGATTGATGTGCCTTTAAATCTCCTTTATAAAAGCTTTACAAGGCATGAATAGTCCTCACTTTAGATGAGCTCACAAACATAGTTAACTGACCACTACTAAATGCTTTATAACTACCTGTATTTACTACATTTACTTACACTTTCTAAGTGATCTTATTAATGACTGACAACTCTTAAACAACTGGTTTGTAAATAATGCTATACTTCATTTAGAAAATATTAATTGATCATTAACAAAGTATGAAAATACAATTATTAAACGCATTATAGATATGCTTATAAATCAAGGAAAAAAGCATTTATAGCTATATTTATACACTGCTATAAATATAGCTATACAAGTGCTACAAAGTGTTACCAAATTATATATGAAGAGTTCAGATGCAAAAGCCTCTAAGTGCCATTTGAATGTTTTCTTCTAAACTGATCATTTCTATCAAGCTTGTATATTTAGGTTCAGTAATTTTACTTAAATGGCAATGAAGGTTACCTATTAATTGTCATTTAAGTGAAATAAGCTGAACTTAAATATTACAAGCTTAATAAAATCGTCATTTTAGAAGAAAATTTCAAATGGCATTTTGAGGCTTTTGCATCTGAACTCTTCATATAAATCTATGTACAGAGTATGCATGAAAATATTTCTTAAATATATACAACCATGTGTGTGTATTTATATATTTAAAATAATTATACACAGTGCACCCACATATTATGTAAACAAAAACTTTTATTTTGGATGCGATTAATCGCGATTAATAATTTGACAGCCCTAATCAATATATGTGTGAAATATTATTTTGAAAAAATTAGACGTTTGTCTTTTTTTTTGCTTTTATAACTGTAAAGGCCTTTCACGCGTCTGTCGCCGAGCGTTTAATGCCTCAATGACTAAACAAAGGGCACCAATGTGAGTGTTCACACCAACGCGTAAAACGAATGGCGCCATCTAATGTCAGGAATGAATTTGCATGTTCACTCGGCTCATCGTCAGCGAAAATCTCTTGGGTGTGAACACAAAACGGTTGAAAACGCTGGTGAATAAGCGCGTGATATTCGTCTCAATGTGTATGGGCCTTAATGTTTAAGTCATTCTACATTTTCAGATTTAACAACTCAGAACGCTAATCTAATTATATAGGTATTTTTGATTTTATAAGGGCCCAAAATGAATTTGCCAAGCGCCAAATGTTAGTAAAATTCGGTGTTGGTGAGTATATGAAACGGTGTCAATCGCATTGGTGAAATTTTAACAATGCACTGTTGTGTGAGAACATGAATGTGAACAACACTTCGGGACAGTTGACGCGCCAGTGCTGCATCCTCACGAAAGTTTAAGCCTTGACAATTGAAACATTCAAGATGCGAAAGGGAACTTAATTCGCTTACTCATTACCGAAGCGTGCGCCCTAAAATCCCCGTCTCAGTCCTGGAATCGAGTCCCCGTCTCCCTGCACTTGAATAGACGTTATCAAAATGCAAGTATCCTCGTAAACACAATCATTTGTGTCTGAAGTGAATGTAAAGAGTTGAGAACGAAAACGCATGTGTATCAGTATATTAGAAACATGTAGGTCTTAAAGTGACAGTAACCTGATATTCCTGCTGCCTGTGTTTTCAATGTTAATAAATCAACAATCACTTCTCTGAAAGCCGTGTTATATCTAGATTTTATCTTTCTGTATGTAAATAATTTATTCTGCTTGTCTATCTGTTTATTTGCCTGTATTTGAACTGGTTTTACCCCTGTTGAAAATAGCATAAAACAAGTCCATTGTTTCTCCTCGGATGCAGCAGCGGCGCAGTGAACGGAGCCGGCAGGTTCTGCAGGAGCCCGACTTTGCTCAGTCTCTGCTGCGTGACCCCAACACACCCATCATCCGCAAGTCCCGCGGGACCTCCACTCAGGGCCACTGGTCCACCACGCCTCCTCCACACACCTGGCCATGCTGGATGACGTGCGGAGCAAAGCCAGCAGCGTCCACAGCAAGATCAGCAGCTACCACTGACAGAGACGGCAGGCGAAGGATACCGCATCTCGACAAGCGTGATGATACACTTGTGCTTAAAGAGAGAGAGATGGCACATATATTGTATATATTGTCACAAAATGTAACTATGTTATAGCTACTATATAACTATATTATATTATAATGTAATAACTATATTACCCTGATCTTTATATAAAGTTGGATATCTATGTCCAACTTAATTCGTATTCATACAGTACACTCACCGTAAAGTGATACATATTAGGGGTGTCACCGATCTCTCAGAATCTTTGTTACGATTACATTTTCGATTCTAAGGTCACGGTTCAATACGATTCTTGATTTTTATTAATTGGCCAATCAGGATGCTCTCTGTCTTACATACGCTTCATGAGCACACACTCATGGTCTCTCGCTCTCTCTGCCGTGCGCTACTGTAGCTAAGTTAGAGGAGGTTGACCATAGACTCGCAGCACTTCAAAACGGGTGTTTTTCCGCTTGGCAAGCCAAACGGACGTGACATGGGGGCGTGGCAGCATCAACGATTCCATTTTTTAATTCGGTATTCAAGATTGTGAATTAATTTCGAGTCAATTTCAATCTAATATCAAAATCGGCACACCCTTAACCCTCTGGGGTTGTTTGTTTAACAGTCACACTTGGGGTGTCGCGACCAAAGGGCA
>JAQIUQ010006924.1:0-12099 GCA_030378365.1 Hybognathus amarus | reverse complement strand
ACTCATCTCTTCTTCACTCACACCGGTGTAAAACAGTGGTTGGCGTACGATCAGGGAAGGATACACTGCAAAACGCCTCGCGAGATTCCAAAACGCAAAACGGAAGCTGCAGCGTTCTTCTGAACTTTTCCGCTTCAGGTCTTTCGTTCTCCCGTTTCAGTCTGGGACAGGAGGTGCAAACGCAAAGCAAAGGCTCCGCTTTTAAACGAAATCACGCAGTAGCGTGGACGGGGCCTTACACGTAGCCTCTGAACAGGGGGGGGGACCATCCATTCACGGCCTAAACAACCACATTTGTATCTCAAGAACGCATAGTAACATCCTGGCAACCACCTAGAACATCTCGGTATCCACCCATAAATCACAAACAACACCAAAACAACTACTCTGTAACATCTGGACAACTGCATAGTAACACCCTAGAAACCGACCAAAACACTTGGCCAACCACAGAGCAGCAACCCTACCACACACCCCTCCATAGTAGAGTCTCCATTGAAAGCACCTAAAATAGCCCTGGCCACCAACTATAACACCCTAGCGACCCCATAGGACAACTATCCATGCTAATATCCTGGTATAAAAACGTGGTGTGTTCTTAGTCTTGTTCATGGCTTATAATTCCAGGAATGAACAGTGATGGCCAAATATGTTTTAGTAATTCACAGAACATACATAGAGCATGCTGTATTTTGGATCTCAATGTAATTCCTACATCGTGTTATAAGAATGTTCCAAACGTCCTTATTTCCCAGGCAGCCTAATGTGAGTAAATTCAGCGCTGGCCCACAGATGGTGCTTAACAAACAGCACATCTCTATTTCTTCTTCTGCAGCGACGGATGTAACTGAGTGGGAAGACAAAGCATGTAGGATGGGGGTTAAAGGCTTCAATAAACAGGAAGAATGATACAAAACAAACAAGCTTTTCCAAATTCAGCCACTCTGCAGCCACCACAACACTGCAATACAACGCCTTGAAAGATATATCGAACTTGCTATATATATTGTATTAGACATTCTGACTCGAAGAATTAGCACTAACTCTTCTATCATCTAAAAAAACCCCTGTGTGTGCTGTGCTGGCTCAGCTAATAACTGGTCACCGCATTTGCACATTGTTCCCCGATTGTCTGATTTGACTGCTGCTCTCTTCATCTGTAGAGTTGCTTTGAATAAAAAGAGCCAAATTAAATGTAAATCTGAATATCTGGATGTGTGCGTTAAACAGTATTTATAGTACGAATTCAGTACTGATGGATAGCGTTCTACAATGTCATCATTGTAAAGTATTAGATGCAAACTGTTCACGGGACTTCATACAGTTGCTACTTCCAATAGCTCACCACTCTAGCCACAGGAAGTGCAAGGAACACTGTGTTCAAGTCTTGTTTATGATCTGTTAAAGATTGCACACTGTTTTGTGCTCTTTGTAACGTACCCAAATAAATGTTTCAGGTTACGTTTCTATCAACAGTATCTGTGCCGTCACAGAAATAATTGAGTCATTATCTTATAACTGCAAGCTGTTGTTGTTATTTTTTTCTTTTCCTCACTTTCACTGGAGTCACCACTGTGAAAATGACAACAGCAACAAAAATCAATAAATACTTAAAGAAGTATTATAATCCCTACTGGTTTGTCGATATTTAAATGGGGGGTTGATTGCAATTTCACTTTTTTGATTTTAAATAGTGTGTAATGTTGCTTTTGGTGCATGAACAGTATCTGCAAAGTTGCAGCGCTGAAAGTTTAGTGTAAGCAGAGATATCGTCTTTTAAAAATCAGGAAGTATAATTGCCTACAAAAACGACTCGATTGGGACTACAGCTGGTTTTAGACGTCACTAACCTAAACATTTACATCAACCCCTCCCTCCGAAATATGGAAAAAAGGGCACTGATCATATTTCTGCGGCTTGTCGAGTGTGTTGTGTTCACCAGCTGTCAGGTCTTCTGTGTTTAGGCTTCCCACGGACGCTGTACTTTGTCAACAATGGATACAATTTATGTTTGGTTATGTTCCTAAAAATGATGATCGTAATTTAACTCTCTGTGCTGCGCATTTTACGGAAGACTGCTTCCAGAATCTCCACGAATTCAACATCTGGATTCAACAAGAAACTGTTACTAAAACAGCAGTTCCAACTTTAAAACCAGAGGCAGCAGTTGTTGGGCCACAACCTGTAAGTAGGCTAAGGCTATGTTTACACGGAAATGATTCTGAAGAGAAAACGCAAAAATGGCATTGCCTAATCACTTTTTATTCTGCGTTAGACGAGCGTTTTGTGTGGGAAACGCGTGCAAATGGTGACGCAAAAGTCTGTGAAATTCAATGTAGTGTCGCACTCCAGGTGGCTAGGAGTGCATACTGGACTACAACAACAACACCAAGTCCACGCGCCTGCGTACAACCTTCACTGTCAAGCAGACTTTTGGGTTTTTACCGTTTACATGGGAATGCGGCGGTGGAACGTTTTTAAGATTTTTTAGACTCTGGAGGGTGGTTTCAACGTTCTGCATTTTTAAGCCTCAAAAACGCCGTAGCCGTGTAAACGAAAAGGCACATCTGATAAAAATATTTTTACACTTTCACCCGTGAGCATACTCCGTGTAAACAGGGCCTCAGACTTCAATCATTTTAAATATATTTGCATGTATAATTCCAGACATAGCCTTGTGTTTTATTTTTTTTTCAAATGCCAGCACTGGCTTTATAGCCACTAGGCTACCAGTTATGCTATTTTGTGTCTATACAACAAATGCATACTAACATTTTGGACCTGAATTTTGTATAAGTACTAATGTTGTAAATGTATTTTTCATGTAAATATGTTTTAAAGACGTTATTTTCGATTTGATCTAAGAACGTACACTAATGCCAACGCTGTTTGTGTTTAACATTAGTAGCCAGTCGGTTGCTATTGTTGCCAGCCAGATGCTATTCTGTTAAACAAACGTGTATAAAGTTAAAAAAGTAGCAAATTATCATTCAGAAATGTTTAGTAAGAGCCGTGTGTGGTGAGGTTCTGTTTGACTCTCTTCATCGCCGCTTTCTGGGTCTGATTCTGCCTCAAACTGCAGTATCTGACCATAGTATCGTCACCTTTATTTACATGATTGGACCTTTGGCATGGACGTTTCGCCGCGTAAAGGTAATGGGCGTTAACCTTTCAGACAACGTGAGCGGCAGTTTGGCCAATCACAACTAGGGTTGGGTATCGAGAATCAAGTATCGATTGGAACCGGGACTAACTTTTCGTTTTCCCGGAATCGTTCGAAAGTAAAAATTTCGATTCCTAGTTTCGATATTCACAGTCCGCCGACCAAAAGAAGAAACCGCTGAACAACACCAACGAAGAAGCGTCTACACGGAAGTGTTGGCATAACCGCGCAAGTCAACATGAGTAGCTTACGTCGGCGGTCCAAAGAGTGGCTTCACCTTTCTAAAAATAAGGAAAATCTCTGCAAAATGCAAAATTTGTGACAAAAGAAGTATTTGCTTCAGAAAGACCGTTGGTTAGCAAGGTTAGCTAAACTTTTTTGACCCTGCCTCTTAAAAGAATCGGAATCGAGAATCGTTCAGGAACCGGAATCGAAACAAGGAATAGGAATCAGAATCGTTCAAATTCAAACGATACCCAACCCTAATCACAACACACCGGCCCAAACTAACCAATCTGAGCCTGCAGCCTGTTTCTGAGGGAGTGTTTTCATAGACTCAGGAAGTGAACCGCTCGTCTCGAGAACAACGGAGAGCGCGGCTTACAACAAAGGTGAAATTTATAAAAAATAAGAGTTTTTAAAAAAGAAAAAACAAGAATACATGTTATATTGCACCCCATAAACACAATCATGCAAAGAAAAAAAAACAGTCAACCCCCCCTTTAAGGAACACAGCAAATCTGTTGGTCTAGCAGCATTTACAGTCCCACTGACCTGTAAAAGCTAATTTTATCAATTAAAGAGGAGATATATTTAGTCTTTGGTCATTTCACATACACAGACTATATTCATCAATAATTCACTTCTGAATGGTAGTCAGGAAGATGAATCATTAATAATGTGACAGCAAGACTTCCAGTGAAACATCCTCTAGAGACTGTGTAATTTGTGATGTATTGAGCGAAAGGTTGCGTGACTTGTCAGATCCTCATGATTTCATTCCAGTGCCCTTGATCTTGAAGACAATAGACTGCATTAGTACACTCTTAGAAGAGAAAGGTTCGATATAGAACCTTAAAGGGTTCTAAAGTGCTACGTATTTAGAACCCCTAAAATGCAATGCATGTGAATGATCACAAAATTCAAGATATGGGGGTTAAAAATGTAATTAAATCAATATCACATGAAGAGTGCCATTTCAGTTTTTATCCCCTAAAAATCAGCATGATTAAAATGTGATATTAAGTTACTACAACAGTTTAATAAACAATAATTTATAACTACAAAACGTTGTAGAATAATGTAATATTTGAATGAATAAGAGCCTATAAAGAACCTTTGTGTCAAAAGGTTCTTTGGAGTCGAGTAAAGAACCCTATGCTACACATATAACCTTTTTTTTAAGAGTGTAAGGTTCCAGAACTAACAAAGTATGATATATAGTAGATATCGAATAAATAAATATTCTCACATGAAAGTTGCAGAAGTTGTGATATTAATGTATCTTTTATAGTTTTTTCTTCTTCTCCCACCTCATATTATAAACGTTTTGTGAGCAAATGCAAAGTTTCTGTGGGAACGCAAAAGTTTTGCAAGAGAATACAAAAGCATTGAAAATATAATTTTCCTTTCCATCTCTGTGTCCTTTTAAGGACTCTGTAACTTAAGGGAGGATTTGATAACTTTTGGTGGAAAGGTTATTTGCGTCTTGGTCATAAGCGATTAGCTTTTGACGCCAACTCTGGCGTGTGTCATGAAAGAGATACCAGTTATTGGCCGAGATGAAAGGATGACCAACCGATGCATTCCTGTGTGTGTGTGTGCGTATACCAGCTCTTTCATCTCACCCTTAGAGGATCAAAACTGCACAGTAGTGATGTCATGTCCTGCAGGGGGGCTGAGAGAGTTGAAAGGACGAAGGTCATTTTTCTTTCTTTTATCTATCAGGTCTCAGTCTCTTTGTCTTTTTATTATGATAAGAAAAGGGGAAGAGGCCAAAGTATGAGTGTTAGAGAGACTAACGAACAGTGCACTAGCATATCCACTAAGGGCAATAAAATGGAAGACTGAATAAAAGGAGACAGATAGAGAGAGAAAGAAAGAGAGCGGTATGACTGGTATCCACTGCAATTTCACTATTGTTGTTTTGAAGCTGGATAGCCCCAGGCTCCATTCGCTTTAATTTAAAGGACAACAAAAAGTAGCCCACACTGGATTTTAAGTCATTTAAAGCTGTACTAGTCATTATTGACTGAAAATCTTTTACTTCTGAGGTTTCACATCTAATTGGCATGTATACATACTAGGGATGTCAACGATTAATCGACGATCGATTAATTGTCGATAATACATTTAATCGATAAAACTTATTCGATCAAGCATGCGCGTGCGTGTTCATGCTACAGCTCTAACTGCGAAACATGTAAACGAGCGCTGCTGGAGTTATGTTTGGGACTATTTCACACCATCGTTACAATAAGTTGGCGTGTGCATTTGCAGCCTTTTGTTTTGTGCAAATGTAAGTTGTAATTGTTTATTTTGTGTACGCCTATCTATTTCTGCTTTATCATCTCATATTGGATGTATTTGGTTAAGAATTGACGCTAATAGCCAAAAGCATGATCTTTAGCTCAAACGGCAATGCACAACTAATAATGACTATTGGGACTGTCATATTACACAACATTATAAAGAAAACAATATTGTAAAAACATTGTGAATTATTTGGGTTTAGTTGCCATGTCACGTTCTTCCAGGAAGAGCGCGTCCACAACATGAGTCATTTCTGAATGGCACGTAATTAGTTCAAGTTCACTTGTGCATTCACCTCATTTTGAACAATTAATCGATAATTCTGATCGTTAACTTGAACGACGATCGATCATGGGAATTTGTGAAAATTGACATCCCTAATACATACTGAAACTTGGCATGTTAAGATCAGAGGATGTATAGAATGGGTAAACGATGACAGACTTTTTTGGGGTGAGATGTCTCTTTAGGAAAGCAGAGCACTGACTTGATTCTAGATCGATATGCGTGAAATGAAAATGGAACTGCACTTTAACTGAACCGCCCCCTATTTTTCCATTTTATCTTGTTACTAAACCTCATTTTATTGTGCTGTGAATTTCATGTGGTTTCTGTGTGATCAGTGCAGATCAATTCGATTAGACTGCTTTGGCTTGTTTTTAGTGGACCTAAATGTTTTTAGTTTTCAGCTGGACAGAAACAGCCTGTGGGCATTCTCATGGATTACCTTTTGTTTGTGTGTGAGTGTGACGGGGTTGGTGATCAGGAAATGTAAGTTAAGAACAGAAACAAAATACAAAGGGGCCAAAACGTATTTAGTCAGCCACTGATTGTGCAAGTTCTCCTACTTAGGTCTGTAATTTATCATATCTACACATCTATAAGACAAAATGAGAAAAATAAAATCCAGGAAATCATATTATAGGATTTTTGAAGAATTTATTTGTAAATTATGGTGGAAAATAAGTATTTGGTCACCCACAAACCAGCAAGATTTCTGGCTCTCACAGACCTGTAACTTCTTCTTTAAGAAGCTTTTCTGTCCTTCATTCGTTACCGTAATATCTGTATAAAAGACACCTGTCCACAGCCTCAAACAGTCACACTCCAAACTCAACCATGACCAAGACCAAAGAGCTGTCGAAGGACACCAGGAAGAAAATTGCTAGACCTGCACCAGCCTGGGAAGAGTCAATCTACAATAAGCAAGCAGCTTGGTGTGAAAAAAAAAATCAACTGTGGGAGCAATTGTAAGAAAATGGAAGACCACTGATAATCTCCCTCGATCTGGGGCTCTACACAAGATCTCATCCAGTGGTGTCAAAATGATCATGAGATCAGTGAGCAAAAATCCCAGAACTACATGGAGGGACCTGATGAATGACCTGCAGAGAGCTGGGACCAAAGTAACAAAGGCTACAATAAGTAACACACTACACAGAGAGGGACTCTAATCCTGCCAGTGCCAGGCATGTCCCCCTGCTTAAGCCAGTCCATGTTCAGGCCTGTCTGAAGTTTGCCAGAGAGCATATGGATGATCCAGAAGAGGATTGGGAAAATATCATGTGGTCAAAATATAATTTTTTGGAAAAACTCAACTTGTTGTGTTTGGAAGAAGAACGCAGAGTTGCATCCTAAGAACACCATACCTACTGTGAAGCATGGAGGAGGAAACATTGTATTTGTAATACATTTTATGCTAAATATACTACAAGTTTAGTTTATTTACATATTTATGACTAAATAAAAATACCCTGCAATTGTACTGTTGGTATACTGAATTGATATAGTGAAAGTCTGCTAAATTTGAACAACAAATTGTTTTACTTAATACAGGAGTAGTGCTAAGGTACAACTAAAGATATACTTGACATATTTAATGGTTAATGCATGGGAATAATGAATGGGAAATGCATCCAGTATGCGACAGTCCTGTGCGCGAAAATGCCTTGTTGATGCTAGAGGTCAGAGGAGAATGGGCCGACTGATTCAAGCTGATTAAGAGCAACTTTGTCTGAAATAACCACTCGTTACAACCGAGGTATGCAGCAAAACATTTGTGAAGCAAGAACACACACAACCTTGAGGCGGATGGGCTACAACAGCAGAAGACCCCACCGGTACCACTTATCTTCCACTACAAATAGGAAAAAGAGGCTACAATTTGCAAGAGCTCACCAAAATTGGACAGTTAAAGACTGGAAAAATGTTGCCTGGTCTTGATGAGTCTCAGATTTCTGTTGAGACATTCAGATGGTAGAGTCAGAATTTGGCTGTAAACAGAATGAGAACATAAATCCATCATGCCTTGTTACCACTGTGCAGGCTGGTGGTGGTGGTGTAATGGTGTGGGGGATGTTCTTGGCACACTTTAGGCCCCTTAGTGCCAATTGGGCATCGTTTATATGCCACGGCCAACCTGAGCATTGTTTCTGACCATGTCCATTGCTTTATGGCCACCATGTACCCATCCTCCAATAGCTACTTCCAACAAGATAATGCACCATGTCACAAAGCTCAAATCATTGTCACAAACTGGTTTCTTGAACATGACAATGAGTTCACTGTACTAAAATGGCCCCCACAGTCACCAGATCTCAACCCAATAGAGCATCTTTTGGATGTGGTGGAACGGAAGCTTCGTGCCCTAGATGTGCATCTCACAAATCTCCATCAACTTCAAGATGCTATCCTATCAATATGAGCCAACATTTCTAAAGAATGCTTTCAGCACCTTGTTGAATCAATGCCATGTAGAATTACAGCAGTTCTGAAGGCGAAAGGGGTCAAACACAGTATTAGTATGGTGTCTCTAATAATCCTTTAGGTGAGTGCAAAATAAATGGTTTATAACACAATAGTGTCTATATATTTATATATGATGCAAACTTTTATTTTAGTAATTGTTCTGTTTTACAGTTTTACACACAATTATTTAAGATTGATGCAATAGGAATTTTGAATTGAATGCATTTCCGCAAAATCCACAAACTCAGGAGCAGTTGTGAGTTCATGTTAGGGCAAATGTGATGATTCATTCACTTAATTATGTTTGGCAGATACAGTCTGTAGGTCACTGAAACCATCTGTCTGTATGAGTGATTTAGCTCATGATATTAAAATGCATGCAGCTCTGCTCTAGCAGAGGTTGGGCGAGAGAACCTGCTTCAAAACCCTCATATGCATATGTTGGAACGAACACAAATGGCTAGATCCTAACGATAATTCACTGCTGATGTACCGGAATAAAAATAGAAACAATAAACCAAACTTGTAACCAACCAACACCCTAGCAGCAACCCCTTTGGAATGCACCAATAGACCCTATTCAGAAGAGCGCCATGACTGGCATTAAGCGAGGCGGTAAGGGCAAACTTACCTTGTTTTTTAATAGCATCCACTGTAAAGAGATGAAGAGATGTTTGTCTATCCCTTCACAGCCTTGCTTTCATTCCCATTAAAAGATGTGCGCAGCTGTGAATAAGGTCTCATAACCACACATAACAACATATAGCAAATATATAACAACATGCTTAACAGGTAGAACACTTTAGCGTTCTCAATTAGCTTTCTAGTTCAGTAGTCAGGGCACTGATCATTTTAAGAGCTGTCTGAATCGCAAAATCCTTCCAGTCCTTACCAGTGCCTGAATTCATTTACACAATTTACTGATTCACAACCTAGGAGCTGTTTGAGACCGCACCCACAATAACATACGCGCTAACAACGTGCTTAACAACCACTCAAAAACACTTTAGCAGTTGCTTTGAATATAAAAGTATCTGCTAAATGCATAAACGGAAACCACACAGCAACATGCTAACAACCACTCAGAACCACATATCAACAATCTAAAAGCCAAAGAAATCCTAGAGCACCATACAACATTGAATCTAAATCTAATAATAATTCAGTGGCACAGGTCGCCTCACTGAGGCTCGAAAGAAGAAAGCAGACTAAATATTGCCCAATTATGTGTTTACAGTTTTGTGACATTGAACTTTCTACACATAACTTACTAATTGCTGTCGCATTGACCAACGGGTTTCGAGGGTCAGTGGTTGGGGGTCACTGCTGTTCACTGGGTTGATGTCACATGGTAATGGTCTTCTGAATTGGTTCCTAATGCTAATGTAATCTGTCTACATGTTTTGTACATATGCACAATTCTTGTTGTTTTAGACAGGAAGGCCTAACTCCAGACACACAATTTGTTCTGGTATGAATGTATGTGCAAGCTCTTACAAGTAGGATAAGTGCCGGTATGATTGTGTAAGGTGCTTGTGCATGGAGAGGTGTGTGAAAGCAGGTGTGTGTGTGCGTCTCTCTCTCTCTCTCTCTCTCTCTTAGTGTGTGTGTGTGTGTGTCAAGATCTCATTACATTGTCTGGTTTAGTTTGAAGAATATCAAGTGAAAAGGTATTCAGCTAGTGTGTGTGTATGTGTGTGTGTGTGTGCAACTGGTGTTGCCAACAGGGCCATTTCACACACTTGAAATAAAGTAGGCCCTTCTTCTGGTGAATATTTTATGCTCTCCATTTGTTTTGAAAACTGCAAGAAGATTAATATGTCCAAGAGCTGGTCATAGTCCAGCAAAAGATGTGTGACTATTTTCCATCTGAAAGCTCTTTTGCTGTAGATTTGTTGTAGAAAATAAAATTTAAATTGTATTGGACATGTTCAGCATCAACAGTGGGAATATGTGTCACAAAATACTGATTCGTTTCTGCAGCATTAATCTACTTAGACGGGAATCACAAAATGGACAAAGAATTGTTTTGAAAAGCTTATTGCGATTGTCCTGCACAGCCAACACGAAACATAATGCAAATGTAGTTCATTTATTTATTTTTATTTGATTTAAAATGTACTGATATGTCTAATGACTACTATAGCATGTTTAAATGGTATATCTGTTGCAGTGGTGTACTAAACTTTTGCCACGAAAGTATAAACTAGCATTCAAACTATGGAAGCTTGTTTCCGCACAGAATGAAAATATAAAAGGTAATTGTAACTTTTTCATCTTACAATTCTGACTTTTTCCCTACAATTGCAAGTCTACATTTGGCAATTCTGACTTTATTTCTCAGAATTGCACGATATAGTCAGAATTGCATGATATAAAGTCACAATTGCTTTTATAGAAGTCAGAATTGCCAATATAAAGTCAGAATTCGTGATATAAGTCGCAATTGCATGTCATAAAGTCAGAGTTGCGGATATAAAGTCAGAATTGCAAGATATAGAATTGCGTGCATATAAAGTCGCAATTGCGAGATATAAATTTGCAATTGCATGTAGCAAAGTCAGAATATCTGAGATAGAAGTCAGAATTGAAAGATAGAAAAAAGTCAGAATTGCGAAGTATAAAGTCAGAATTTCAAGATATAAAGTCAGAATTGCGTGATAGTCACAATTTGCCAGACACAGAATTTGTAATACTGTGATATAAAGTCAATAATTGCGTGATATAAAGTCAGAATTGCAAGATATAAAGTCAGAATTGCGACACATAAAGTCGCAACTGCGAGATATAATTTGGATTGCGTGTTATAAAGTCAGAATTGCGAGAAATAGTCAGGAATTGCGTGATATAAAGTCGCGATTGCCAACAGTAAATGTGTATTGCGTCACATGAAGTCGCAATTGAGACAATAATATCTGCAATTGTGTGTGTTATAAAGTCTAGAATTGCAAGATATAAAGTCAGAATTGTGTGATAAAGTCGCAATTGCGATATATAAATTTGCAATTGCATTGATATAAAGTCACAATTGCAGAAATACATTTGCAATTGCGTGTTATAAAGTCAGAATTGCAAGATATAAAGTAAGAATTGCGTGATATATAGTCAGAATTGCGAGATAGTCAGAATTGCGACAGTATAAATTTGATCTGCGTGTTAATCTGCGAAGATATAAAAGCAATTGCGTAGTTAAAGTGAGAAATGCGAGATATAAAGTCGAAATTGCGTGTTGTAAAAGTGGAATTGTGAGATATAAACTTTTTTTCCCCTTAGAATTGGCCTGATAACTCACAATTACGAGGTTTTTTTTTTAAATCTAAGAAAAGATGCAAAGTTTTTTCAATGGGAGGCGCGGGGGAGGAGGGGAGGAGGAGGAGGAGGAGGAGAGGAGAGGAGGAGGAGGAGGAGGAGGGGAGGAGAGGAGGAGGAGGAGGAGAGGGGAGGGGAGGGGAGGGAAGGAGGGAGGGGGGGGAGAGGGAGGAGGAGGAGGAGGAGGAGAGGAGGAGGAGGAGGAGGCGGAGGAGGGGGGGAGAGGAGGAGGAGGAGGGGGAGGAGGAGAGGGGAGGCAGCCAGAGCGAGGCAGGGGGGGCCAGGGGGGCGGCGGGGGGGGCAGCAGGCCAGCAGCGGCGGCGGGGGGCGGCAGGCGGGGGCGGGGC
>JAQIUQ010006923.1:267500-312117 GCA_030378365.1 Hybognathus amarus | reverse complement strand
CAAAAGCTAACCCATAGCTTTGTAAGTAAAGAAGAATACAGCCTGTATAAATGAGAGCTTTTGTTAGGATTTTTCATTTTTTTGTTCCGGGTGTTATTTTTGTAGCGTGTTGGTGTGATCAGGTGTGGCGATTGTGACTGTCACTATAGACACAAGGACAGAGCTCCTCACTTGCCAGTTAAAAAAATCACTTAATTTTCAAAGAATTGTATTATTATTATAGTTTTATTTATTTTTTATGTTTTTTCGTAGTTGTTTTAGTAAATGCTCTATGACAATTGTTTAAAAAATGTTCAATCAAAACATCCGTTTTTTTTTTTTAAGTTTTTTTAGTCGGTTAATCGTTGAGACAGGACACGACCTTGGTTGACTAAGGATTTTTTTGGTTGATTACAGCCCTAATATATATATATATTTCTATTTATTGAATAATTTTTTGTAACTTCTCAGTAATGATTTCATGTAATGTAAGTGTTTAACTCCATTAATGAGAATGGCTTATTTAATCTAAATGTTTATATCAAAAGTAAAACAGTTTAAATCATTCTTTCATTTATTTAAACTGTTCTTGAGAACTGGTACTTTATTTACTAGGACTCATGAAGATTTACGGTTTTACGTCATCTGCCGTTAGATTATTGGCTTTATGTGTGTCAGTTTCACTCAAACAGCCCAACGCGCTCGCTGGCGCGGACATTTAAGAAGGGATGGATATTGGCTTCAATTTGATAGGCTTGGTGAGTGAAATTATATTTGTTGGCTAGTATCTTTCTGTAGCCTAGGCTGTCATTTTCTTTAGATTTTTGGTCTAAAAAGTGACCAAAAATACATTTAACTCCAGCTCACCATTGGTGTCGCCATTTCCCTTTGTCTCCAGAATGTGCGTACGCACGGCTCAAAGTTTGCTCAAAGGTGCGCACATTCTCCCGTCAAGTTTGTTTTTTTATAGATTACAAACTTTGCTTGGAAACGTACCGTTTCAGCCCCGTTTTGTGCATACACACGCTTTATAAATGAGACCCCTGAACATTTTGAACAGTATAGATTTATGTATTGTTGCACACGGTGTTTTATCACAGAACTGTTGTTCATCAGGCTCTAAAATGTTTGAACTTTTCTCATTTGACTCTAGATTTGAGAAGTTGTCCGTCTCCAGGTCAGCCCTCATAGGGTATCAGTATAGGGAACCACCACCACTGCCACCACAGCTGACACTCCATTACCCACAATACACCTCTCCTCTCAGCAGAGCTCTGAGGGACGTCAACTGTGAACATGTACAGTCTACAATGTAGCACAACGCAATGGAAAAACACAAGGATTTCTTTCTCTCTTGCTTTCTTCTGCTCACGGCAAATGAAAAACATATTTTTGTGGAATTCCTTCTTCCCGATATTCTCCACTGGGGACGCATGGAACGCTGTGAAAAGTCTTGGCTTTGTGCACAGCATACGGGGCATTATGGAGAAAGTGTCTTCGTCAGTGTGTCAGTCCTCAAACTCACTCGTCTGGCGAAAAAGACACTCTGTATAACTTTAGACAGCTGCTATCTTTGGAAAGACAGAACGTCTTGGCACTCCAACGATGGACGACACAAAGACGGCTTTGTCTTTCTTCCTGCAAAATCTCTCCACAAGTAACGAAGTTAATGACAGGTGGACGCATCTGCAGTTGATTGTTTTGGTCTGGTTAGCTTCCAGCCAGCCTCAAGTTCTCGGTAACAAAGCTCCCGTAAAAATGCATTTCATCATGAGTTCATGTTTTGAAAGTTTACAGCCAGTAACGATTCAAAACTTTCGGTGAGCTGGCATTCATTCCCCCCAAATGCATTCAATTTCTCAGACTTTCCTTTATAAAAGCATTGAATCGAGACATGAATGTAAATCAGTCTAATCGATGTCACGCATACACATTTGTAAGGTGACTAAAGCTGATTGTTTCTGTCTAAGTCGAATAGCGAACAGATATCCGCGATTTTAAATTCTATGGAAGCTCTATCTATAAAGTTATATTGTTTGTTATACATTTATGCAGTTATACTGTATAATAGTTTCCACATAGCATACTGCTATGTTGTACATTGCTCTCCAGTGTCATAAAGCTCAGTGCATGCGTTTATTTTGTAATTCTTTTAAAATGTATGATTTTATTGAATTATAAAGATTTTAGGATACAGTACGTATCCTTCTTATAACAATAATGAACATTGTCCAAACAGAGTCATAAAATGGTTATTGTGTTATGTATAAGTTACTTATCTCCAAATGTCATTCTTAAGCAATTGAAAAAAACTAGGGCAATTTTTTTTAAATATTTCTAAAGATGTCACTGTGAGTAATTTCTTTCACTCATATTCAGAGGACGTGATTTTGGCTTTACGTTTGACGTAGTGTGTCGGCTGATTCATAAACAACAATGGGCGTCATAAACGCAAGAAACGGACTCTCACAGTGCATTGTGGTATTCTCTAGCTAGCTGTTGAGCACATGTTGGTTCTACACTCCTTATTGTGGTGTATTATGGGATTGAATGAGTACACTCGATAACATATTGTTTCGGACATCACTACAAATGGCCGATTCCCTCAAAATAGTGCCCTATATAAGGGTATAGGGATGGTTTCGGACACAGCCAAAGACTAGCATGTTTAATTACGCTACTATATATCAACAATACTCCTGCCTTTATCATGTTTCCTCCAGGTAGGCGCGTTAGCTTAATGCTAATTACAGAACTCACAGTTTCTGAAGCGTTTCCGCTATCATTCGCCACCTTAGAAACAGGGTAATTTGTGGAATTAGCATTAAGCTAACAGCAGCCATTGTTTTTACGTTCTTGTTTCTAGAAGTCAGTTGCTAGTTCCACCTCAGTGACATCACACACGTTGCTGAAACGACAGGCGATGGTTGGTTGGGAAGCAATGTGCAGTCTGACCACGATACGTCAGAGAATTTAGGAACATCGTATAATCTGACACAGCGACTATCATAACAGACAGAAAATATGTCTGAACCTGGCATAAATATTGACTGAAGAAGTTTGCCAGGTGTTCTTTTTTAACAGAAAAAGATATGTTAGCCTTAATTAACTTTTTTATGTTAACAGAATCCATAATTTAACTTTTTTTATGTCAACAGGTTCCACATAAGCTGGGTTACGTTAAACAAACATAGGCCCTGTTTACACGATGGGAAAACACAGATATTTCTCTGCGTTTTGCCCTCTCATTTACACGAAAACGCAATTTTTATCACTGAAAACGATTATTTCTAAAAACTCCGGGCAAAGTTGAGATTTCTGAAAACGCCGGTTATGTGTTGCCGTGTGAACTGGGAGAAACGGCGTTTTAGGTTCTCTCTTGTCGATTCTGAGGATTCTGATTGGCTTGCATGGTTTTATCCTTAACCCCTACACTGCCACCAATAGGTTTGTCATAGATATGATGGCGCGCGGCGGTATTTATGCAGGTGTGTGAACGATGTTATTTTTGAAAACGGAGAGGGGAAAATATTAGTTTTGCTAAATAGGTGGTTTGCAGTCACGTGATTGTATTTACGCGCGGAATGCAGGTGGAGGGCAAGGAGTGGAAGAGCGAATGGACGAGATGGAGGAAAATCCGTACTGTACTACTTTTAGACGCTATTACAAGAGAAATATATAAACAGAAAATCGAAACATATGTTGGACGTGATCCTTACGTTATGAAGAGGACCGATTTTCAACTGAATTGAGAGATTTGCCTGCCATCGAGGCTGTGCATATCAGCAACTGAAAGCCCTATTCGCATGGGATTAGTATTACCTGGGGACCACATGTGAATTTGAAATTACCCACCCACATCTGAGTTTTCGTGTGGCGCATCGCACGGGACAAGCGAAGCCTGTGATCTAATCGTTCTTTTTGTTTTTGCTCCTTGTTTTCAGCTTTCTCTTTCTGCAAATTGTATCGAGTCTACTGTACTGAGCGATATGACCCCGCACCCAAAATACTATTAAAACACTCCAACTCAGCCTCTATTATCCGCGAAAGATGGATAAAAAGGCCAGATGAAACAAAAACCTTGAAAAAATGATATATGATCCGGCCAAATCACAGAGAGTTGATTCAACACGGAACTGAGTATTACACAGGAACCTCAGTGTTCAGCGGAAATATAGTAGGTAGTTTGCGGGGAATTTTACTCACAATTACAGACATGGCCGATTAACCAGCAGGATTAAGATAACAGACAAACTCCGCAATTATTACAAATTACTACAGGTCACCAGATAATCTTAATCCCGTGCGAATAGGGCTTTGAAGACATGCTTTGACTTTACAAAGTTCAGAAACTGGCACGTTACACAAACAGCCACATAAGTGTATTTAAACACCTGAATAATGTAATTATAAGCCACATAAATAATGTATTAACTCACATTTGACGGAAGTGATCACTGCACACTGTACACAACACACGGGCATTTTCCCATTCGGTCTCCCGCAGACGCAATTAGGTTTACAAGGCATTCTTTACCGTGTTTTTCTGTCAATTCTGGCATTTTCCCCCTTACTGAACAACAACTTTTGGCACACAATAAAAAAATCTTTGTGGTTTATCGATTTGAGCAACCATAAACGCACGCAAAACATAGGCATTTGAGTGTGTTATAGTGCTTCCTAATATATAGAAATTCACTTCCTGCCCTCCATCTATCTCGTCAGCCATGGCAACGCAGTGTCTGCGTAATAGCATGTAAAACAAGCTATACCCGGCTTTGTGTAAACATGGCCATAATTTGTTCTTGTAACTTCAACATCAAGGAATAATTAATTTTAGGGACCAATTAGCTTCTGAGCAGTGTTATGAGCACTGAAGGCATGTTAAAGTTTATTAATAGCTAAAACACACATTTAATAATGGTGACTTGCAAATTTTATCAGGTGCTTCAGATGATTTAATTACGATCTTCATTAATTCATTAAAATTAACACTGCTTCAGTGTTCATCGTGTTATTGTAATTGTATATGTATGTAATCTTTAAAATAATGACCAGGTGGTTTAGACCTAAAAATTGTAATTGTAATTATGTGTGTTTAATCTAAATTAAATTAGTGGTTGGTACCTTACATAAAAAAAGTTAATTAAGTGACATATTAATTTGTGTACTTTATGTTTGTACTATTCTGCCTTAGTTCTTGGCATCTATATTCCTTTTTCTTTTCTTTTCTGTGGTTCTTTCCCTTCCACCAAGATGATTTGTGTACTTTTCTAGAGCTTTATCCTGACTTTGGGACTGTGCTGTTATGATATACCTCCCAAAAGTAGACTTTACTCCTCAAGCTATGCGCCACAAATATTTTCCAATGCAAAGCATAGACGTTAAAGGTTCTGGGTTTGTCAGTCATTCATATCAAGACTCTGACATTCTTGCTTTAACGCTTAAGTCGGTTATTTTCTCCTTTCTCCTGCTTCTGGTTTAAATCTTGCTCTGCATGTTGAGAATACATAGATTTGAACTAGTACCACGAATGGCACTTTTCTGGGTTTAATTTATGAGGATTATCAACATTCAGTAAAATCGGTGGCTCCAACTGGGTTTCCAGACGGTTCTATCTTTGGCCATATACGACGCCATATGACATTCCGTCGCAAGACTATCATGGCTTTGGCTGCCAATATATGATGGCAGAACCCAGCGCCATAAAGGTGACTGGCATCCTTTAGTGTCAATATGAGACAGATAACTACCCAGAATACACGTTATATCTACGAAGAAGGTTTAGGGCATATACTTTTAACGAAAATGCTCATGTGCGTTTGCCAAACGAATGAAGAAATGTGTTAACTTTCTGGTCTATGACTTCATGTGTGCGCCTAACGGAATATGAAATGGTTTTATCATACAAAACTAAAACAAAAAAAATTAAATCAAACATTGAAATGTATTACAGTAACTATAACGCATGCCTAAACAACACACAAAATATGAACATTCTGTGCTTTTGGAACTATAATAACTAGCCCCACAATCAATTTTATCCTCATTGCAAATGTGGCTGTGTTGCATTTGATGTTCTCGCTCTTAATTTTAAGTCTGTGTCTAATTTTGCTAATGTGCGGATTTTCAGAATTAATCGATTGCAAATCAGATTCATGTGGTTTTGTTGCAGCTGTTGCATTCAGCATTGTGTGGGCCGGGACCAGTTGAGAAACCACTTCAGAAAGCGTCCAGCAACAGGCCCAAAATATCAGATTTCGGTTATTTTTAGACCTCTTATCGCATAACTGTCTGTAAGTGACTCATTAATGGCGTGTTATTGGCCCTGCGTGCAGTTACAAGTCATTCTACACTGACCATCGAGTCTGAGGAGATCCGAGAAACACCAACCAGAAAATAAACCATCGATGATAAATCTCTGTTCCTGGCAGGATGGGTAGAATATACTTCCAACAGTAGACAGCCTCCGAGAAAATATGCACATTTCCCGTTTTCTCAGATGTCATGCATTGTCAAATCCATATGTATTGCAACTACTACTGTTGCTGTTAACAAGGTAAAGTGCAACATACGGCGTTGACAGCAAATGTATATAGTATATTTTCTGTAGAACATAGTGTTTTTATCATTCCCTGTTTACATTTTCGGTGACAAAGTTATTTATGTGCAAAGAAAGGATCCTCAGTGTAGCGATTATCGGCTATTACCTTTTCACCTAGACTGCGTGTTTGTTGCCCCACGGAGCTCAGTGAGCTTGTTTTGAACCAATTTAGAATATTTTACCACTTAAACCAGGCAAGGATTTTATGCTATTTGAGTCATACAGGTAAAATTAGCTGCTGTTACTCGGCCAAAGGATTTGTAAAACAAAGATACCTCTAATATTTGAGTGTGGTGATGAGTCTGTCCTTGGTAATTTAACATGTCAGACGAACTTAAACCATAAGCTGACTTTACATGTTCTTTGGAATTATTCCTTGTGATATTGAGACCTTATTTTGTGTTTAATAATGTCAACAGCAGTTTTAACAAGCAGCAATTCAGAAGAAAATATAGACTCAATATTAAAATGTCTAGGTGTTGAAGGGTTTGAGGGAAATGTGAGCTTCTAATCTTTTCCTTGTAATCTATTCCTTGGAGTAATGGCCTGTGTATGCAGGACCGGGTTTGAACATAAAGTTGTCATGATTTTAATGTTCAGATTAAACATTCTTGTGAAGTTTATTTGTTTCTAAAATACCAAACATATATAGTAGACAGTACATACTGAATACAGACAGCATGTATATGTATATAATAATATATATATATATGACGGTTGAAAAAGTTTAGGAAACGTAAAGATTTTTGTTTTTAAAAATAAAGCCCCTCTTGCTCACCAGCTGGGAATTCCACAGAAAAAGACACAAAAAACAGTAACATTGTGAAACATTATGACAATTTAGAATGACTTTTAACCTGATTCTCATGTTACATATATATCTCCAAAATGTACATCTATTCCCCTAGAAGAAAAAGCTGAATTTTCAAGCATCATTACTCCAGTCCTCAGTGTCAACATGACCCTTCACAAATCACTCTAGACATGAATGATTTTATGCTCCAAAAACATGTACTATTATTATCCATGTTGAAAACAGTTTTTTTACATTTTTATTTTCAGGATTCTTATGATGAATAGAAAGTTCAAAAGAACAGCATTTATCTGAAATGGCAAGCTTTTGTTAACATTAAACACTGACCCTTTAAAAGTTTCGGGTCAGTAAGAATATTGCATTTATTTTTTATAAAAAATACACAAAAAAATACAAGGCATTGCTAAAATTATGATATTAATGTTTTTTATGTTAATATATATTAAAATGTAATTTATTCCTCTGAAAAAAGCAGAATTTTCAGCATCATTACTCCAGTCTTCAGTGTCACATGATCCTTCACAAATAACTCTAATATGATGATTTTATGCTCCAAAAACATGTATGATTATTATCCATGTTGAAAACAGTTTTTTACATTTTTATTTCAGGATTCTTTGATGAATATAAAGTTCAAAGAACAGGATTTATTTAATTAGAATCTTGTCTAACATTATAAATGTCTTTACTGTAACTTTTGATCAATGTAACTCATCCTGATTACTTATTTATTTCCCCCAAAAATAAAATGCAAATTCTTACTGACCCCAAACTTTTTAAAGGGTAGTGTTTAATGTAACAAAAGCTTTCCATTTCAGATAAATCCTGTTCTTTTGAACTTTCTATTCATCAAAGAATCCTGAAATAAAAATGTAAAAAAACTGTTTTCAACATGGATAATAATCATACATGTTTTTGGAGCATAAAATCATCATATTAGAGTGATTTGTGAAGGATCATGTGACACTGAGGACTGTAATGATGCTGAAAATTCAGCTTTTTTTCAGAGGAATAAATTACATTTTAAAATATTAACATAAAAAGGTCATTTTAAATTGTCATAATATTTCACAATATTACTGTTTTTTGTGTATTTTTTATCAAAAAATTGCAGCCTTGGTGAGCAGAAGAGACTTCTTTTAAAAACAAAAAATCTTACCGACCCTAAACTTTTGACCGGTTGTGTATATATATTGTATATACATATACATATTGTATGTATTGCATATGTATGTATACTGTATATATGTTTAGTTGGTTGGAAAACAAAATAAGAAACCTTTAAAATGTTTAATCTGAACATTAAAATCAGTGACAACTTTATGTTAAAGTACCCAAGTAATAATCACAGCCATTGTTGCAAGGAATGATTAAGGGAAAAAATAAAAGTTTCACATTCCCTCAAAACCCTTTACAAACACTTAGACATTCAATGTTGGTCTTATCTTTATCGATTGCTATTTGTAAAACTATTGCTATTGACATTATTTAAAACACCAAATCAAGGTCTCAATATGCAGCAGAAATGATCCAGAAGAACATGTAAATATTAGGACTATATGATTTAGAGTCAGTATAACATGTAAATCCCAACAGACTACAAATCGCCACACTCAAATATTGGAGGTATATTATTTTACCAAATCCTTGGCCGAGTAACAGCAGGCTAATTTTGCTGTATAAACTCAATGAGCAACTAAATCCCTTGCCTGATTTTCATGATTAAATATTTGTAAATTGGTTGGAAGCGAGTCGCTGAATTTTCCCGTGGAAACAAACCGACAGTATCAGTGAAAAGATCCGTCACCGATCCATGACTACGTAAGAAAATCACACACACTTTTTCTTCACATAAAATAACTTTTATTTCACAAAAATATAAACAGGGGAATAATAAAACAGCTTATGTTGTACAGAAAAATATACTATATACATTTACTGTGGGACGCCGTTGTGTTCACCTTTCCCTCTTTAACAGGCAACAGTAGTCCATCCCAATACATCTGGATTTGACAATGCATGCAACATTATAAAAAAAGCAAACGGGAAATATACATATTTTTCTCCAAGAGGCTGTCCTGCTTGAAGTATATTCTCTCCATCCTGCCAGGAACAGAGGATTTATCATCGATGGGTTTGTTTTCTTTGGTTGGTGTTTCTGGAATCTCTTCAGACTCGATGGTCAGTGTGGAGTGACTATAACTGCACGCCAGGCCAATAACACGCCATTAATGAGTCACTTTACAGACAGTTATACGATAGAGGTCTAAAAATAAACAGAAATCTGATATTTTTGGCCTGTTGTAGTGTTCGGACGCTTTACTGAAGTGGTTCTCAACTGGTCACGACCCACACAATGCTGAATGCAACAGCTGCAACAAAACCACGTGACTATCGATTGCAATCAATTGGTGTTTTAGTGAAAATCCGCACATTCGCAAAATTAGACAGACCTAAAATTGAGGCGAGAACATCAATGCGACCCAGGCCACATTTGCAATGAGGATAAAAATAATTTGTGGGGCTCATTTTTATGGTTCCAAAGAGCACAGAAATGTTCATATTTTGTGTGTTGTTAGGCATGTGCAGTTTTATAGTTATATTAATACATTTCAAATGTTTGATTTTAATTTTTTTTGTTTAGTTTGTATGATAAACCATTTAGTACTGCGTTGGGCGCCACATGAAGTCATGGAGCAAAAGTAACACATTCTCATCGTTTGGCGACGCCATATGACATTTCGTTGAAATACTATGCCCTAACACCCTTTTGCGTCGATATAGCACGTGCTATTCTGGGTAGGGTCTGTGTCTCATATTGACACTAAAGGATGCCAGTCACCTTTATGACGCCTTGGGTTCTGCGTGATATATTGACGCTAAAG
Source organism: Hybognathus amarus (assembly GCA_030378365.1). Taxonomy (NCBI): domain Eukaryota; kingdom Metazoa; phylum Chordata; class Actinopteri; order Cypriniformes; family Leuciscidae; genus Hybognathus; species Hybognathus amarus. The sequence goes on along the minus strand of JAQIUQ010006923.1, from coordinate 301,835 downwards.
GGTGCCACGTGCGTAGTATTTCGACGAAATGTCATATGGCGTCGCCTATATAACGCCAAAGGATGAGACGGTCTGCGCAAAACCAGTTGAGAACCACTGATTTTACTGAATGTTGATAATCTTTATATAAATTAAACCAAAAAATGCAGTTTTGAATAACACTAACCAAATCTATGTGCTCTCAACATGCGAGACAACTTCAACCAAAGCAGGGAAGGAAGAAAATATGACCGACTTAACGTTAAAGCAAGAGTGTCAAGTCTCAAATATGAATGACTGACAAAACCAAACCCTTTTTTTAACGTATCTGCTTTTTTGCATTGGAAAATATTTTATGAACGCATAGCTTGGAGAGTCAAAATCTATTTCAAAGGGTATATCATAACAGCACAGATCCCTGAAAGTCAGTAAAAGCTCTAAAAATACACAAATCATCTTGCTGGTGGAAAGGAAACAGGCAAAAAAAAAAAAGGAATATCAATGCAGAGGTTACAAGCAAATGGTGCAAAAATGCATAAAGATACACACAAAAAAATGATATGTTGGCTTTAATTAACTTTTTTATGTCAAAAGGTTCCACATAACTGGCTTACGTTAAACACACATAATTCCATTATTTTGAAGTTACATACATGTACAAATTAAATAGTTTTAAGCGATGAACACTGAAGCAGTGTTAAAGTTAATGAGATAATGAAGTGAATAATTGATCATTATTGAAGACACCTGATGGAATTTGCAAGTCACCATTATGGTGATCAATGTGTGTTTTAGTTGGGCTCTTAATCAACTTTAACATTGCTTCAGTGCTCATTTAACACTCTGCTCAGAGCTTAATTGGGTCGCCTAAAATTAATTATTCCTTGATGTCAAAGTTACAAGAACAAATTATGGCCATGTTTACACAAAGCCGGGTATAGCTTGTTTTCATGCTGACGTCACGACACTGCGTTGCCATGGCGCGAAGATCAGATGGAGGGCAGGAAGTGAATTTCTATATTAGGAAGCACTATAACACACTCAAATGCCTATGTTTTGCGTCGTTTATGGTTGCTCAAATCGATCAAACCACAAAGATTTTTTTATTGTGTGCCAAAAGTTGTTGTTCATAAGGGGGGAAAATACAAGAAATTGACAGAAAAACACCGGTAAAAAAATGCCTTGTAAACCTAATTTGCGTCTGCGGAGGAGCCGAATGGGAAAATGCCCGTGTGTTTGTACAGTGTGCAGTGATCACTTCGTCAAATGTGAGTTAATACATTATTTATGTGGCTTATAATTACATTATTCAGGTGTTTAAATACACTTATGTGGCTGTTTGTGTAACGTGCCAGTTTCTGAACTTTGTAAAGTCAAAGCATGTCTGTAAAGCCCTATTCGCACGGGATTAGTATTATCTGGTGACCTGTAGTAATTTGTAATAATTGCGGAGTTTGTCTGTTATCTTAATCCTGTGCGAATCGGCCATGTCTGTAATTTGTAAAGTAATAATTCCCCCGCAAATTACCTACTATATTTCGCCGAACACTGAGGTCCTGTGATAATATTAGTTCCGTGCGAATCGACATCTCTGTGATTTGGCCGGATCATATATCATTTTTTCAAGGTTTTTGTTTCATCTGCGCCTTTTTATCCATCTTTCGCGGATAATAGAGGCTGAGTTGGAGTGTTTTAATAGTATTTTGGGTGCGGGGTCATATCGCTAGTACAACTAACTCATACAATTTGCAGAAAGAGAAAGCTGAAAACAAAGAGCAAAAACAAAAAGAACGATTAGATCACAGGCTTCGGCTTATCCCGTGCGAATGCGCCACACGAAACTCAGATGTGGGTGGGTAATTTCAAATTCACATGTGGTCCCCAGGTAATACTAATCCCGTGCGAATAGGGCTTTAGTTGCTGATATCTACAGCCTCGATGGCAGGCAAATCTCTCAATTCAGTTGAAAATCGGTCCTCTTCATAACGTAAGGATCTACGTCCAACATATGTTTCGATTTTCTGTTTATATATTTCTCTTGTAATAGCGTCTAAAGTAGTACAGTACGGATTTTCCTCCATCTCGTCCATTTCGCTCTTCACTCCTTGCCCTCCACCTGCATTCCGCGTGAAATACAATCACGTGACTGCAAACCACCTATTTAGCAAAACTAATATTTTCCCCTCTCCGTTTTCAAAAATAACATCGTTCACACACCTGCATAAACACGCCGCGCGCGCCATCATATCTATGCCAAACCTATTGGTGGCAGTGTAGGGGTTAAGGATAAAACCATGCAAGCCAATCAGAATCCTCAGAATCGACAAGAGAGAACCTAAAACGCCGTTTCTCCCAGTTCACACGGCAACACATAACCGGCGTTTTCAGAAATCTCAACTTTGCCCGGAGTTTTTAGAAATAATCGTTTTCAGTGATAAAAATTGCGTTTTCGTGTAAATGAGAGGGCAAAACGCAGAGAAATATCTGTGTTTTCCCATCGTGTAAACAGGGCCTATGTTTGTTTAACGTAACCCAGTTATGTGGAACCTGTTGACATAAAAAAAGTTAAATTATGGATTCTGTTAACATAAAAAAGTTAATTAAGGCTAACATATCTTTTTCTGTTAAAAAAAACACCTGGCAAACTTCTTCAGTCAATATTTATGCCAGGTTCAGACATATTTCTGTCTGTTATGATAGTCACTGTGTCAGATTATACGATGTTCCTAAATTCTTGACGTATCGTGGTCAGACTGCACATTGCTTCCCAACCAACCATCGCCTGTCGTTTTTAGCAACGTGTGTGATGTCACTGAGGTGGAACTAGCAACTGACTTCTAGAAACAAGAACGTAAAAACAATGGTCGTTAGCTTAATGCTAATTCCACAAATTACCCTGTTTCTAAGGTGGCGAATGATAGCGGAAACGCTTCAGAAACTGTGAGTTCTGTAATTAGCATTAAGCTAACGCGCCTCCTCGAGGAAACATAATAAAGGCAGGAGTATTGTTGATATATAGTAGCGTAATTAAACATGCTAGTCTTTGGCTGTGTCCGAAACCATCCCCTATACCCTTATATAGGGCACTATTTGAGGGAATCGGCCATTTGTAGTGATGTCCGAAACAATATGTTATCGAGTGTACTCATTCAATCCCATAATACACCACAATAAGGAGTGTACAACCAACATGTGCTCAACAGCTAGCTAGAGAATACCCACAATGCACTGTGAGAGTCCGTTTCTTGCGTTTATGACGCCCATTGTTGTTTATGAATCACCACGACACACTACGTCAAACGTGATTCGAGCCAAAATCACGTCCTCTGAATATGACGTTAAAAGAAATTATCACAGTGACATCTTTAGAAATATTTAAAAAAAATTGCCCTAGTTATTTTCAATTGCTTAAGAATAACATTTGGAGATAGTAACTTATACATAACACAATAACCATTTTATGACTCTGTTTGGACAATGTTCATTATTGTTATAAGAAGGATACGTACTGTATCCTAAAATCTTATAATTCAATAAAATCATACATTTTAAAAGAATTACAAAATAAACGCATGCACTGAGCTTTATGACACTGGAGAGCAATGTACAACATAGCAGTGTGCTATGTGGAAACTATTATACAGTATAACTGCATAAATGTATAACAAACAATATAACTTTATAGATGAGCTTCCATAGAATTTAAAAATCGCGGATATCTATTCGCTATTTCGCTTCAGACAGAAACAATCAGCTTTAATCGCCTTACAAATGTGTATACGTGACATCGTAAGACTGATTTACATTCATGTCTCGATTCAATGCTTTTATAAAGGAAAGTCTGAGAAATTGAATGCATTTGGGGGGAATGAATGCCAGCTCACCGAAAGTTTCGAATCGTTACTGGCGTAAACTTTCAAAACATGAACTCATGATGAAATGCATTTTTACGGGAGTTTATTACCGAGAACTTGAGGCTGGCTGGAAGCTAACCAGACCAAAACAATCAACTGCAGATGCGTCCACCTGTCATTAACTTCGTTACTTGTGGAGAGATTTTGCAGGAAGAAAGACAAAGCCGTCTTTGTGTCGTCCATCGTTGGAGTGCCAAGACGTTCTGTCTTCCAAAGATAGCAGCTGTCTAAAGTTATACAGAGTGTCTTTTTCGCCAGACGAGTGAGTTTGAGGACTGACACACTGACGAAGACACTTTCTCCATAATGCCCCGTATGCTGTGCACAAAGCCAAGACTTTTCACAGCGTTCCATGCGTCCCCAGTGGAGAATATCGGGAAGAAGGAATTCCACAAAAATATGTTTTTCATTTGCCGTGAGCAGAAGAAAGCAAAGAGAGAAAGAAATCCTTGTGTTTTTCCATTGCGTTGTGCTACATTGTAGACTGTACATGTTCACAGTTGACGTCCCTCAGAGCTCTGCTGAGAGGAGAGGTGTATTGTGGGTAATGGAGTGTCAGCTGTGGTGGCAGTGGTGGTGGTTCCCTATACTGATACCCTATGAGGGCTGACCTGGAGACGGACAACTTCTCAAATCTAGAGTCAAATGAGAAAAGTTCAAACATTTTAGAGCCTGATGAACAACAGTTCTGTGATAAAACACCGTGTGCAACAATACATAAATCTATACTGTTCAAAATGTTCAGGGGTCTCATTTATAAAGCGTGTGTATGCACAAAACGGGGCTGGAAACGTACGTTTCCAAGCAAAGTTTGTAATCTATAAAAAAACAAACTTGACGGGAGAATGTGCGCACCTTTGAGCAAACTTTGAGCCGTGCGTACGCACATTCTGGAGACAAAGGGAAATGGCGACACCAATGGTGAGCTGGAGTTAAATGTATTTTTGGTCACTTTTTAGACCAAAAATCTAAAGAAAATGACAGCCTAGGCTACAGAAAGATACTAGCCAACAAATATAATTTCACTCACCAAGCCTATCAATTGAAGCCAATATCCATCCCTTCTTAAATGTCCGCGCCAGCGAGCGCGTTGGGCTGTTTAGTGAAACTGACACACATAAAGCCAATAATCTAACGGCAGATGACGTAAAACCGTAAATCTTCATGAGTCCTAGTAAATAAAGTACCAGTTCTCAAGAACAGTTTAAATAAATGAAAGAATGATTTAAACTGTTTTACTTTTGATATAAACATTTAGATTAAATAAGCCATTCTCATTAATGGAGTTAAACACTTACATTACATGAAATCATTACTGAGAAGTTACAAAAAATTATTCAATAAATAGAAATATATATATATATTAGGGCTGTAATCAACCAAAAAAATCCTTAGTCAACCAAGGTCGTGTCCTGTCTCAACGATTAATCGACTAAAAAAACTTAAAAAAAAAAAACGGATGTTTTGATTGAACATTTTTTAAACAATTGTCATAGAGCATTTATAAAACAACTACGAAAAAACATAAAAAATAAATAAAACTATAATAATAATACAATTCTTTGAAAATTAAGTGATTTTTTTAACTGCAAGTGAGGAGCTCTGTCCTTGGTCTATAGTGACAGTCACAATCGCACACCTGATCACACCACACGCTACAAAATAATATCCTAACAAAATGAAAAATCCTAACAAAAGCTCTCATTTATACAGGCTGTATTCTTCTTTACTTACAAAGCTATGGGTTAAGCTTTTGTCCAGCCGATCTGTTAGGCGTTTTAAAACAACAGACAAAATAGCCTAAAAAACAATCTGAAATCTAGGCTCTGTTGTAAGATAGCATATAAGTTTATTTTCGTTTTGTTACATTATTTAGACTACTTTCAAATGAGTCAAGTGTACAAATAAAAACCTATTAAGAAAACAATCTATTGAGTCAGTATGATAAAGCCGTTAAAAGAGCTGCTCACGTCTTTTGCGCGCTCAAGTTCGATTTCAAATAGGCACGCGATGTGCGCGCTCATAATGGAGCAACGCGGTCGCCACCGTCGCCTACCTCCACAAAAATGTAGCCAGACAAAAGATTTAGATTTCTTGGACATTCTATCGACTAAAGTAGCGTGAACTGAATGAATACAGCAAAACTACCTACCGGTACATCCTTTACTGAGCGCGAGCAGCAGCGCAGCCAGTAGGTGCGGTTCCCGAGTGTGTTATGTGTGTGCGCTAAACTGTGGCGCAGTTACAAGAAATAGCCTAAATTAAAGCATTTAAAGATGGGGATAAAACATAGGCTAATTATATTTAGAATACAGTAATAAATAACTGCTTTATAAAGGAATACATATCAAGGAGTAAATCATTGAAAATGTATTTCTATTGGCAAAAAAAAAAAAATGCGACTGGTTGACCAATAAGAATTTCAGTCGACCAAGACGGCATTGAACTGATTAGTCGACTAAACGACTAAAGTTGACAGCCCTAATATATTTGTTGACTTTTGAACACTTTCCCTCTGGCATGCTGTGTTTTAACGTTTTAACTAGAGATAATTGCTAATCATGATTATAGCAGATTGTCTGAGAAAATAGTTCCATGCAAATGATGCACAACCATGTCTATCTGCTTCCATTAAAAATATAAATTATTTGGCCAATGGAAAAGATTGAGAAAATCTTTCTCTGAAATGTATTTAACACTATTTGATTTATTCATTCAAAAACAAGGCAAGGATATAGGCTACTAAAAATTGTGACACGGCACATCATATTTCATATTTTCCTAACGTCTTGTACCTTAACATGGTATCACATGGATGAATTATCATATGCAAATTATATGCAGATGAAGATATGCATATTTAAACTAGGCGTTGTAAGCTCCATATATGGTTATTTCGGGGAGGAGACGCACATGCGCACATCCTTCGGCTGACTGGGATCATAAAGTGAATTCTGCGCAGGTTCTGGTGATTTTATAAATCTGAATATATTTTGGCATACACCATTTTTGGCTTTTGGGCACACATACACTTTTAGTAAGGATCCTATGCACAATTTTATAAATGAGACCCAAGGTCAGTGTGTGTATATATATATATATATGGTAACACTTTACAATAAGGTTCATTAGTTAACATTAGTAAACTACATTAGTTAGCATGAACTAATAATGAACAGCACTTATACAGCATTTATTAATCTTTGTAAATGTTAATTTCAATATTTACTAATACTTTATTAAAATCTTGTTAACATTAGTTAATGTGCTGTGAACTAACATGAACAAACAGTGAACAGCTTTATTATTATTAACTAACATCAACAAAGATTAACAAATACTGTAACAAATGTATTGCTCATGGTTAGTTCATGTTAGTTAATACATTAACTAATGTTAAATAATGAACCTTATTGTAAAGTGTTACCATATATATATATATATATATATATATATATATATATATATATATATATATATTATATATATATATATATATATATATATATATATTTTATTTTAAATTAATGCTTTTATTCAGCAAGCATTTACTGAATTGATTTGTAAAGGGTTTTTTTATGCATCACTAACATCACATTAAACAGCACAACTGTTTTCACCATCGACAATAATAAGAATTAATAGTTATTTTAAATTAGTCATAATATTTCACAATACAGCTGTTTTTGTTGTATTTTTGATCAAATAAATGCGGACTTAGTGAATTTATGAAAGCTCATTTCTGTCATGGAATAAAAAAATAAAAGATATTTTCAACTTTTTATCTGAAAAATAGTCAGAATTGCGAGAATCAAACTCGCAATTGTGAAAATTTTTATTGCAAATGTATATCCCTCAATTCTGACTTTTATTTTTTATACATAAAAAATATGGATTTTTGAGAGAAAAAGTCTGAATTGGGAAATAAAAAGTGGAAATTACTATTTTTTATTTTGTTTATAAGCTTTAATATAAGAGACTTCTTTAAAAAAAGAATGACCCTAAACGTTTAATTGGTAGTGTATTTTGTTGCATATCATGTATTTACTTTGATATTTTATATTTTCTTAAAAAATCATACTTAATTTATCAACCCTCACATCTTTTGAAACATGAATGCTGTTTTTTCACCATAAAAAATTAATAAACAACAGCATACAGATTGGAATGACATGAGAGTGAGTAAATAATGACATAATGTTAATTTTCATTGAAGTATTAATCATTACACCATGTGCGAGATTTTGGAAGATTACAGGCTAATCTAGAGCAGACATTTCTCATATAATCATTTCGTATTAACATCTTTCCCCACTTGACTCACAAATTTAGATCTGAAGACGTGTGAAAAGACGCACAGTTCAAAGAGAAATATGCTGTTTATGTCATAGTCTTCTTTTTTAGCATTACTAATTTACAACTTTCAGAGCTCATATAAAGTAAACTACAAACTAGCTATTACTGTCAATGGACCATGTACTACCAGCTCTATAATATTAATAAGCAAAGTTTTTGTCCTAATCGATAATGGCAAATGGAAATGTGTGGCCAATTTAACTGTACTAACATCTGGCCTTATTCATAAAACATCAGCAGAACCAATTTCTGTAAATCCCATGTGAGATCAATTCTATGTAAATAGGACGTTCTATGATCTCATTCAGTTCAAGGTGATTTGACCAATCACTGAGCTGCGCCCCGATTCAGCGATCAGATCTGATTGGTTAATTTCTACAATGCATTCACTATGACAATGTGAACTCTTTAGCTGCCATTAATGTTTCTCTCTTATGAACAACTTGACTGAGATGTGATGCTAGAAAATACAGATTCAGAGGTTTTTGTCTTGACTTGTTTGTAAATTACTATCTCCAAACACGTTTCTCGCACAAGTCCTGCGGTCTATCTGCAAACCACATTAAACGACAGTACAGAGAGAGAGAGAGAGAGGGAGAGAGAGCTATTTAAATGCAGCAGCTCAACAACAATAACATAAACAACACAGAGCCCTTGTTGACAGAGATTTCCTACCAATAAAACATCAATAATCGGGTTAAGCTATTTTTTTTTGTTCATTGCCGCAAAATACGAAAACATTGATTTGGTTATAACTACGTCAAGCACTGTAAGTTCAGGAGTGACTATTATATTCTGTAAACACCTGAAACTATAAATTAGGGGATTTGCTCACACATTTATTATGTGCAGTGTGTATTTGGCGCTCCTTAAAGAGAAGGAAAGTCAAGAAATAGTATAGTTGGTTTTGTTGACTGCATTTTTAACTGAGTTTGTTTTCTATGCAGTAAAAATGGAAGGCTGGACACTGATGATATACTCCAAGCATCAACATAGTAACCATAAATGGATCGTTTAACATGCAGTTTCTTCCAGACTGTTTAAACCGAGATGGGCCAATCGCCAAAACAGCAGACGCAAGGAATGTGCGAATGGAGACAGAAGTCTGAGCCAGCTTACTTCAGATCGGGATGGACTTCATCTTCACCATGGAAGTCAGTTCCTGTTTCTTCACATTGTCTTGTTTCCTTTGCCTCACCCTATGAAAGAAACAGTTAAGAGATCAATTAACGAATTGTCTTCGTCATAAAGGAGCAACCGATTTTTTTATGTATTTAGTTAAAATTTAGATAAATGTGGCACAATTCTCACCATATAAGCATGATGATAGTTAATAACACAGCCACCATGACCCCTGCAAACAGCCCCAGCAAAACCAACAGACCGAGGCTTCCGTTCAAGTGTAATGAATCTAAGGAAAAAACAAAACACATGAACAAAAAACACAAACACATACAAAAAAAACACACCACAAAATATACAATGAAACACAACACAGACAAAAACAACACACAGACAACACAAAACCAAACAACGCACAAAACAAAAAGCACAAGAAACACGAAACATAAAATAAAACGACACAAAACAAAGAAAAACAAAAACCCAAAATAAAAGCAAACACGCAAAAAAAATATGCAAAACAATATAGTTTTTTTAACGAAATACAAAAACACAACACAAAACAAAAAACAAACATAAGACAACAAGAAACACAAAACATTAAACAAATGCAACAAAACAAACGAAAAAACATACAACAAAAAACACAATGCCCAAACAAAAAACAAACATAAAATAAAAGCACAAAAACCCCACAAAACATAAAACGAAACAAAACACAACACACACCACACAAAACAAAAAAACAAACACACAAAACAATACAAATTGAAAAATAAATAATAATAATTAAGTGAAAAAGAAAATAATTTTCTTGTTCACTTATTTATTTATTTATTTATTTATTTTTGGGGGTTTTTATTAGTTGTACAAATGCAATCTAGATAAATATTGATGTTTATTGATTTGCTGGTATTTTTTTACCGCAAATGTTACTGTGTATTACATTTGTACAACTAATACCAAAAAAAAAAAAAAACAAAAAACAACACAAATAAAGCACAAAAACGAAACAAAACACAACACACAAAACACACACACAAAACAATACAAATTGAAAAATAAATAAATAATAATAATTAAGATTTATTTATTATTTAATAAATAAAAAATGTTCTTTTTCACTTAATTATTATTATTTATTTATTTTTCAATTTGTATTGTTTTGTGTGATGTGTTTTGTTTCTTTTTTGTGCTTTATTGTTTTGTCTTGTTTCATTTTATGTTTGTTTTTTGTTGTATTTTTGTTTTTTGTAATACAAATGTAATGCACAGTAACATTTACGAAAAAAAATACCAGCAAATCAATAAACATCAATATTTATCTAATTAGATAAATATTGATGTTTATTGATTTGCTGGTATTTTTTCGTAAATGTTACTGTGCATTACATTTGTACAACAAATACCAAAAAGAAATAGTAATGATGATTATTATGATGATTATTAAAAAGTGATTTCATTTTAATCATTTTTTTATTTGCCTTGCTGTCTACACCCCTAAATTACATTATTATATTGCCATTTTTAGCAAAAAGTTTGAGTATTTTTAGGTCAAATGTATTTACTTCCTTCCAGCCTTGAGCTGATAAATATGACTCCTGCAATTGTACAGCATGTAAACATGCTAGATGAGTAGTTATAATTAAACAGCCTGGAAACAGTTAGCTAATGAAGAGCCGAATGAGTCATGCTGGCGTCTGCCACGCATTATGGGAGCTTTGATTGGTCAAGGCCAGATGATGGGGAAACTCCGCCCACCACAAACAAGACCAAACCATCTGGATAACATTTAGGGGTGAAAAAAAAAAATCTGGCAAAGATCTCAAATACATCTGATACTTTGTTGATCTGTGAATGTGTATACAATTCCATGCCAAGACTTCTCAGTTCCTGAACAAAAAGATTATTTATTGCAAAATGCATTTTTAACAAAATAAATTAAAACATATGGAGAATGAAACTGCAAAACAAATACCTGGGGACTTGCCTGTTGTCCTCACAAGAGATGACAAATTGTCAAATGGATAGCTAAAATCTGGTTCCTCCGTTGGCTCTTCCCAAGGCTCTAAAATTGCAAAACAAATATAATTATATATATTTATACAACTTTTGAATTATTCATGACCAGCTCCCCTCAAAAGTCATGTCAGAATATGTTTTCTCAACCGTTTTCCACTGACGATCCAGCGCTCATTATTTAAACTGCATTCATACAGTGGACAGCACACACATTTACTGTCTGAGGACAAACAATATTATGCTGGTACTTTTGCAGAGTACAGTAAGGCTGACACAGATAGAATGCTCTATTTCAACACACTGTGTTCTACACAGCAAACCACAAGACATGTTTCATCAGGAGATCTGCTGAACATCTAAATATAATTATCATCCTTTATTAGATTGATCAGATATCTGCCTTCGAACACAGTCTATTATCCTGATGAATAGCTGTGATATTATTTGATTTACACTATTATTACATTAGTTATCTGAAGGATTTGATAGATGATGGGGAATCTATGGTGCATTTTTGTTTTTTTGTTAAAGGTTAGTTCACTCAAAAATGAAAATTAAGTCATTAATTACTCACTCCCATGCTGTACCAACCCCGTAAGACCTTCGTTCATCTTCGGAACACAAATGAAAATATTTTTGATTAAATCTGACAGCTGGATCACTCCTCCATAGACTGCCTAAGGGACTGGCTCTTGACGGCCCATTAAAGTCATTAAAGAAAATGTTTAAATCTTCCATGTGCCTACAGTGGCTCAATTATAAGTTTATCAAGTGACGAGACTACTTTTTGTGCGAAAAAACCCCATAAATAACGACTTTATTCGACTTACTCGTCCATTACTTCCTTATGGGCCTTTCAGACGAGAGTTGAAGAGATTTCCAGAACGCATGCGCGAGAACTGAGATGAGGACGTTCTTCGACTACTTCTTGTTACCGGCTGCTCACCGCTTAGGAGTACTACCGCCACCTACCGTATAAGATGATGATCCATATATAAGGCGCTCCGGATTATAAGGCGCACTGTCGTTTTTTGAGAAGATTAAAGGCTTTTCAAGTGCGCCTTATAGTGCGGAAAATACGGTAATTGAAAAGCGTATGTACAGCGCGCATCTTCCTCTGCTTGTAAACAGAAAGTTTTGCGCTTCCAGCTATATCAGCACATCATCTTATACGGTAGGTGGCGGTAATACTCCTAAGCGGTGAGCAGCCGGTAACAAGAAGTAGTCGAAGAAGAACGTCCTCATCTCAGTTCTCGCGCATGCGTTCTGGAAATCTCTTCTACTCTCGTCTCAAGGCCCATAAGGAAGTAATGGAATAGTCGAATAAAGTCGTTATTTAAGTTTTTTTTGTGATCCACCTCTCAGATTAAATCAAAAATATCTTCATTTGTGTTTCGAAGATGAACGAAGGTCTGACGGGGTTGGTACTAGGGCTAAACGATTATGGAAAATAATCTAATTGCGATTTTTTTAACCCCTTACCTGTCACCCCCCTTTTTGATAATTGACATTAAAATGCACTATACAAACTTAAATGGTTGTAATTCAAGAATGCTTTGGAATATATACACAAGTTTGGTCTTGTTTTAAAGAAAACAATCAGCAGATTATTACTGAAGTGAAAGCACTTCAAAAAATTAAAGTATGAACAACAACTTAGGGCTGAACGATTATGGAAAATAATCAAATTGCGATTTTTTTAACCAAATATTGCGATTGCGAATTTAATATGCGATTTAAAAAAAAAAAAGTTCTTAACCTTCTGTATTAGTCGACAAAGACAAGCAATAAATCATTGTACAGTAGGGATGGGAATCTTTAGGTAGCTCATGATCCGATCTACTTTTCTTATTAATTAATCTTAATAACACTTAAAATATGTATTTAATTACATGTGTAAAACACATACTTTCAAAAATAAATAAATAAATATATATATATATATATATATATATATATATATATATATATATATATATACATATATAAACATTTAATTAAACCAATTACATGTTAAGAATTTAAAATAGGGTATATAAAATAATATAACTTCAAAATATAAAAGCTAGTAAATAAAGAGAAACAAAAAAAGCATTACAAGCAATAAACAAAGAGTGGTTTCAGTATTTAAAAGTAGGCTGTCTGAATGTTTTTCATTCAAGAGCTGGAGTGATTTCCCCCTCAGTAGATGCCATTCACACTATGCACATATCTCTTTTGAAATTGTAAATGTGGTTTGTCCTGTTGGTTTAAGATATAACTGACCGTGTTTACATTAATTTTGCGTCATAAAAGCATTTTGACATTCAAGTACATTTAACCAATGAGTCGCTCACAGCCGCATGCATGAGCGCTCTTCACAAAGCATGCGTTAGTATTTTAAAATGAAAGCAGCCTTCTCAGTGATTTTCATAGTTTTAATATATAAGCCACCTGCATTCCAAAAGACACAAATAATGCCTCTGTGAAGCATTTGTAAGGAAAATTCCCGCGGAGAGAACGCGCACTGCAAGAGTAACGTTATAACATCAAACAAAGCGGCAAAACCTGTGCAATGAAGCCTGCGAATGTCCTTGTGATTCGGTTCAATCCCGAACTTTATGAAAGAACGTTACTATGTTTCGGAAGGTTCGATCGGTGTCGTGTGTGTGCGTGTGTGTGAGTGAGGAGAGAGAGAGAGCGAGAGAAAATAGAAGCAAGCAGAACACGGTTCGTTTCTAAAGCACGCGCAGCGTCATCATGCATCTGTGTTTAAAACTAAGCTCAGACTCAATTCTGAAATTCTCTGAATCGATCCAGAATTGTTGGGGAGAGAATAAATAACACAATATCACATACATTAAAAAACTGTTCTTTTTCTGAATGCCAGACCGCATAGCGTGGCAAGTTGATGCTTGATCTTGCAGACTGCTTTTCTCTCGCATGTCACGTGCCCAGTCTAATTGCAGCTCTTGCGATTACAAAATCGTGTTTCATCATATCGCGATTTTATCGCAAATGCAATTAATCGTTCAGCCCTAGTTGGTACAGCATGGGGGTGAGTAATTAATTACTTAATTTTCATTTTTGGGTGAACTAACCCTTTAATTTGCCACTGAAAAAAAAAGAAAAGAATAAGAAGCAGCAAATTATACGGAAAATACTACTTCTCTGTTATTTTAAATTATTTTACAATTTATCTAAAACTGTTAAACATAGTTTATTAGTATATACGCCTTATTCACGGCAGCGCCATCTTTGATTTTTAATGAGAATGAAAGCGAGGCTGTGAGGGATAGACATGCATCTCTTCAATGGGCTGTACTGTTATTTAATGTGTTTTCGGATTGTTCTGCTCATGAAACACTGGAAAAATATCTTTCCAAGAAATGTCAGTTGACAAAAAACTCCCGACAATGTAAGCTGTGGAAAATTGTAAGTAATCTAGGAGCTTTATTCAGCTTTTTACAGCAGATGCCATTGGAAACACGGTAAGTCTATCCCTCACAGCCTCACTTTCATACCTGTCATGGCGCTGCTCTGAATAAGGTCTATGGGTGGCATTGTGGTGTACAAATTAAAAATATATAAATATTTGTAATTTGTGTGTGTGTGTGTGTGTGTACTGACCGATCCAGGGCTCGGGCCTCCACCACATGGCTCCACTCACTCCATTGGCTGTGGTTGATCAGGGCGTCCTGAGCTCGGATCTGGATCTGATGAGAGTGACCCTCCAAGAGCATCCATGATCTTCAGACTTGTGTCTCCTCCGTCTCCAGCTGAGGGATGATACACACACTTAACAAAGGAGACTGAGTTCAATGATGCTGTTATGATGATCATACAATTTTGTGACGAAATTATGTATATATTAGCCTGGATGCCAGCTCTCGAACTCCACCCACAACATTTTTTGGACGGAAAGTTTGGTCTGGACTTGAATCCATTTGAGGAGTAAATTACGATCAGACAAGAAATGTTTGGGCCAATCAAATTGCCAGGCGGGCTTTATACGACGTGAGTGGACAGGTGATCTGCACGTGACGTATCATCACGTTATCAAAGAGCGCTTAATTCCCTCAGAGATGACTGCAGCTGGAGAATTGAGATGTAGTAGATTTCGCTGTCGCGTACTGTTGTAAAATAAATCGACAGCGCATTAATTTTAATTAATTTTACGAACAGAAAACTGCAATCAAGGCATTTGTCAATTGGAAGGACACTTTTGCCTGCCTTCCCACATTATTCGGCAAAGTGTAAAGGCCATTGCACACTCGAGTCCGAAATTCGCATCGGAAATTTGCGCACGTCAAGAAATATCGAACCTCACGCGTGTCAATCACCCTTGCACACCGCTCTCGTAACTTTCGTCCATCTATAAAAATTCGGATCAGGTTCGATTATCTGCGTTTTTCGCATCCACAGCCAGCATTTTGAGAGGTTTTTTGAGATTCAGGGCCGACTGGAGCTCGTTCTGCACATTATTGCATGCGCAGTGCTTTCAGTTTCGTTTTCATTTCGATCAAGTGTTCTCCTTCTCTCGATTGGATTATGAAAGGATTAACCTCCCCTTTCAATCAGATTGAAATTTCGGATCGATTAAAAGGGTGTGATTAAGCAGCCATTTCGATAACTAATGTATTATTTGTGTACAATAGGCTATATAACAGCTTAAAATATTCAGCTGTTCTGTCTGCCCAGCGCTTCCACCGGGCCCCGCGCGTTGCGCGCGCGTGTGTGTGTCTGTATGTGCCTCCATACCTTAAACATACTGCCAGTCTCTGTTCAGAATCGATTGGTCCACGGAAATTAATGATCTTGTTTTTAAAATGTGGCTCCAGCATCAAACTTTTCCACTGACGTTCTGAAGTAAATTTTGAATCACAGCTCCTTGATAAGGAGGTGCTTCCTCTCGGCGCAATTTCAGGATTGGATGGACGCAAGCGCAATATTTCTCTTTCTTCTCTTTTCAATAAGAGAGAGGGGCAACAAAATCATCCTCACTGCCTGACGAATTCATTTTGTATTTTTGCAGTTTTTTTCCGCAACGGTTTAAAAAATACGCATCGGACTCAGTGTGCAAGGTTTCTCTGCGTGACGAATTTTTAGGCTGACGAACACGAAAAAACACATACGAAAAATTTCTTACTCAGTGTGCAATGGCCTTAACTTATCATCTGGCTCTGACGGTCGCGACAACACTCATTATTTAACTTCTAAAATAAGTAAGTTCTGTAGTTGAAAACTGCGCTATGCAAAGGAGTTGACTTACTGCGTTGCTCTCATTGGTTGTAGGTCTACCGACTATCCAATTGAGTGCAGAGTTGTTTTTTTTTCCTGGTTCGGTTAAGACACGCCTCATAATCAAAGCCCTATCAAATTTCCAGAATTTATATCTCACTAGAATATGACAATATGACAAAGTTAGGCTACTAGATATACGACGTCAAAATGTTCAGAAAACATCACTTAGTGTGATTTATAAGCTGTCTTCCTCATGGAGACCAAAACATTTTTCCCACAAAGACAAGGTATTTACAAGGATATTGCCATATTTGTGGGGGCAATCTGTCCACATAATGTAGGATTTACCAGGACACACACACACAGGGATCTGAGAGACAGCCAACATCTGGTTGTCTGATGAAAGGCCACGGTGCCTGGCGGAAGCTGATAGAGATCAGCCCATGACTGTGGGGCTCTGACACACGAGAGCAGTGTGTGTGTGTGTGTGTGAGGGGGGGAGAGAGTGAAAGAGTGTGTGTGTGTTTGTCAGGATTGTCAGGCAGTTATATCTCCAGTTCTGATGTTCATTGTTACTGTCTAAAGGCTCTACTGATTTGACCAGAAGTTGGAGCCTTGATCGGCCGGTAGTGCAGTTGGTATGTCAAGGGGAAACATTCTATCGGACGGCCAGGATGAAGGACAACTCCAGTGGACCAATAACTGTGTGGGGATGACCTTCCAAAGGAAGTAACTTGAACATCCTCCGGAGGATCCGGTTTTACTGAAGCCACATAAAAAAAATCATGAATTCTTATTAAGCAGAGCAGGAAGAAAAAAGATAACGAAACATATGAATATGAACATATGGACATATGAATATGACAATAAAAACTTACAGAGTTCATGAGCATCTATTTGGACAATGGTGGAGTTGGATCCCGCGGGTTGATTTGGGTGATGTTTACCAGGACCTTCGAGTTGCTTCCAGAACTGTGGGTCAGTAATGGTGCACTGCGTTCACACCAATGTGCTTCTGCTCGCAGGGTTCGAACCCCTCGGCCTCTAACACTGTATACAACAGCAGAAGTAACAGTGAAGGGAGTGAAGCTCAAAAGCTTGCGTTTGTTTGATACAAAAATACATTAACAACTGTAATATTGTAAAATACCATTACCAACTGTTTTAGATGTGAATATTATAAAATGTAATTTATTCCTGAATTTTCAGCATCATTAATCCAGTCCTCAGTGTCACATGATCTTTAAGAAATCATTATTTTATGATTATTTGATGCTCCAGAAAATGTGATTATTTATCAATGTTGAAAACAGTTGAGCTGCTTCATATTTGAATTACTTCATCGTTGTTGTTTTTTTTTTTAAAGTGGAAAGTTCTTTGAAAAAGCTGCTAATTAAGCATATTAATTTCTTATTTTATATAGACTATCACTAAATCATATTTAATATGAATAATTTAAATATACATACATATATACATGCATAATTAAAGGAGTAGTTCACTTTTAAAAAAACTTTTGCTGATAATTTACTCACCCCCATGTCATCCAAGATATCCATGTCTTTCTTTCTTCAGTCGAAAAGAAATGAACGTTTTTGATGAAAACATTCCAGGATTTTTCTCCATTTAAAGCACTTCAATGGGAACCAAACGGCAAAGACAGTTTCAGTGCAAACTGTTCAAAGGGCTTTAAAATGATTTCAGACGATGAATAAGGGTCTTATCAAGCGAAACGATCGGTCATTTAAAAAAAAAAAAAAAACAAAGTTTAAGTTTTATAAGCTTAAATGGTGGCCTTGCTCTGTTCTGTGATGCGTGTTCGTGACTCTCCAGTTCAAACTCCTTTATCAAAATGAACGAATCTTTTTTCGTGTCATTTGGTTCGTCACAAGACGAAATGGAACGAGTGTACTCGGGAGAGATTCGTTCATTTTGATGAAAGAGTTCGAATAGGAAGAGTCACGAAAGCGCATCACATCCTGAACCCTTACAGAGCAAGGCGACCATTTGAGCTTATAAAACTTAGAACTTTGAATAAGACCCTTGATTATCGTCTGGAATCGTTTAAAGCCCTTTGAACAGTTTGCACTGAAACTGTCTTTTGGACCTTGAACTAGGGTTGCCACCTATGTCTGATAAAAAAACGGGACATATCAATGAGGAGGGGGGTTGGGGGGAATTGTGGGCTCACTTTGAACAAGGGGGAATTTTCAAGCCCCACTGCCCCCTCGCCCCAACACACAAGCTTAAAATGTTCCAATTAATTGAAGTAACGAGTAGTATCTAAATAAAAACTAAACAAACAAAAACAAAAATAGAGAAAATAAAAGTGCTGCTGTGTCAAAATGTTAAAAAAAAATTAAAGAAGAGAAATCCACAAGACAGGTCTATTTAAAAACATTAAACTAGACATAACATAGGCTAATGTGTTTGATATGCTAAAATGATGGGCAGTGTATGTGATATAAACTAATGATTAATTATGTCAATATTCGTTTGTTCCGGTGAGCGAAAAAACGCATTTCTGAAGATTTCTCTGCTCGCTCATTCCACTCAGGGTCGCGCGCTAAACCCTGCTTCTGACTTAGGTTTTTCTATTCGACTATTAGTGGTTTATTTAAGCCATTAGTGGACAAATCGCCCCTTTATATTAATTTAATAACTTAAATAGGCTATACAATAGTGAAGCATAAGAAACAATGTTCTGTCAAATTGGTAATTGTTAATTATTTAGATGAAGTAATACTGAAGTAATATAAATTATATATATAAAAAAAAAAAAATATATATATATATATATATATATATATATGTATATAAAATACAAAATAAATAAAAAACGGCGAGACATCTATTCCTGTACTAGCTTAGATTATTGAAAAAAGGGGCATTGATTTATAAGACTATGTCTTCTTTATGCTCCTATTCAGAAATGAATGTTTTTATTTTGTTGTTGTGGAGATTGTTGTTGTGTCTAATAACATCATGACTGAATAAAGAATTTGAAATGAAAAAAAAAAAGAAATACAGGATAATGATAAAGCCACACTCAAGCGCACAAGCTGGCAAAATTTAATGTGTAAACAATAGCAAGGAGGCATTTAATTGTTCTTTAATAAACTGGTGTTTTCTGCGTCGCTGCAAAGATGAAGATGCGATGTGGTCTCGCCATGAACGAATAAAGATATAAAGTCATGGAAAAGTTCTTCCCGTCGGCGCGCTGCTCGGGTGGGAAATAGAGACGTGATCATAGACTGTAAGGACGTGACAGTTGGGGCGCGCCAACAGGAGGAACTTTTCCCCACACTTCGAGCGGCGACTACCATCAGTTCAGGGGCCCCCTAGTGGCGGTGGGGACCTAAGCAGCCACTTATAGGGAGAGCCGGTGCACGTGGCCACGAGCTATTCAGTTTTGAACATACGTATTCACGCAGCCTCTCGAAAAAACGGGACATTCAGTGTCCCGGGAGAGTGCTTAAATTTCCCGGGACAGGTTAACAAAAAGAAGGACAATCCCGGTAAAACGGGACAGGTGGCATTGTCTACCTTGAACCGTTTGGTTCCCATTTAAGTGCATTATATGGAGAAAAATCCTGGAATGTTTTCATCAAAAACCTTAATATCTTTTTGACTTAAGAAAGAATGACATGGACATCTTGGATGACATGGGGTGAGTAAATTATCAGCAAAATTTTTTTTAAAAGTGAACTACTCCTTTAATAATTCAATTCACATTTATTTATATAGTGCTTTTCACAATATATAGTTTTAAAGCAGCTTTACAGAAAAAGTACAGAAATTCTGTACACAAAAGTCCACTGTGTACAACTTATTATTATTATATATTATTGTTGTATACAGCACAAGATGAGACTGCACCTGTAGGAGGTTTTGTAGATTGTGGGCAGGTGTGTTGTCTTAGTTTGTACCCAGGAGCAGTGGATTTTCATAAGATTCGGTATCTGACAAGAAACACTGACGAAATGAGGCGGATCTAAAAAGAAAGAAAACAAAAATATCAAGGGATAAGTTTAGACACAATAAAATCCATCTGTGAACGAAATCCTAAACATCAGAACAAACAGACGACACAAGAGAGTGGTTTATTGGGCATGCGCTGCGTTCAAGGACATGAGGGTTTCTCACCCGTCCTAACACAAAACTGTGGAGCTGTGATAAAGGGACTTCCTGTTAGCGGAAGAGCCTGAAGTTAAACAGAAAGGGCGTAGAACTGCACACTCTCTTTGGAAGCTCCAGGGGCACAGAGTGCTTCCGTTTTACTAGTACATTTCCTGGCTTTCCAAGGATTTGTCCTAGTACAAGCACTATTTCAGAGGCATCACGCAATCACGAGACCTAGTTGTCACCGTACCAACGTTTCACTTGTCAATACCATTCATTCTCAATATCAAATATGACCGTTTCAACACCACAGCAAAAATGAATGCTGCTGAATGCACTTTATTATTAAAAGTGTTAAAGACTTGCAATATATAACTATAAAAATTAAAATAGTAGCATGTAACATCCAAGTTTTTTTGTTTTTTTTTATTAAGTAAACATAATTGGGTGATTCTTCAACTATGGTCTAGAAACCTTCCCTTAAGTTGGCTGTGCTGATTTGTATTGATTAATATATATATTTTGGCATTTTTATCTGACAGCCCAAGAAAACGGTCATTTCCATCACATAGCAAAAACATGTGTTTTGAAGGGAAAATAATTAAATATCTTCTGTAATAAATATATTTGATTAAATAGCACACACATCTCTGATCAAATTTGCAATTTATTTATTTTTCAGAAATGTAATTGTAAAGATTTTACAATGTTTACACTAAAAAAACACCTAAAACTAGATCACTGGAACATTTAAAATTTACTTATCATAGCTCAAAATCATGGTTGGTTTGATTGTATGTTTTTTATATATGTGTTACTTTAAAATATGTGTTGTGGTGGAAATGACATGTCGTGGCGGAAGAGACAGTGTGTGGCGGAAATGACATAAATAGGCAACTTCCAATTAAAAACTCTTTTTCTACTGCTCTATGTGGAGAACCATAGCAAATCAATAAGAAACAGTATTAATAAACAAAAACAAATCAATTTTTTTTTAATGAAAAACAATCCAAAAAATAAAAAAAAACATGAATGTGTGTTAAAAATCTTATCAAAAGTATCTATTGTTCTATTATTTACCAACAATATTGTAGCAATAATAAAGAATAAAATATTTGTTACTACCTTAACTTAATTAATTATATGTTTTTGTTTTTACATTAGCATTTTAGATATTACAGCCCAAAATAATATGCTGTTTAGCAAGAACAATGTCATTTCCACCACAACCTGTCTTTACCACCACAATGAACACCGTGGTGGAAATGACATTTCCCCCCTTTCCCTCTAAAATATCATTATTAAATACACAAATTACACATTATTAAATTAATTTTATCCAGTTATTTTTACGTTCATGTGAAATATGAGCCGTTTGGAAATGACGGCCAATAAACATTCTCAGTTTTAGTCATATTTACCTTGATTTTTTTTATTTTCATTACCCCCCCCCCCCAAAGAGGTCACCCTTTCACCCAGCCATGTGTTCACTGTGGAGTTTCTATTGCTATGGTTACTAAGTATATTAACCTAAAACAATGATCCTAGGACTCTATTTTGTACAGTGTGGCGGAAATGACAGTGAACCCAAGGGACAAGTGTTCTACTTATGAAAAATATAAGAAAATGTGAATAAATATTGCAATATATAATATGTATAATTGAAATAGACATTATTTTATAATTTGTACTTAAAATCTACATTATTTAAATATTTAATTTAGAATTAAGCGAGGTTGCAGGTACAGAGTCTGGCTTAGGGACAGGGGGAAACAGTAAAAATCATGCATAAAAGGCCTCATATTATATAATAAAAAGAATGATTGAGCTATGATAATTTTTTTATAAGTTCCCCTTAGGGTGAAGTAAGTCTGACAAAAACAAAAAAGAAGAAATGTTTTTTAGATTTTATTATTTCATCCAGGGACAAAGAAAAGTACCATAGTTAAAGAATCACCCAATTATGGAAAAAGTTTAAGTAAAGATCATAGAAATAAATAAATGAACAAATGCAGTAAATAAATAGCTGTGGTTTTCTCTTAATTGATATAATATCTGCATACACTTCAAATGTGTAATGAGTCTAGACCAAGATTTAACCCTTTACCTGTCACTCCCCTTTTGATAATTGACATTAAAATGCACTGTACAAACTTAAATGGTTGTAATTCCAGAATTGTTTGGAACATACACCCAAGTTTGGTCTTGTTTTAAAGAAAACAATCAGCAGATTATTACTGAAGTGAAAGCACTTCAACAAATTAAAGTATGAAAAAGTTATAACAGTTATAATTTACAGAAAATCAAATGTACTTTATTAATATATTTTTTTTATATAAAATAAATATTTTACAAAATAGGTTTTACTATAAAATTACTATAAAATGAAAGCTATATATCTAACCAAGTTGTGTTCATAATTTAAAGTTGATATCTCAAAAATTGAAGTTCCCATGAGATTTTGTTTAGGCGTTATACCAAAAATAGCCACCGGGTGCCATTGAATTCCATTGAATTTAATTGTATGCATTCTGCCATAACAAATTAATACATTTCTGTCCAAATATCACTATGTCACTAAATATGGAACCTTGAGACTCAGACCTTTCTGACAATATATGTTTGTCAAGATTAGAAAAGGTTTTGATAATAAATTATGAAAGATGATGCCCAAAAGGGGAGGGGCCTAATAAAAAATACTGTTTCTATGGTAACGCAACATCCAATTTCAAAACGGTTTTCACAGGATGAATTCTGAGTTCGTAAGCTTTCAAATGATACCTAATTTATGATAACTACTAAAATATGTGATATAATAATAATAAAAATATATATATTTATATATATAATATATTATACTTTTAGAGGACTTCTTACCTTACCTTTTTAAAATATAATTTTATCTTTTTTCTTTATTGACAAATGCTAATTATGTTTTTTATGAACTTTTAGCACTAAAAAACAAAGTTTCAATTATTAAAAGTGTGTGCGTCGACTTTTTGTGACAAAGGTCAGAAACTCCTGTAATGACGTCGATTTTTTTTGAGGCGCACTCTTGTCATAAATTCATATATTACTGTTCATTCATAATTTGTTAGAAAACATAGCGCTTAAATATCTATTTAGGAGCCTTAGACCTTTCCAACGATATATAGTTTGTCATGACTTGATTAGGATTTAACAGTGATATAGTGAAGTAAAGTTAGATTGCCCGTATACGGGCAAGTGACAGTTAAGGGGTTAAAGTGCATCAGATCTGTTGTGTTTATGTTGCTACAAGACTTTTATTTTAGAAAGCCAACATAATTTTTAAAGATTCTAAAGAATCAATGGGACTTAGTCACGGTAGATGCCATATTTAATTGTATATGGATGAAAACGAGGATGTGAGGGATAAACGCTGTTGAAACGGTGTTAGGGTTAGGGTTAGGAAGGAATGTCCTGGGATCAGTACAAGTTAAGTTCAATCAAGAGCATTTTCAGAATGCTCTTGACAAGAGAAAGAATGTTGATTGACAGAGAAAATTGTTTAGATTTGTCCTAAAAGCATGGCTGGATGGATGGATGGTCCAACAAAAGATGCATTTTCAATGTTGGTTGAGTGTACACAACACAACTGGGCCCTTCACATCACTAAATGAATTGTACATCCATCTCAAGTTGTCTACTTAACATTGAATTAAATATGGCCCTGAGACAATTATCTTAAACCCTTTTTCTCATTTATTTGATCAAATAATTCAAAACCCGAAACAAGGGAGCCTTGTATCACTGAAGTTGACTTACGTCCCAGGCGTAGTTTGATGGACTGCAGTAAAGTTCCTCGTTCATCATGGCAGCTGTAGTTGCCTTCCATTGAGTGTGTGGTGTTGATTAGTGCAAGCGAGCCCTCGTGTGTTTGCCACGTCGGTACTGAGCTCCCATTGAACCGCCATTCCACCGGAGACCTGCTGACCCCATCCAAAACTCAAAGTCAACATCTCAGTCAAGAACCTTCACCTAGTTTCCTTGCAAACCTGTTTTAATCAAAGATATACCAACGACCAAATAACAGCTATCAACGCCAACTGGACCTACGTATCGCGTTACTCGTTTGTGTGTCTTGCAAATCTTATTTTGGCAGCCGTATTCTCTTGGATAGCATATTTTTTGGCGAGAAATAGGATTTCTCAACAACTGCATTTATATGAAACATAAGGCTTGCCAAAATCTGAGGCTGAGGAACCAACCCCCCTCTAAATAGCCTCAATGTGTCCAAACCCTATAAGGACTGGCCCCGTGCCCCTACAGAGGGTGGTTAAGCACACTATTATCACTCCAGTCCTTACAGGAAAGCTTAGCTCTGGAAGTCTGTTGGAGTTCTAGCAAAAACTTAATATAGACTCGAGTATCGTACCCGCCATGTGAGCCTCCGCATGTGAGGGTGACCCTGGAGCCCAGTCCACCGAACTGGACGTCTGAAACTGAAAGCAGAAGACATGTGAGCTGTTCTATTCCAGAGCTGTCAAGTGATTATGTTATCAACAAGCCAATAGCACTGGGATATTGACGGAGCCAAAGTTGCAGCACACAGCCTGAAAAGTAACGCCTAAACATTTTGATTGCCCCCTGGTGGCTGGCTGCAGAACAGGTCATAAACCCAATTACCAAAAACCAATTACACTTTTTGTAATTTTGTAATAAAAAGATTTTTTCCAATTTCCAAGTTTGGTTTTAGTTAGTTATTCGATGCTATAAAAACAGGGTGTAACATCATGTTTGAGTCTGCGCGAGTATAGGTATAGGACATCATTAAAAATGACTGTTTCAGGGATATTTTGGCTTCATTTTTCTACAGTGGAAGAAAATTGAGGCCCGCTGTCCGTCTTTTTTACAATCTATGGTCGGAGCAATTGGTGGTGTATGTTTTATACCAAAACTTAAAAATAAAATACATTAAAATAAATAAATAAAGAGCATACATTTGGCTGTCGAATTTAACATGTTAACACATGCAATTGATTTTTTTTTTATCATACAAATACATTTATTGAATTAACAAATGTCATCATGGTGAAACGTTCATCATTCTTAAGACATTTTACTGTAAATGCCGATAGAGCCGTGCAGGACAGCAGCAAAAATGTAAGATTATGTCCATAAAGTGGCGGGGAATGTTTATTTATTTGATTGGTTGCAGTCTAAAGGGCCTTCTAACCAAAGAACGATAACTATAAAGATAACTAGATTTCCTAAGACAACAACTGGTATTGTTCAAAATAAATGTTTAACTTTGATGAAAGGTTTTGATCCACTGTCAGGGATGCACCGATCCACATTTTTTCACTTCCGATCCGATTCCGATACCTAACTTTATCGGCCGATACCGAATTCTTTTCCGATACCAGATCTGCATTTGCTTTAATATTATTATCATTATTGTTGATTTTATATGATGCTGAAATAAAGTCATCTTTACAGGTAAGTATGATATGTACATATGTATGCATGTATGTCACTATATATATTAAACAAAGATACACATTATACAGGCCTACACAGTGCTTTAATTTCAGGAAGGTCTATAACATTATTCAGGTATGGTCTAAAAAGAATTATAAGGTAATCAAAAGTAAAATAGCAAATCAAAAGTAAAATAGCACTGCAAAGTTTAGCATAGATAGATTTATGCTTATTAAAGCTAAAGTTATTCATTTTAAGAGCTGTGAGTGATTTTTCTCTTTGCCTTTTGTTGTTTGATTCTCAGTAATGTTCGAAATCGTCAGCATAGACTGCTGCCCCTTTAAGAACGAGTGGAAAAATCATAGTCTACTGATACACCATATTTTCTCTCAACTATTTCCATAACTACGTCCATTTAGACAAACTGTTTAAGTGAATCTCCAAGACGTCGTTTTGACATTTTTGTGCAGGCTACTTTTGATTGTTTAGACGCGCATGTGAAGCCCAAAGGATAATTTGCTTGTCTCGTTGCGGTCTGTTTTAGAAGCGCGCGCGCATTGGGAACAGCATCTCTTGCGCAGATTTTTGTGCTTTTAATAGCCTTAGCTGGCTGCAAACTGCGGAAAGGATTTCCTGAGCGGGTCTCTGGTTCTCATTGAGCCCTATTTTTTACAGTCTATGATTAAGCCGCGCCTCTGTTCAGGAAATCCATTCCACAGTTTGCAGCCAGCTAGCAGGATAGCCGGCCAAGCGGATAGTGATAGTGACCTTAAACTAGAATACATTCTGATTGGCTGTCAGTGTTTTATAGTTGTAAAAAAAAACAGCTGTAAAATTTTTTAAAAAACATTCTAAATGTGATCCCAATAATGATATTGTCTTTATATAATTATAGCTGTGGTGTGAATTCTGCTATTCTTTAAAGGGTTTTTTTTTCCTGTCTCACATTTTTGATTTTAAATAGTGTGTAATGTTGCTGTTGGTGCATGAACAGTATCTGCAAAGTTGCAGCGCTGAAAGTTCAGTGTAAGCAGAGATATCTTCTTTTATAAACCAGGAAGTATAATTGCCTACAAAAACGACTGGATTTGGACTACAGCTGGGTTATGGTACGTCACTAACCCACACATTTGCATCAACCACTCCCTCCGGAATATGCAGGAAAGGGCATGCGTCGAGTGAGTTGTGTTCACGCAGATGTCAGGTCTTCTGTGTTTCGGGCTTCCCACGGACACTATACTTCGACAACAATGGATACAATTTGTGTTTGATTATATTCCTGAAAGTGACGATGGTAATCTAGCTCTCTGTGCTGCGCATTTACGAGATACAGCTTCCAGAATCTCCACGAGTTCAACCGGATTAACGTAAACAAGAAACTGTTTCTGGAATCATGAAGCAGATCCAGCTTTAAAACCAGCAGTTAAAAGTCAGCAGTTGTTGGGCCACACTGTAAGTAGGCTAAGACTTCATCATTTTAAATGTATTTGCATGTATAATTACCGACGGAGCGTTTTTTTTTAATTTTTTATTTCAAATGCCAGCGCTTGCTTTGTAGGCTTTATGGGCTAGCTGCTACTAGTTAGGCTATTTTGTGTCTACGGCAAACGCGTACAAACATAATGGACCTGAATTTTGTATAAGTACTAATGTTGTAAATGTATTTTTCATATATATATGCTTTATGACTTTATTTTCGATTTGATCAAGAACGTAAACCTGCAAACGCTGTTTGAGTATAACATTAGTTAGCGAGTCAGTTGCTATCGTTGCCAGTCAGATACTATTGTGTAAAACAAACGTGTATTAAGTTAAAAAATGAAGCAAATTATCATTCAGAAACCTTTATTATGAGCCGTGTGTGGTGAGGTTCTGCTTGACTCGATTCATCGCGGCTTTCTCGGTCTGATTCTGCCTCACTGATACTGCAGTCTCGAACATCATTATTTACGTGTATCCACCGTCTATGTTATCCACCTTTGGCATGCCCGCCCGTTTCGCCCGTAAAGGTAATGGGCGTTAATCTTCCGGACAACGTGAGCGACAGTTTAGCCAATCACAACACACCGGCCCAAACGAACCAATCTGAGCCCACAACGTCATTCTGAGGGAGTGTTTTCATAGACTCAGGAAGTCATCCGCTCGTGCAGGGGACAGGGGAAAGCGCGGCTGACAATAAAGGTGAAATTTATGAAAAATAAGGCTTTTAAAAAAAGAAAAACCACGGATACATGTTATATTGCACCCCATAAACACAATCATGCAAAGAAAAAGAGCAGTAAACCCGCCCTTTAATATTGCGAACAATTTTAAGAACTATATCTTTATAGCTATTGTTATCATCCTTGGTGTGAACCAAGCGGCAACATTCTAATCTGAAAGATAAAGCCTACCCGGAAGTGCGATAAACTGCAATACATCTCAAGTCCGCTAGAGGCCGGTCCCAAAAGGGAGCAAATATCCATAGACGACATGTTATGATGTCCGTTTTCACAGCATAAATTCATATGTTTACAGTTTGGTCCCATGGACTTTTATTGTAATCTTCAATGTGTTCCGCGTGCCTGACAACTGTGAGGGGGTGAATTTTTTTCTAACTCGTTAGTTTAGATCATACTTAGATATAAAATGTATGACAAATAAGGGTGGTTAACTTTGATTGACAGCTGATAACGGGCTGCGCCGAGTGAATTTGACGTCTCGGCCATGATCTGAACACAACACATCATACCACCTCTGTATCCTTTCTGAAACTTTTGTATTTTATTTTCCAAGATTTTACAGTATGGCGCCGCCCGTACCCCCCATAAACAGCTTCAAACCCGTTCTTCAGAGAGTCTATGGGTGACGTCACAGACGCTTTGTCCATAGTTTTTTACAATCTATGGTGTGAACGGGCCTTAATAGTTCCTTCCCCAAATTCCACTGCTTCATAAAGCCTAGCAGAGATTATATAGCACGAATCAAGGTGTTTACATTACTGTGCTTTTCTGCCTAGTCAGAATTCAGTATTTATATCAGACATTTACTGCCAAGAGTTAAACAAAGAAAGGCAAACACACACGCGCGCATGCACACACACTGGGAGTGGCGTCGTTCCAGTAGCCGGGGTTTTAACTGCGCTTAAGAAACGCTTGTGCTCAATGTCGGCTTTCAAGAAATATTGGCAAAAGCATAGTATTTGAAATCCCACCACATTTCTCAAATTTCTCCCTCTCTGGCCAGCTAAATAGCAGCCATAACACACATACACACACATGCAAGCCAGAGTGGTAACATTAATTGAGCAATTCATATGTAAGGGAATGGAGACTGGGACTTTTAAACAAAGATGTTTATTGTTCTAAAAAAACAAGGCCTTAGCTATGTTCCTGGTATGGATTAAAATGACATTTTCACATGATGAATCTGTTTTCTATCTGGAGTAGTCGTACAGTATAATTTCACCCTGCTTTGACTAAACGAAGACACACTACGAAGACTTTTGACCAATTCCATATGCAGGAACACAAATCCAAATACTTGCAGAAACCAAATCCCAATGCTAATGTGACTAGCTATCCTGATGCACTTCGGCTCAAATAAAAGCAATCCGTACCTTCATTGGTCCATATCTCTGATTTGACGTGGTCAGAGAAGAGGATGATGATTCCAGTGACTATTAGATCGCCAAGGCATGACACTAAACCGGGCATCTGTGAGGGAGGGAGAAAAAAACAACAGTTTAGGCTCTTAGTTAAAGGGAAGTTAATGGGTCTCATCCTGTGTAAAACGTCCACCTGCTTAGCAACCATCAAGGCTGTGAAACAACATAACAATTAACTGCTCTAATTTTGATATAGGCAAACAAGACACCATGGCAATAAGTGCGTGACCATCTGATATTTCTGTATAAACAGCACAGAGAATCAACATCACTGCTAAGCGGTGTTGACAACTTGACATGAACGATGGTCGATTTTAACAGTTCTGCCGAATTCTGGGAAGTTATTTGCCCTAAGTACATTCGCAATAATTGACTGTTGAGGACATTCTGGGCTATGACGTCAAATGAAAAGGGCCCGTTATCTGAAATACGGCCCGAGGAGCTTTGTATCAACAGGCTGTAAACATTTTAAACAAATGCTGTAACTGACAGGACACATCTGTCATGTATGCGGCGGGATTTGCCTGGCAGGAATTGTTTTATGACAAACGGATACGGATGCATCGAAAGCGTAAAGGAAAAGCAAAGTAAATGCAGGAAATATCTTCACATTCCAACAGCTGAGGTGGAATAGCTGATGGCAGAAAATGATTTCTAAACGGAAGTGATGAACAAAAGTTATGACCGTTCAAGTAGTGCAAAAAACATTTTTGGGAGATTTTTTGTTGGAGTAATAATAATAGTAAAAAGTAAAAAAATCCAATGAAGAAAATTTATAATTGGGTTTAAATTATCTTGCTTTGAGACTGGTATTTAACATCATACAAAAGATTTAAAGGAGTAGTTCACTTTTGAAAAAACTTTTGCTGATAATTTACTCGCCTCTCTTGTCTTCGTTTCTTTCAGTCGAAAAGAAATTAAGGTTTTTGATAAAAACATTCCAGGATTTTCTCCATATAATGCACTTCAGTGGGAACCAGACGTTTCAAGTTCCAAAAGAAACTTTAAATACAAACTGCAAACTTGTTCAAAGGGCTTTAAACGATTCCAGACGATGACGGGTCTTATCAAGCGAAACGATCGCTCATTTTATAAATAAATAACAAAGTTTAAGTTTTATAAGCTCAAACGCTCGCCTTGCTCTGTTCTGTAACGCACTCCTGTTCGAACTCGTTCATCAAAATGAACAAATCTTTTTCCGAGTCATTTGGTTCATTCGGCGAAGAAACAAACGAATTGATTCGGAAAAAGATTTGTTCATTTTGTTGAACGAGTTCGAACAGGAGAGTCACGAACATGCACCACAGAACAGAGCAAGGCGAGCGTTTGATCTTATAAAACTTTTTAAAAAATTCAGCGAACGTTTCGCTAATAAGCGCTTGATCTATCCGTCTGGTATCGTTTATCAATTCGTTTGTTTCTTTCGCCGAATGAACCAAATGACTCGGAAAAAGATTTGTTCATTTTGATGAAACGACTTCGAACAAGAGTGCGTTACAGAACAGAGCAAGGCGAGCGTTTGAGCTTATAAAACTTAAACTTTGTTATTCTTTTTTTAAAAATGAGGGATTGTTTTGCTTGATAAGACCCTTATTCATCGTCTGGAATTGTTTAAAGCCCTTTGAACAAGTTTGCAGTTTGTACTGAAAGTTTCTTTTGGAACTTGAACCGTCTGGTTCCCACTGAAGTCCATTATATGGAGAAAAATCCTGGAACGTTTTCATTAAAAACCTTAATTTCTTTTCGACTGAAGAAAGAAAGACATGGACATCTTGGATGACATGGGGTGAGTAAATTATCAGCAAAAGTTTTTTGAAAAGTGAACTAATCCTTTAAGAGGCCATCTAGCTCCATATTGAAACAGTGAAATTGTACATTAATAACAAATTAAACACACAAACAAAAACAAAATGGACACTAAAATTTCCAATTTACTGAAACTCACAATACACACGGAAATAAGCGCAGTGAAATATTTTACTTCAGGGAATCACCTTACCCTATTTGGATAGGGCTTTAGACAGAACATTAATTTGTTAATAAAATCACATTGTCTTGACTCGCACATGTAAATAATGACGCATCAGAGCGCTGTCAGTTTGGCAAACTAATGCTCTAAAACCGCAATGTGTGCTGATATCCACAGAAGAAAAACAAACAAAGACACCGTTAAACCACTGGGCTTCCCAGTAAGAACCATGGAATCAAATTTATCTGGGGTCTTTCCTGCTACTTTCACTAAATGTGAGAAAACCATGATAGGGTTGTGCGATATCATCTATGATAAAATCCCTAATGTTTTAATGATATGCAAGCCGGCATTAATCGAGAATGTCAGTTGCTTTACAAGAACCAAACAGTTCCAGTTCATGACGTAGTCTGGCCATCTCCCCCTTCTTGAGTTTAGTCTTATATCAAATGATTAACGATAGCATGTCACACGAGAGTGCTCTTACTGAATACTAGCACACATTTCATGAATGATTCAATGACCGAATGAATCAGCCCTTTGAATAAATGACAATGACTCAATGACTCAACTCGTGAAGCAGCCAAGTAGAGTACAGTATAGTATTAATACTTCAGAAGATCTAAGAACTGGATTCACTGAAGTGTGTGGCATTACATTTATTAGATATTCAAAGACTTGTTTAATTTACATCAATCCGCATTTGCTGAATGACATAATGTCTCAGTTCAAGAATTAACACTTAACCAAATATTTATCCCCTAGGCTTTGTCCTCATTATCACTGTCAACTTCTTGAGCATCATGGGATGTGCGTTTCTCAAAGCAGACGGGTCAGAGAAACGCTCAGGATTTTGTCATCATTCTTGGCAGCTGTAACCAAGTAGCCTGATTGTAGAATATTATATATATTAGTAATCAAGGGACACATATTTTAGTGAAAACGACACAATCCTCCAAAGTAAATCAGTTTTCAGAGGGGAAAAGTAAGACTAAAACTCTCAGAGCAGTAAAAACATCCTTGATGGTCCAATATGGTTTAGCCATCATTATTATCTTACATCTCTTGGTAATTCAGAATATATGAATTTTCCTCAGTGCATCAGAAGAGCTTGACTTGTCAAAACCGCAGGCTGAAGTTGTTCCCCATTAGTTTTATGCTAGTTTATTGCAGGACTGCACCAAACTACAATGTTTTACCACACTGCTAATCTAAAACACAGGCTTGTAATGCCTTGAAATGATCCTATTATGCTTTTTCAGATTGTAATAATAATAATGCCAGCCAATGGTCTTTATTAGCTGAACGTGAACAAAGTCTACTTTAAGCCTCAAAGTTGTAG
This sequence comes from Hybognathus amarus, assembly GCA_030378365.1. NCBI lineage: Eukaryota > Metazoa > Chordata > Actinopteri > Cypriniformes > Leuciscidae > Hybognathus > Hybognathus amarus. The sequence goes on along the minus strand of JAQIUQ010006923.1, from coordinate 268,698 downwards.
CTGAGACTGAAAGAGTTTGGTTCCTGTTGTTGTCATGTCTAGAAGACTCTGTTCTCTGTGCTGCACAATCAACTTCCAAAGGATGAGGACCCATGGTAAAATGTATATGGTAAAACCTATGCCATGGTTACTGTTTGTATCTCTGTGAAACACAAGTGCTGAGGAAGATTGAATTTCAGAAACAAGAATGGGTGTTTGGATTCTGACACATACTGTAAACGGAAGATCAATCACAACAGCCTGAGCCATCTGATTAATCAGAGCAAAGTAGACCAATCACAACAGACTGGACCATCTGACCAATCAGAGCAGGGTAGACCAATCACAACAGACTGGGCCATCTGACCAATCAGAGCAGAGTAGACCAATCACAACAGACTGGGCCATCTGACCAATCAGAGCAAAGTAGACCAATCACAACAGACTGGACCATCTGACCAATCAGAGCAGGGTAGACCAATCACAACAGACTGGGCCATCTGACCAATCAGAGCATAGACCAATCACAACAGACTGGGCCATCTGACCAATCAGAGCAGTAGACCAATCACAACAGACTGGGCCATCTGACCAATCAGAGCAAAGTAGACCAATCACAACAGACTGGACCATCTGACCAATCAGAGCAGAGTAGACCAATCACAACAGACTGGACCATCTGACCAATCAGAGCAAAGTAGACCAATCACAACAGACTGGGCCATCTGACCAATCAGAGCAGAGTAGACCAATCACAACAGACTGGGCCATCTGACCAATCAGAGCAAAGTATACCAATCACAACAGACTGGGCCATCTGACCAATCAGAGCAGAGTAAACCAACCACAACAAACTGGGTCATGTGACCAATCAGAGCAGAGTAGACCAATCACAACAGACTGGGTCATCTGACCAAACAGAGCAGAGTAGACCAATCACAACAGACTGGGCCATCTGACCAATCAGAGCAGAGTAGACCAATCACAACAGACTGGGCCATCTGACCAATCAGAGCAGAGTAGACCAATCACAACAGACTGGGCCATCTGACCAATCAGAGCAGAGTAGACCAATCACAACAGACTGGGCCATCTGACCAATCAGAGCAAAGTATACCAATCACAACAGACTGGGCCATCTGACCAATCAGAGCAGAGTAAACCAACCACAACAAACTGGGTCATGTGACCAATCAGAGCAGAGTAGACCAATCACAAC
>JAQIUQ010006923.1:162500-262500 GCA_030378365.1 Hybognathus amarus | reverse complement strand
TATTTGAATCCTCAATGCCAAAACAAACACATACACACACAAATGCACACATGCCAGCCAGATGTTGAGTTTGCATATTCAAGCATGTAAAATCAAAATTTACGACCACAACGCATGGCAACTATCAGGTTCTGGAACACAAACACACGCACACACACACATGGATAACCTTCCCAAAATCTGAATCATCAGAAAACCGACATGCAACTGTAATTCTGCTCATACATTAGAATCAACCTCGCATCACTACACCAAACGAATCAAACACTAAGCATCTGTTCCAAATCCTACATATAGAAAACTTTAACCTAAATAAAAACTTAAAATGTTGCCTAGGCAACTAAGAAAAAATAATTTTAAGTTGAAATACTAAAATTACTCTAATAAATACAATAATATAACTTAAATCATATAAAAATAAAAAGTAAAAATATAAAAATATGTTGGCAGAGGCTATTTATTACTAGCTCCGACCACCACTGTCTGATAGACCAATGCTACTTTTGCGTCATCGAATGGTAACGCCCCTTTTGGGGAAAACAAACGGATTCCCCTGAGAACAGAACTTGCACTAGATCTACAAAGTCGCACATGCAACTAAAAATTTGTAAGGGTGTGATCAGAAATTTTTCTGAAGGTCGCACCAGTGCACCTAACGTTCCCGGCATGATCGCATCCGCTGACTCTCCCCAAATGAGTCTTTTGTTCTCCTTGCGCTGTATGGTAAATGCTCCGTGCTGTCTGTGTGATAAGAAATAAATTGCGACCTGAACACCAGAGAATCAGTAACGGCAATCAGCAGCAGACGAAACAGATGATGAAGAAACTTTTAAAAATGTTGGCTACTTTTTAGGGCTAGGTAAAATATATTCTCATATTCAAAAACTAATTCTCATTTTACTGAACCCATTGGCTATGCTGTTTTTAGTTGATGAATGAATGGAAGATTGCAGCACGCATCTCATCCAATAAATCGCAATAATCTTTGTGCTTTGTTACTATTGATATGAAACAAAGTCTCAGATTTCAAATTAGGTCAATTTTCTTACGAAATTCAAAAACATAAATAGTGTATTGACGCTGTGGCGTGAGATCGCTCTGGCTCAGCTCAAGTGAAGCAGCAGCGCGGAGCACACGTGAGCTTCTCTTCTGTCTTAATAATACCAGTTACAGCAGCGAAATAAACATGAACGAGCATCTGAAAGTGTATTAAAAGATAGAGTACAACTCATCGAAATCCGTATCTTTCACATAGAATCGCTCAATCTGTGATTCAACCGTGGAAAGACGTCAGTAAAAGGCGTGTAAACAATGTAATGTAACATCACATCTACCTCAGAAAAAAAAATCCAGTGACCATAAACTCGTTAGCCAGCTAGAAAAATTAACTCTAGAGCAGCATTTTGCCAAATGTTGATTGAAAAAAACTGGCAAGTTTTTATGCAGCCACCATTTAAATGTTTATATTTCATAACATTATTATTATAAAAATAATTAAAAGTGTAATTTAAGTGTGTCCAAATCAGGCAATTTTTACCTTACAGCATTAGTAGTGATTTGTTTTCCTTGAGAAAATTTGCCATGCATTGTACCTGATATCCAAAACAATCAATATTGAATTCGAATTGTGAAATTGGTGTTAAATACCCTGCCCTAACTTGAACAATGTAAAAACAGCACTTTAAATTTGGATTTTTTTAAAGATTTGTATTTTTATATACAGTTTGTGCTTCAAAAAAACCCCCAAAAAACTACATCTTATTATTTTTTAAAAGCATTTACATAATATACACTCACCGGCCACTTTATTCAGGTACCCCATGCTAGTAACGGGTTGGACCCCTTTTGCCTTCAGTAACTGCCTCAATTCTTCGTGGCATAGATTCAACAAGGTGCTGGAAGCATTCCTCAGGAGTTTGGTCCATATTGACATGATGGCATCACACAGTTGCCGCAGATTTGTCGGCTGCACATCCATGATGCGAATCTCCGTTCCACCACATCCCAAAGATGCTCTATTGGATTGAGATCTGGTGACTGTGGAGGCCATTTGAGTACAGCGAACTCATTGTCATGTTCAAGAAACCAGTCTGAGATGATTCCAGCTTTATGACATGGCGCATTATCCTGCTGAAAGTAGCCATCAGAAGTTGGGTACATTGTGGTCATAAAGGGATGGACATGGTCAGCAACAATACTCAGGTAGGCTGTGGCGTTGCAACGATGCTCAATTGGTACCAAGGGGCCCAAAGAGTGCCAAGAAAATATTCCCCACACCATGACACCACCACCACCAGCCTGAACCAGCCTGTGATACAAGGCAGGATGGATCCATGCTTTCATGTTGTAGACGCCAAATTCTGACCCTACCATCCGAATGTCGCAGCAGAAATCGAGACTCATCAGACCAGGCAACGTTTTTCCAATCTTCTATTGTCCAATTTCGATGAGCTTGTGCAAATTGTAGCCTCAGTTTCCTGTTCTTAGCTGAAAGGAGTGGCACCCGGTGTGGTCTTCTGCTGCTGTAGCCCATCTGCCTCAAAGTTCGACGTACTGTGCATTCAGAGATGCTCTTCTGCCCACCTTGGTTGTAACGGGTGGTTGTTTGAGTCACTGTTGCCCTTCTATCAGCTCGAACCAGTCTGGCCATTCTCCTCTGACCTCTGGCATCAACAAGGCATTTCCGCCCACAGAACTGCCGCTCACTGGATGTTTTTCTCTTTTCGGACCATTCTCTGTAAACCCTAGAGATGGTTGTGCGTGAAAATCCCAGTAGATTAGCAGTTTCTGAAATACTCAGACCAGCCCTTCTGGCACCAACAATCATGCCACGTTCAAAGTCACTCAAATCACCTTTCTTCCCCATACTGATGCTCGGTTTGAACTGCAGGAGATTGTCTTGACCATGTCTACATGCCTAAATGCACTGAGTTGCCGCCATGTGATTGGCTGCTTAGAAATTAAGTGTTAACGAGCAGTTGGACAGGTGTACCTAATAAAGTGGCCGGTGAGTGTATATGAATATATGGAGCATGAGAAAGATGACCTTGAAATTTTGGCGTTAAAGGTGACGCGAGACGAGAAAAAATGTGAGTGCACCTAAATTTTGTGCTGGTGCACCTAAAGTTCAGGCGCACCAGTGCAACCAAGGCAAAAACTTAGTCTGGAGCCCTGTTTTCAGATTTTTGAGGTACCTATCAGTAGTTTTCAGGGTACAGAAAATAAAGAATGTAATCAAATGGAAAATAACATTGCATATCATCTTCACTGTATAAATGAAATAAAACGGAATCATTATAAGAGTTACAAAGCTCAAGAACAGAGAGTGATTTCCTTGTCTTTTGGAGTTTGATTTAAAAAAAAAAAAAAAAAAACAAAAAAAAAAAGACAGCAGGGACATTAGGCTACTGCCACTTTAAGAAATAATACCCAGATTGAATATACTGATACAAATACATGCGGGTTGTCTTTCTCTACTGTTTACATCCACTTATGACATAACCTACTATGGTTGCTAGGATACTCGCAAAGACGGGCATGCTGACATAATTTTTCTGTGAATTTGTCCGTTTAAGGGCAAGACTTGAAAGAGAACTCAACATGTTTGTGCTTTTCGTGTGTGTGTGTGCGTGTCTGATGAGGACACCCTGTCCCACATGCTATTGTCACCCAGGTGATAAATGGCATCAATAACTGGTCGTATTAGAGCACACCACTCGCATTGAGAAAAGTCTAGGGGAAGCAATGCATATCCTTCAACAGAAAAGTGATTCATATTAAGGCATAGTCTAGCCTTGAGCAACGAAAAGGTGCTATATAAATAAAACTTCTTGTATGTATGAGCAATTTTGTCCATATTATTACAAATTGATGTAAACATCAGTTTGGCATTAGAGTAAAAACAGCTACACATACAAAACTTGAGTTAATAGCAAAAAAACTTGCGGCAAGTTGTAACGTAGCTCAACAGCTGTAGCGATTCAACTGCAATTTGTGTTGTGCTTAATGAATAGCTTTAAACCTTTAACTAACTTCTCAACCAAACGGTTGAGCACATTTTGAGTCACTATATTTTATTGAGAGGAGTACCTAACTTAACTCAAACTGATTGAGCCATGTCTACCATCTGGTTGAGGTATATGATGGCAAAAAAAAAAAAATCCACTAGATTTCACAGTGTCAATCAACAACACTTGTTACAACACTTTTTCTAACATGGATGTCAGAAACAAATCACCCCAGCCATGTGAACTGTTTTTGGTGAAATTTTGCAAGCCAAGCTAAGCATATATATATATATATATATATATATATATATATATATATATATATATATATATATATATATATATATATATTTATTTTTTATTATTTTTTTACATATTACACTGTAAGAGCCTTAACTTTACAAAATGATGTTACTTGGTGCTATGAAAAAACTTAAGTATATTTTTAATAATTTTTCAAAAACATGCTCAACCAAACGGTTAATTTGGCACATAAAGGATCATTTTCACCGCACCGCCCTTTTTGAGAATGGACATTACAATGCACTATTAAAACTTGGTTGTAATGCTTTGTAATGCATTACATAATAATGCTTCAAGTATGCTTTGGAATAAAGACCTAAGTTTAGTCTGGTTTTAAAGAAAACATTGCTGATTATTGCTTAAGTAAAATAACTTGAAAAATATAAAACTATGAAAAAGTTATGGAAGTTTTAAATTTACATTAAATCAAATATACTGTCCAAAATATTTTTTCTTTTATATAAAAATATATTTTACAAAACATTTTTTCCTATAAAATTACTATAAAATCAAAGCCATATATCTAACCAAGTTGTGTTCCAAATTTGAAGTTGATATCTCAAAAATTGAATTTGTTTAGGCGTAATACAAAAAAATGACAAATTCCACTGAATTTGATTGTATGCATTCTACTGTAACAAATTAATACATTTCTTTCCAAATATCACTTCTGTTACAAAATATGGAACCTTGAGACTCAGATCTTTCTGACAATGTGTTTTCTCAAGATTAGAAAAGGTTTTGATCATAATATGATGGGCAATGAAAAAGTATGGCAAAGTATGTGTATGAATTCCGATACATTTATTACCATTAAGTGACATCTCAACCATTTGAGGCCGATATTTTAAAAACTATGGGATGTGTTGAAAAAAAAAATACATTGAGTGTGGTTTCTAGCGACATTAGATAAGAAATGCAAAAAAAAAAAAATGTTCCATCACTTTTTTCTTGGTGCGGACTTCAAAGGGTTAAATAAACTTAAATTTTTTCTTCAATCTTGTGTAACTAACTGTGCTAATACTGTGGTATAAAAAAACAGTATAGCAAGATTTTTGCTAATATTTTCTATGGTGGCGCAGAATACCATCAAATCACCCAACATTAGCATAGTCTATAAAACTATTTAAGTCCTGTTCATTTCGAATGATTTCCTAAAATACTTCCCTTAAAGGTCAAACTAAGTCCTCAGTATTTAGTCACAAATCGTTTTGCAAGGAAAGACAATGGACCAGGGGTTGGGACCTTGGGGGACTCAAGTTGCCTCAAAGTAGGAAAGACAGCCAAGAAAGTGCGAAGGAATGTGCAAGCCTCGCCAACATTTTATGTTTCTTTCCATTGAATTCCAGCGTTTGCTCCGTGGGGTTGCTCTGCTTACCAATAGAGGCCTACTCTCAAAGTGCTATGATAACAAGAGATAAGGCTCTTATGTGAGCCTTTTCTGATATAATATAATTTTCAATGTCAGCTGAGCTGCAACAATTATATCTCCATCTGCTTCACAAGCTTATCGCACATTGCCAATGTTTGTATATGGAAAATTGAAGAGGCATTGTTGATAAAAGGCGTAGAAGTAAAGACATCCCGTTGCCTTGTGTGAGGTATTGCCTCTTAAAAAGTATAATTCCTTCGGCCAAACTCCCAAGTACACTTTTTGGTGCGCAAACACTTTGCTGCATCTTCTGTTTGGACATCTAGGAAACAAGTTTACTCATTTCAGACGGAGCACTGATTATCAGGACCCTTGCAGTGTAATGCAAGTCTAAGCATACATCGCAAATTTGACTCATGAAGTAGCATGCAGTCTTTTTACGAGGGAAAATGCAGATAGGACGACTGGAAATAGACAGTGTTCCCTCTTTGACACATTCCAACTCATCCAACACGCCTGAATGGAAAACAGACAGCCTGACGAATGGAAAGGCTCACGTGAGGAATGTGAGGCACATTTGCCTTGGGTTTTATGCATTCTTCTCTGACAGTTGTTTCCTAGCCCATATGCATTAGGTGGTGAGCATTTCAGACAAAATTAATCAGTGCAAGTGACATTTCTCTAGATTATCACCTTTGCAAAGGGCAGCAGTTGAGAACAATAACCCTACGAGAGAGCTGATGGTGCACTGGACAAAACTGGCCTCAACGTTAATCTCCTTTGTGTAATGAGCCTGGTCAACAGGAACATAATGTTTTTGAACTTTAACACTTGATCTGGCATCACCTATAATGGAAAACCAATATAGTTGTTCTTAATAAAGTCAAAGTATACTTTAATGCTTTTTGCATATCAAAAATACAACTAAATCAATGGTTAGCCGTGATTAGGATCACAACTGCAGAAGTTACATTTATATCTTATAAAATAAGATGGTCAGACTTGGCATTTTGACAGGAATCACTCGAAAACAATTGAATACACCTCTACTATGTACAGTCATGGTCAAAATTAATGGCACCCCTGGTAAATATGATGAAAACTGGCTGTAAAAAATAATTCTTTTTGATCTTCCATTCAAAAAATTGGCAAAATTCTAACCTTTCATTGAAGCAAAAGAATTGAAAGTGGGGGTAAATCACACTATGAAATAAATGTTTTTCTCCAAAACACTCTGGCCATAATTATTGGCACCCCTAGAATTTTTTATGAGAAAAATATCTCTGAAGTACATTCCCATTAATATTTAAAGGGCAATTCCACCTCTGGAAAGATGAATGTGTATTTAAAATGGGTCATTTATGTAGAAGAAATGTGAAATTATTTTTTAATTTGGAGCTTTCTAGACTGAGAAAAGACAGAAAATGTATTTTTGGCTTATGTGAATGAAAAACATCAACTCCCAGAATTCATTTGCTTTCGCTGCCCTGAGGAGGCCACGCCTACCGGTAACCTCGCAGTATGTAAACAACAGTCTACTAGTGATTCTCCGTGATGAGTCTGTCCGAAAATGTGTTTCGAGATCGCCCAAAATGTCCGCGATTCGGCTTTTGCGTTCTACAGTCGTCATACATCATGTTTACTGTGGCAAGCGGAACGAGTGCGAGCTGTATGTATAACGGCGCGAGACGAGCCAGGTTTACTGTGTCGACCGGGATGAGTGCGAGCGCTGTGTATAACGGCGCGAGGCCGGTGGCGTGATTACCGATGAGCGGCACCTAAGACGTAAGTTACCGGTCTCGATATCTCTCACGGAGGAGCAGGAATTTTCTTAGCAATGTTAAAACGCATCAACCGATCACTTGTTTGGCGTTCATGTAAACACAACAGTCAGATTCACCAATCATAAGGAATTGAGTTAGATTGAAACAAAAGCTGTAACTTACATGTAAACAATGAATGGCGACTTCAGAAATTAAAAGCTGAATCCGGACATCGACGGCCGGACATGTCCAGGAAAAAGAGGACGGTAACCCCTACTACTCAGCTTTCTCCACAGAACAAGAGCCTGCTAGCTTCAGCGTCCAAAAAAGATGTGTAATGTTAATCCCAATCCTCCATAACACATCCGTCAGCGTATTCAGTAGTTTCGTCCACATTTTCAAAACGTTTCTGCCAGTGAAATCAAACGCATTGGCACTGATCTGTGATAGGTCTGTTAGCGCAATAGGTCCAACCCCCTATTGGCGGGTTTGAAAGGGTGGGGACTCGGGCTTGTAGTTTTTACTGAAATCGCCCTCTTACACTTCCACCAACAATGACGTAAAATGACGATTTTTGCGTCATTGTTGGAGGAAGTGAAAAGGTAAATAGCAGATTTCTCTCGTCTCAGGGGAAAATGATAAAGTGTTGCATGACCATTCAATAGTATAACTGGGTTTCTAACAATGGAAAGCTTAATGCAAATGGGTGGAGTTGCCCTTTAATTTTTTAAGCACATCAGGGTGACTAGGAACATGAAATTGTCCAGCTATGACTTCTTGTTTCTAGAGAGTTTAAATATGAGGAAGCACCATCCATCACAATGAATAAAACCAAAGAACATGATTCTGATGTGCATCAAAATATTGTTGAGCTTCATAAAATATAAAGTGGATGTAAGAAAATAGCTAAAGAATTGAAAATTCGCATTCAGGACCATCGGGGCAATAATTAAGAAGTTATAATCAACTAAAGATGTTATGATTCTGCCAGGAAGAGGACATGTGTCTATTTTGCCTTTATGGACGGTGAGGATGAAAGTTTGAGTGTCCAAAGACTCTTCAAGGATCACAGATGGAGAAATGCAGAGATTAGTTGAGTCTTAGGGTCAGAAAACCTAAAAAAAAAAAAAAAAAAAAATAAAACAACCCCTACATCCCCACATGTTGTTTGAAGGGTTTCAAGAAAGATGCTCCTCGCTCATCCAAAAACAAACTCCAGCATATTCAGTGGTCAGACACAATTGGATCTTCAAAAGGGACCGGATTCTATGGTCAGATGAAACTAAAAAAGGGGCTTTTTGGCAGCAAACCCAGCAGATGTGTTTGGTGCAAACGGGGATGAAGAGTACCCTGTGCTTACTGTTAAATATGCTGCTTGATCTTATATGTTGTGGGCCTATTTATTTGCTGGAGGTCCTGGACATCTTGTTCAGATACATGGTATCATGGATTCTACCAAATACAAAGAGATAAAAATAAAAACCTGACGCCTTCTGCTAGAAATCTTATAATGGGCCGTGGTTGGATCTTCCATCAGGACAACGGTCCAAAACAAACATAAAAACCAACACAAAAATTTGTTCACGGAGCACAAAATGAAGCTTCTGCCATGACTGTCCCAGACCCTGACCTGATGAGTAGAGTGAACTGAAGAGATGAAGCACCAACATGGATCTGCAGGATCTGGAGGAATGGTCTCTGATCTCTGGTCAGGTGTTCTCCAAACTCATCAGGCATTATAGGAGAAGACTCAGATCTGTTATCTTGGCAAAAGGAGGTTGCAAAAAGTTTTTAATAACAGGGTGCCAATAATTATGGCCAGAGTGTTTTGGAGAAAAACATTTATTTCATAGTGTGATTTACCCCCACTTTCAATTATTTTTCTTTAATGAAAGGTTAGAATTTTGCCAATTTTTTTAATGGAAGATCAAAAAGATAAACAATGCAGAATTATTTTTTACAGCCAGTTTTCATCATATTTACCAGGGGTGCCATTCATTTTGACCACGACTGTATTAAATACTACTGTATTAAAATGAATTTAGCTATTTTTTAAGAGCATGAAGTCAAATATCTTGGGGTGACGCTGTAAAAGTGATTGATCATGACAAAAAAATATGTTTTTACTTTATGCTTGATGGTTACACCACAGAACATTTAAATTTAAACTTTTCTTGAAAACGGATTGAGTTTTCATTCAGCACACGTGTTTTACATTAGATTTTCCCTTAGTTCTCATGACCCTTATTCCAAGTTGCTATCCAAACATAAAAGTAAACACAGTTACTTATTGTATCTACAATAGTAAACACAAATCTACAGATAGATTAATATAGACCACTGGTAACACTTTTGTTTGGGTCCAATTCTCACTATAAACCAGTTGCTTATTAGCATGCATATTACTAGGATATTGGATGTTAACTGCTTATAAATCACATCTTAATGTCTTATTCTGCATGACCATATTCTACATCCCTTAATCTAGCCAATGCCAAAACTTAACCAATACCTTACTAACTATTAATAAGCAGTAAATTAGGATTTTTGTTTAGGAAAATTTCATTGTTAATAGTGAAAATGTGTTGGCCAAACTAAAGTGTGTCCACAACACTATTTATTTATTTATTTATTTTTTGGTAAAACTTTAGTTTAGGGTCCAATTCTCACTGTTAAGTAGTTGCTTGTTAGCATGCATATTACTAGAATATTGGCTATTTATCAGTACTTGTAATTAGAGCCCGAACCGATAAAGGATTTTGAAGGCCGATACTCGATACAAATATTTGTTGGATTTAAAATCCGATATTCCGATATATCGGCCGATATATATATATATTTTTTCCAAAAACGCGCAACAAAACATTAACAGATATCCCTAACATTAGTTATTTGTAGTTATTTGTTATTATTTTATAACTAAAATAATATATGATAATGCATTTTAAAAAGAACCTTATTTGTTTTATGGTCACAAAACAACAGAGGAACATCAAAATATATTAAAGTTCTGATAAATAAAATAATAATTAGTCTATTATTGTGTATAGTGCCCTCTAGTGGACAAACTATACAACTCCAACACTCATGACATGGTTGAAGCGTGTTTCGTCTGTTTTTATTTTATTTTTGAAATATTAATTTAACGGCCATTATAACTGCCAATACCGATAGTTTGGAAAGAATGGCATAATATCGGCCTGCCGATAAATCAGTCTGGCTCTACTTGTAATGCACATATCATTCTGCAATGACCATATTGTGCATCCCTTAATCCTACCCAATACCAAACTATTAATAAGCAGTAATTAAGAGTTTATTGAGGCAAAAGTTGTAGTTGAAAAATGGACCCTAATCCAGGGTGACCAGTTTTTCCTATTTGATTATTATTATTATTAAAAAAAAAACTTCCTCATACTTAAATAACTTTAAGTGGCTCTTGAGGAATATCACTTTAATCTGGATATATTCACTTGTGAACAGCTAAACAACATAAACATATTGTTTAGCCAAAGAAAATAAATGAAATACATAAAAACAAACATTTCTTTAATGTCTTGCTAATGTAGTCTTACCACGCCCTTCTTGACAAGCCATTTAGCTAAATCATGAAAAAATTTGTTTGATTTCCTACTCGTGTCCTTGTAAGTCTGAGATGATTGGATATGTTTTCCCAGAGTTGCCTGCGGTGCAGGGCCACTGCAGGTCTTCGGAAAAAGAAAGAGAGCGGTTCAAGCACATCTTCGCAACAAGAGACGAAGTATCAAGGGATTCAAGGAAAATAAAGCTGTAAGTAATCTTCCCTGTTGTTTGAATGGGCAGAGGTTGCTAAACAGTCCAGGATGTGGACACACAGGGGACCATGGCTTGTGTTCTCTCTTCATAACTTGAATATTGTAGACCACCCAGGACCCTTCAGATAAAGGTGTGGTTTACAGATAATTGACTGGCAGTGCTTGCAGAATATGAGCCCAAACATACAGCATTATTCTAAAAGAATGGAGATAGGTCCAAGTCTACTGAGAGAGAGGTTGCCCATTTCAAGACGAATGGGTTGTGATGTTTTTTTCATCTGAAGATATGGACTTTGTCCAGACATAAACACTAGGTACAAGATGAAGTCTAGTTGTGCAACAACTCGTAGTTTTCCGGCTTACAAAGAAATCCTGGAATTTTTGTTATGACAACAGCACTTAAATTATGTTGTGTGCACTGCCATCTTGCTAATGGCAAATAATACTTAGTAACTAAAAATGAACTTTTTAGGACATGATGTAACTTTGAATACCACAAAGCAGACTATCAATCTCCTTTGACAGTTCATTGTATATCGTAGGTGTCGGGCAGAAACCTTGCATCTTCATTTTCCGTCATTTCATAAATCATTACTAGAGCCAGACCGATATATCGCTCGGCCGATTTAGGCATTTTCCAAAATATCGGAAAAGTATCAAACGTATCTTGTGCATAAAAGTTAGCTTTTCTTTTACACGTTGTGAAATCCAATGACGCCAAGTGTGCGTTGCAGACTGTCGTTCTGTAATGGATTTAGAATCTCTAAATAGTAGGTTTTAGGAGGCAGGCAGCAACTGATGATTAAAAATGGTTTGATGTAGCTTGATGGAAAGAATTTAAAAAGTGCAGGTAAAGGGATAAGCAAGCTGACATCATAAGTAGGGGTCGAATCCGATATGTGATTTTCAGGGCCGATGCTGATACCGATTATTACAGATCAAATATGACCGTAATATATATATATATATATATATATATATATATATATATATATATATATATATATTTATTTATTTATTTATTTATTTAATTATTATATATATATATATATATATATATATATATATATATATATTATTGCCTATGACTGGTGTAAAACTGTAAATTAATGTCAAAATTAAGAATAAGAAAGGGTTGACAAATACTTTCTTTAAATGATTTTAAACATATCTTGAATCTGAGAACTGTTATTTATAATACTAAAAATAATAACTTGTAAAAAAGTTTAGAAAGAACCCAGCAGCATTCTGTAAACATTTTGTAAAACTTAAAGACTCTATTTTAATGTTTAAATAAAATTTTAGCAATAAAAAAGCATTTCTAATTAATTAAAATCATCAAACTTATTCAATTTATTTACAGTTGTTTTTTTTATTTTTATTTTTTTTATTTATTACACAAATTAAATTTTTAGGGCTTTGTGAAAAACCGAACTTTTATTTTAAATTCCGACAGAAGTGGCTGCATTAGAGCCAAACATAGCGCATTTCAAAATCAAATTATTTTATCGGCAAATCGGTTTTGACAATGGCCGATACCGACAAACATAAAAATGCTTAATATCGGTGCCGATAATCGGCCAGGCCGATAATCGGTCGAACCCCTAATCATAAGGTAGCTTATAAGGCAATGTAGGGACTAATTAGTATTTTATTTATCAGAACTTTAATATATTTTGATGTTCCTCTGTTCTGTTGTGACAATAAAAGAAATAAGTTTCTTTTTAAAATGCTTTATCATATTATTTTAGTTAAAACTCATAAATAACTACAAATAACTATGTTAGGGAAATCTGTTAATGTTTTGTTGCGTGTTTCTGGACAAAAAAAAAAAAAAAAAGAATAATAAATATCGGCCGATATATCGGATTTCAAAACCCAAAAATATTTGTTTCTGGAAATTTTTTTTCAAATTTTCAAAAATATTATTTTTTAAAAATAAAATACTATTCGAATTTTGAATACGTTGCTTTGCTGGCCGTAAATGCAGTGACTCCATGATAAATCCTAAGAACTAACTCGCAGTTATAATTAAATGCACTGGATGGCGCTGTGGAGTGCGTTAACAAGTTGTCTGTATTTGATCACATAATGTTGTCGTCTGCCTCACAAAGTTTGGAATTAACGTTACTTGAAAAGGATCTTACTAAATGGAATTACTTTTGATCAAATTAATTAATTAATCTGAGTTATGATATCATTACCATGAGAAATCACATGAAATCCAAACAGTCGAGTGAGGAAAGACAGCTGTTCATCATTGCATCACAACTGCAGGTAAGCGCAGCTGGACCCGCGTGATCAAAGATGTTAACTTGTCTAATAGCAAAATGATTTTGAGACATACTTCCTTTAAGTTTCGTTAAGGGAGACCGGTTTAAGAACAGAAAATGCAAAGTGCTGTTAGAAACACCGTTCTCTTTGTGTCTCTGAAACGTCTGTCAGCGCGCGTCTTTTCTCACTCGAGCATAAAGTGCTGGCGGCGCCCTGCATGTAACGTTAGATATTATTGTTTTTCTCAACATAAACGTGAAACAATATAAAGATGATAATCAATCATTTGCTGACTCGTGTGTGTATATGTGTACGTTCTGTACGATATCTGACGCAATCTGCTTTATTAGGGTTTTTTCCGCTCGCGCTGCTTGAGCATGCTTTTAATAATGCTTTTTTATATATATATTTTGTTTACACATAGGCCTAATGTTTAATGTTTTCAACTAAACGAAAACTTTAATTACTATTGTAAGCTTGTTGTGTATGGCCTAATTGTAAGCTTGTCCAGAAATGGTGACAAAAACGTAAAAAAAAAAACCTTAAAAATAACGTCTTTTTCGTTAAACATCATTTAAATAAACGACTATTCGATTTTTATGAGCCCGAATATTCAAATGCAATATTTTTGAAAAATGCCCATCCCTAATCGGTATCGGCCTTCAAAACCCTTTATCGGTCAGGCTCTAATCATTACTATTGGTCAGCCTTCACGTATTTCTGTGGGTTTTGCAAAAACGCAACCAATGGAAAGTAAGCTATTAAAAAAAAAAACTTGTGACTAAACCTAGTATTAAAGAAATTATAGAAAAAAAACTGACTGACTGCATAACTACAGTAAACTTTGGATCCAAACATTACAGTAAACCTGTAAGCTGATAATGATTAATTTCTGGAATGGACTGATCCAGTTCTCAGTGACCCAGGCAACAATGTATGACTTTGTTAGTAATATGGAATAACTTATATGACATTTTTATTGAGCTTTTGCTCTCTTTAAAGCCTGAAAGCTCTGGTCCCAATAAAAGATGAAAGGATTTTAATATTTTGTTTAACTATTCCTTTAAGTTTATCTCAATGGCAAATTGTTGCCAAACTATGTGGACTGGATAAAATCCATGACAATTATGCTTGCAGATGAAAAAAAAAAAGTTATCCACATTGTCGAAAGACGTCGACCTTTCTGCAAGGCTCCATTGTCTCTAAGGAAATGTATAAGTAAATTTAACCTGGGTAATGACACAGAAAGCAAATAAACAAATAAGCCAATGCATATTTCAAGTTGCCCACCCAAAGCCTCCGTGAGACCCTTCTACATGGGAAAAGCAGATGATCTAACTAGTCAAAGAAAGAAAATAGCATCTGTTTGTGGACTGCTCACAGTCAATGTTTGTGCAGTTTGACAGACACAGCTAAGAGTCTTCTCAAAGGGGTAAATTACACACATTTGGACCTGGCTTTGAAAACAGGCATCAGTTTGACGTGAAACGGGGATAAGGCTGCGGAGCACAAGAGCTATCATAGCCATTCAAGGCTGGAATTTCCTCAGGCACTGGCCAGAATAAGATGGCTACCAGATGCCAGCTATTCACTAAGCTTTTGGCTGGTTTCCCAGGAGAATTGCAGCCTCAGCCAGTTCTGCTTGAAGGTAGACTGTGCGTGAACACTTACCCTCATTTTACTCAGCACTGGATTAAACAGAGAGGACAAAAGCATCCCAAACTGATTGATTGCCTTGTTCTGTGGTTCCAAACATGGCCTGAAGACTTGATTACAACTTAGTATGGCACAAACTTTCTCTTGGAAGGAGCACCTTTCATGGAAGTTGCACTTTGGAGCATTCTCTGGTTTATGACACCAGTCATTTACCTCGAACAAGAGGTTTCCGTATACCGCAGTTGTGAGTCACAGTTAAAGCCAAACTTGGAAACGTTCACTGACCCAACAACCTCCGCGCCATGTGAAAGCCACTATCTGCTCTTCGAAAGCAGACGTCGGCGCGCTGAAGGAATTAGAAGATCTCTCCGAAGAAGGACCTCATCGACAATGACAGCTCAACACCAGCCTCGGCTGCTCGGCATTTAAAATGGCGCCACAGTCCCGCTGCATGTAATTATGGAGGCCTTACGGGCCAAAGCTCACTTCGACAAGCTACCACATCACGAACAGCACAAAACTCCACAACGCCAACATGTCATTTCAGCAAACGAGCGAAAGCAAATAAATGTCAGACGACACAAAGCTCAGACCAGCAGCTGCAAGAGCCTGTTTCTGGATCTGGCATGAGGAATATGGCACTGGATCTGCAGAGTCTCTTTATATTCAATCAATGCCAAGTGAGTCATGGGGAGTATAAACCCCTGGAGTGCATTGTGAAGTGCTCTGAATGGCTTGTTGAATGTTCTCCAACGTCGTTGGATCAAGTCTCAGGCTGGTTGAAGGTTGACACAACTCCCTGCGGAGGTGATACTGTTTGACCTGCTGCATGTGATAGGGGCTGAATAGAGAAAATGTCTCACAAACAACAGAAGATGATCCATTGGTAAAAGGTTTGCTTAGCATCAAACAGCATGACAGCTAGAGTATTAGATGTTGCCTGCAGGTATATGCATTTGTATATGGTTCCCAAACAGATGGGAGTTCTTGCCGGAAGATAAAGTACTTTCTTTGTGTCTATGACTCACACCTGCTGGGAAACGGCAGACATATTCTCTTACCACTGTTCCAACATGCTTGGCTCATAGAATGCCTGTCTCTGGCATGAGAGGGGAAACAAAAACTGCACAGCATCCAGACACAAGCACTGCAGCACAATCAAACCTTCTGCAGAGAGAACTTTGTTTGAATATCCTTACTAATAGAAGTCATATGTCTACCAAACATTTATTCTCGTAATGTGTGCATAGTGAGGACATTCCTCAAACGGATTACAACCATTTGAAACCCCTTATTAAATCTGAGTGGCAGCAAGAGATCTTCTGAGATAAAAGGCTTTAGCTGAATCAAAGCGAGTTGCCATGACAGGCCCGAGCCAAGAGCATCTCTTACCGCCTAAAATCAAACTGCCAACACATATAAGGTTAATTAAAACCCTTATGTCTCATAAGATGATTTAAAAAAGAAAAGTATGATACTAGTTATTAAAAAAAGATTTTATATAACTTTTAACTTTGTTGATCTATTATTTTTTAAGAGTTTTTTTTGTCCCCCCTTCAGACTTTCTAAAAGTATGAAGTGTTAGGTTTTTTTCACATCTGGCTCGTCTAGAGTGTTTGTTTCAGAACCTGGTGAGTTTTCCCCTTACTTCGGCTCTCTTATGCATATCTCTTACGCATCTGCACCAAACAATCGCTTCAGTTGAGGTGAGAGAGCAATCTGGAGGCATAAAAAGGAGGAGCCATGACGGTGAAGGACGAGAGAGGCCAGGTCTGGATTTATGTTGTGTTGTTTATGTTTTATTATGCGACAGTAGGGCTGCAACAAACAATTGTTTTGATAATCGATTAATCTAACGATTATTAGAACGATTAATCAACTAATTGTCTTATTCAGCTTTTTCAATTAGTTAAAACAGTTAGGCTATGCATATTCTTACTATAATATACAAAAAGAAAATCAGTTCAGCTTTTAAATCGTCGTTTTAATTAACTTTAATCCAACTAAACAGGTCATTCTCTTTAAGTTACCAGATTTCAGTCCAACTCAAATCACATACTAGGGCTGTAGTACTCGAGTCCGGTCTTGGACTCTAGACCGTTTTCTATGGTCTCGGACTTGTCTCGGACTCGCTGGTATTCGGACTCGGACTTGTCTCGGTCTCGGCCACTGTTCTCGCCAATTATGGCTTTTGGCCTGACTTAGTCGAACATTTTTGTATGTGTGTTAATTTATTACTAGCCTATCAGGGTCACGTTAACTTAGAAAATGCCAAAATTAACCGACCAAGTGCTCACTACAACGGAGCGCATCTTCTCATGCTGTTACTATAGTTACTGGGTGATGCGCATTCCCACAGGTCTCCCATTTATAATGCGGGATATTCCCTCAATCGTAATTCACACAGATTATAAAATCAAATTATTCTTTTAATATCTATCTGCCAGACACAATTTCACAAACAGTGTGATCTTCAGCGGTGCCGCATCTCTCTTCTCTCAAAATGTGTTGTGGAAGCCAAGCATCAAGCGCTGCCGCGATAATACACACTCGCGTTCAGGAGTCAGGGACATGACGGAATATTTACTTGCACAATTGGGCCAGCAGTGCATCGGGCCAGCAGTGGATTCGGTCTTGACTCTGACTTGAACCTTTTTGGACTCGTGCTCTGACTTTGGACTCGAACCTCATTGGACTCTGGTCTTGACTTGGATTTTAACTGAGTCCTGGTCTTGGACTTGTCTTGGACTCAACAAAGGTGGTCTTGATTACAGCCCTGTTACATACAAATGCTCTCTAAGCATTGTTTAATAGGCCACTGCTTTTTTTTAGAACTGAAACAAAAGGGGTTGTTTACTTCAGGACACAAAGAATGGTAAAATATTAATCTGCAAACCATTATTATAAATATCAAATTACAATATTTTTGTTTTTACATGACAATTGAGCTGACAGAGACTTTCTCATTCACCTTTTAATTTACAGTATGAAAAAGTAACTGCCATGATATTCTTCCTAACATCTCTTTTTGCAAATCTTCATGATTATGGAACAAAATACAGGCAAGTGATAAGACTATAATACCAAATTATATTAAATATGATTAATAAATGCTGTTGAAGCAGGGATAGGCGATATACTGTATACATGATAAATTAGAAGACATTGGTCAACCACCCGGTAGAGATTTTAGCTATCGTCTCATCGCTGTTATGCTCGCATGATGTTGCTTTGTTGGGATGTCATGAAAGCTTATCATTTGTATGCGTTTTTTTTTTTTAAAACATTATAAGCAAAGAAGAAAAAGTCACAAAATAGAACAAATAAATGGAAAGAAAAAAAGACACAAACTAATCAGAAAAGATACATATCAAAATAAAAGATTAAAAGACTTACATATTTCAATTGTTTTTAAAGCCTTCTTGGTACACGAATTAGAGATAATCCCAAAGTAATGTTGTACTTGGAAGCGTTTCTAGCTAAGATGTATGGCGACGTGCACAGTGACGTAATGACGTCGTTCCCTGGGCGCTCTCAGTCAGTGAAAAAACAAACAGGTTCTGAAGGGTTCGCAAGTTTGAACCAACTCCGAACCAATTTTGAACCCGCACCGGTTCCAAACCAGTTATTTTTTGGTGGAAAAGGGGTAATAGAGTGTGTGAGAACTGAACTAGAGTGCTTTTGCCACCTAATGACCATGTACTTGCAAGTAAACAAATGTATGTCTTAAGTGAACGTAAAAACACAAGTATAATTGGACGATGATTCATACGTCGATCTTAAAGTGACAGCATTCAAATGTTGTCCTTGTTCTTTTGTACTTTGTTTTCATTGTGCTTATCAGTTTACTTGTCTTCAGTAAGCTTGAGAGTTTTTCATTATTATATATATTGTTATTGAGAAACAAAATCACTTTATTGCGATATAAGATTGTTGTCATATCGCTGACTCCCATGTAGAAGTATGAATTATTATTAGTAGTAGTAGTTCACTAATGTTAAAGCTGCGGTCGGCAACTATGGCTGATTGAGTGGACTTTGGCAACATTTTGCAATGTTTACAACTCATATTGCCCTCCCCACTATCAACGAATACCCTCCCACAGAGTTCGTGCTCGAGTGCGTGCGCACCAGGTTTTCTGTGAACACGACCGTCTCATCAGCATTTATCAACACCATGGATTATTTGGAGGTATGCTGCTCTGGCTAATCGACCAATATATTGCAATTGCTAACGTCATTTAGGGCTGGGCGATAAAACGATAACGATAATTATCGCGATAGAATTTTTCTCGATAAAACGATATCAAGAGGTCGATAAATGTTCGATAATGTTTATACGCCAAAAGCGGAACGAAACTCATTTGAACAGCGCGCGCCACACGGAGCATTTATCCGCTCGGCTCAAAGTCCAAACGGCACTGAGCGCAGCGCGCGAGCTCACGCACACTCGCACTCTGATCGTCTCCCTCACAAGATCCAGTGAGAAGCGCTTGAGATCAGTGAAGAACACAAATGTCAAGTTTAAACCAGTTTAAAGGCAGATAAAACACCGCTGACAAAAAGGAGAAACACTGCGTGCAACGATGCAGTCAGAATCTGAATTGATAATCAATTTAGCCTACCATGGATTTACTGTAAGGTTAGCCTAGTAATATTAACTGCACCATGAAATGTGGGATATACACATACTGAATTGTATAATATTATTAATGTAGACAATGTATTAAATGACTAATGGAATATAAGTACAGTATTTAATAATGTAACTGTTAGGCTACTGTTTTTCATTCAAATACCACAGAAACCATAAAGTTATGGCATAATAGTGAGGTGCTAAGTTACAGGCTATACCTGGTTTTATCTGTGGTTATCATGATCTAAATGCATGATACTGGATGAACAATGGTTAATTTTAATACAACTCAAACAGTCAGAATATTACTTTTTACCAAATAAAAATGTGGTTGTTGCATAAAAAAAACAGATGTTACTGTTTTTGTTAATGAACATAAATTTAAATAGTCGTTTAAAACACAATTAACACTCTGTTTTATACAACTTTCACTTAGGAGCAAAAATCTGCCTTTAAAGAACTTGAAAGAAATAAAGATTCAACATATATCGTGATAATTATCGATATTGACTGATATAAGAAAAATGATTGTGATATTTTTTTTGGCCATATCGCCCAGCCCTAACGTCATTTATACTCTAAATGAGCTTACTTGGTTTGTTAGTGTTCCACCATCAGTCACTCTTCCTTACTGCGCGAACTTCAGGCGTACGTGCATGTGATTGTAATGTGCGCGAGGGGTGGCGTGTGCCCGATCTGTGATTGACAGTCAGATCTCACACCCCCTGGACTGATTGGACACCGTTAACAGGGAGCGCTGGATTTTTGCAAAACAAATAACACGCTCCAGATGGAGCAAGAAGCTCAGGTTTTTTTTCTAAAACCACTTTATTTACGTTGTTCTGTCGGATTATAGTGTCGATTTCACTGAATATGATCAAAAAAATGTTGCCGACGGCAGCTTTAATGTTAACAACTGTAAAGTGTTACTAAAAACAGTGCAGATTACACAATATATATGCCAGATGAAAATTATTTCAAATGATGATGGTGAACATATGCAAAAACCTATCAGATATCATTTCATTTTAGAAAAGCTTCAATCAGGTCAAAATGTGTGTACTGAGGGAACAAAAACAATAATTTGATATTCAACACAAAAATACACTCGCTTGTCTCAACTGCTTTTGAAAAACTCCTTAAACTCCTTCAAAGAACTGGACAGACATCCTCTATTTCAGTTTAATTACCACGTTTCCCAACTGTGGGGCTTCACCAGACCTCGACACATTCAACTCATAAACAAGCCCTTAACGAACGTGAACTCTTCTGCAATGACTCACCCTGCCCTCACATTACAGTTTTAAGGAAAATGACAAAATCTAACGCATCACGCTGCATAATTAGTCGCCAAATTACTGTCCAATGCATATATCTCTTATGTAGGGAAACTCATCCTGAGCAAATACATATGAAACCGTTTAGGCAGCCTAAGCAAAATGTATGAAATCCCATCTAGGGCCTCAAGCAAGTTAAATCTTGGAGCAGCCCAGAGCCAACACACCATCGGTGTGCCAGTGAGATAGTCGACCACGTCCCCTTCGCTGAGGCCCTTTCCCTGACAAAAACAAAGAGCACTCAAGTCTAATTCGAAATTGATTGCCACTCATAATGCGAGCAGAAATATGCATTGGAAACGAGTGTGCTTGAATGAGGAACAGAGCTTGGCAAGTCTGAAAACCAGAGAGGATTCAGAGAGGGATGGAGCCGTGCAATTCCACCGCCAAACAAACTTTGCAGATGTATCGCTTTCCTACATTTAGAGGGTTTAAAAAAAACTAAAAAAACTCATGTTTCTCATGTTTGCATTCCGCTTTCTTGTATTTACAGAATATAAAACGTTCTTACATATGAGGAATGCACATCTGGGCAGATGTTGTCTATGTATGGCTGCTATGATGATGCTCTCTGGCTAAAGCGAGGCCTGATGTGGAAACTAAGAGAGTGGTCTGTATTTAAGGAGTTTTTCAAAAGCAGTTGAGACAGTTTGGACTGTGCAACCACTGGATCCAAGGTTAAAATACACAAAGAGATTCAGCACAAATGACTGGAGACACTGTTCCCAAACAGTTTTAAAGCAAAGACCTTTCCAAGAGATTATAAGCATTAAATGTCCCGTTCTGTCTTATGTCTAAGATGTACAAACAATTATATTCACCGTCCACTCTAACCACACAGGCAAGCTTATGAAAGCACACTGAAGTAAAGAAGAGTAAGGGAAAGCACTGACAACTGTAAATACCGGCCTCTGATTGGCTGTTAATGTGTATTTCATCAACTGAGAAAACAAATCGTTATAGTTGTTGTGTGGATTTTTATATTTAGAACAATCTTCAAAACTATATTGTTATCGTTATAGTCGTATGAATAGGCCTTAAAAATGTAACATAAGTAATGTTTTGTAACGCACATTTAATTGGTCTTGCTTTTATATGAAGTCTCAATATAACTTTTAAACATTCTTCTTAATCATTAAGATGTGCTTTGGTTAACATATACACATCCAATTTAATTCTACACAAAATATTGAAGTTTACCATTTGTTGTTATTGTTACATTTAACACAAACCTCCATTATGATTATAGAGCACTGGTGTTACAAATGTAACATTGGCCTAGTTACACAAGTGATTTCCATAATGACTGCTAATACGTCAAAGTTGTTTGAGGCAAACTGCTATCTATGCTCTCCTCTATTTAGTCATGTGACACAGTTTATTTTTGGACACATCACCTTGCTATTGTTAAGTTATTATTATTTTTTTCCTAAATAACTAAACCGGACACAAAGTATCCAGCTTCACAGTAAACTGAAAAAGTATCCTGATTAAGCCCATAAGGTGACAGGATCCCCAACATTCAAAATAATGACAAACCAATATAGGTTTCAATTAACAAATTGTACATTTTTTGTAAAATGAAAATAATAATAAAAGATTTTAATGGTATTCACAATTGGTTACATTATCAAAGATGAAGATTACTGACATAAATAAAAATGATTAAAAAAGATAATATCATAAAATAAAAAATAAAAACATTTAAAACATGGAAAAACAACATTTAAAAGACTTTTAAAAAGCCATTAAAAATGACAAAAGATAATGAAAACAATATTTTAGAATAGCCACTCTAATCAAATATTTTAAAGTAATTAAATACTCTATATTACTCTATTTTTTCTCTTTTTTTCAAAAGTCCAGTAAATTTGCAGTACGTGACATTTCTACGTAGTACAGAACAAACTGTACAAATAACGCTATTCCACAATAAATACATCATCACGTAGACTACACTCAACAGGTATCGAGCTGCTAGTTACGGTGTACACGCGAAGTTATTTCTGTTTTTTTCAAATGCAAAAACTTACAACATAACGTTTGTTTTGACATAATAAAGTGCTTATCTTCAGTGCAGCGGACAGATTTCCAAGCGCAGCTCCCAGAGCTCACAGTTATATGATCCCCCTGGGGTCGCCCAAACTTTCTTCTCACTGTCACTATGATGCCATTTCTAACACACACAACCTTTTCAAAATCAAAATGTAGGTCTTAAAGTGCTTCTGGTCAATCTTACCTTACTTTTCTTCAAACATTAAACGAGCATTTTGACGCGGTTCCTCTCCATTGCTTTGGCTTCGCTTCACCTTCGTAGTAAGTCAGAGGATTAGATGAGACTTCCCCTCCTCTCTTCCCATTGGAGAACAGCTCTGTCAGTACACACATGCTCGCGCCAGGATTTCCTGTCCTGGGCTGTGTTTCCACTGGCTATCGTTCTTTTCGTACTTAACGTACTAAAAAAAAAAAGAGAGAAAAAAGTGTGCAGGGTGCTTTTCTATAATGACTGCAACAACCTTGAATGTTTTTAATTAGCCTGATAATGATAATACTGAACACTAATCTAATCTCAATCACAAAAAAAAGAATAGTACAACTAATTGCAGTCTCTAGTAAGCTTATACAATAAACTTTAGAAGTGTTTATAATTAAATTATACAAATTATACTAAATTATACCTATAATCATTATTAATAATGCACACGTATGCATACACGCCTATATTAAAACTCTTAAAGTCGATAGACATTTCGTAACACTTACAACTAACATTAACAAAGATTCATTTATACAGTAACACATGAATTGCTCATTGTTAGTTCATGTTTAATACATTTAGGGCCCTATAATTTCTGCGATCACGGAATAAAAAGCACACTCTTTTTACAATTAAAATAACAGTAAAGGGTAAAAAAAAATGAATTCCCAAAAATTAAAACGGAAAAAATGGAATTTGCAAAAATTAAAACGGAAAAAACGGAATTTGGGAAAAAATATAATGAAATTTGGGAAAAAATAAAACGGATTTTATAGGGCCCTATACATTAATATCCTAACTAATGAACCTTATTGTAAACTGTTACCAACTTTTCTTTTCTATTATGACGTTTACCCCAGTGGACGGCTTCTCAGACAGATGCCTTATCCAAACACCCACAACTTTGCACTTGCACTTGTCTCCTTGCATGACCAATTTCCTCTATTTTCAAGTAGGCCTGCATAGAGACTGCGAGAGTGTGTAGAACTTTTGATTACTCGATGGGACACACATATAGTTGTGCAAACCATGCAAGTGTCTACAGAGCTTTTGTTTATTATATTCAATTTAAATCTGGATTTTCTGCATTGTCCGAATAATAGCCACGCGGTCTTGGCCACTTGAGAGTGTGTGTATATGCGACAGGAAGTAAGTATAGGCCTACTCGGGAATCTCCCATGTCTTAAAATAACAAAGTGCAGTGCCCTTAATGCACACTAAACCCACAGTATATCCCATACCGCTATATTCGAAGCTAAGCGTCTCGCAATCATGCACTATGTTCGGGAACTCATGAGCCCCGAAAAATTGCGAGATGTTGAGGAAAACCTTCCACTAATTTAATACATATAATCTGGTATAGTAAAAACATAAAGTGTTGTCCATTTTATTGATGCAAAGATGAGTATGGTATGTGTACTATTTTGTAGAACATCTGCAATGTTTTTATCACATACACTCACCGGCCACTTTTTAGGTACACCTGTCCAACTGCTCGTTAACACTTAATTTCTAAGCAGCCAATCACATGGCGGCAACTCAGTGCATTTAGGCATGTAGACATGGTCAAGACAATCTCCTGCAGTTCAAACCGAGCATCAGTATGGGAAGAAAGGTGATTTGAGTGACTTTGAACGTGGCATGATTGTTGGTGCCAGAAGGGCTGGTCTGAGTATTTCAGAAACTGCTAATCTACTGGGATTTTCACACACAACCATCTCTAGGGTTTACAGAGATGGTCCGAAAAAGAAACATCCAGTGAGCGGCAGTTCTGTGGGCGGAAATGCCTTGTTGATGCCAGAGGTCAGAGGAGAATGGCCAGACTGGTTCGAGCTGATAGAAGGGCAACAGTGACTCAAATAACCACCCGTTACAACCAAGGTGGGCAGAAGAGCATCTCTGAACGCACAGTACATCGAACTTTGAGGCAGATGGGCTACAGCAGCAGAAGACCACACCGGGTGCCACTCCTTTCAGCTAAGAACAGGAAACTGAGGCTACAATTTGCACAAGCTTCATCGAAATTGGACAATAGAAGATTGGAAAAACGTTGCCTGGTCTGATGAGTCTCGATTTCTGCTGCGACATTCGGATGGTAGGGTCAGAATTTGGCGTCTACAACATGAAAGCATGGATCCATCCTGCCTTGTATCAACGGTTCAGGCTGGTGGTGGTGGTGTCATGGTGTGGGGAATATTTCCTTGGCACTCTTTGGGCCCCTTGGCACCAATTGAGCATTGTTGCAACGCCACAGCCTACCTGAGTATTGTTGCTGACCATGTCCATCCCTTTATGACCACAATGTACCCAACTTCTGATGGCTACTTTCAGCAGGATAATGTGCAATGTCATAAAGCTGGAATCATCTCAGACTGGTTTCTTGAACATGACAATGAGTTCGCTTGAACATGACAATGAGTTCGCTGTACTCAAATGGCCTCCACAGTCACCAGATCTCAATCCAATAGAGCATCTTTGGCATGTGGTGGAACGGGAGATTCGCATCATGGATGTGCAGCCGACAAATCTGCGGCAACTGTGTGATGCCATCATGTCAATATGGACCAAACTCCCTGAGGAATGCTTCCAGCACCTTGTTGAATCTATGCCACGAAGAATTGAGGCAGTTCTGAAGGCAAAAGGGGGTCCAACCCGTTACTAGCATGGGGTACCTAATAAAGTGGCCGGTGAGTGTATAGAACCACAACAATTTTAAATGTGTGTCTTCTGTTAGTTAGCGACTGCTGAACAAACATGTTGAAGTTTATTTAAAAATGCAAAGTATTGAAAATATAGCTAATACGTTAAAAATCAATTGTAAAGACTATAAATACTATACACACACTTGCAGTCTTTACGCCTACTTAATAAAACACTTGGGCTAAATAGAGGAAATAGATCATGCAAGTAGACAAGTGGTCAAGTGATAAGAACGCAAGTGTGGGTATTTGGACAAAAAACTAATGTCGGATCAGGACTTGATTTGCATTACTTGGATTGTTGTGGTTTGCTATTGGTGGATCTCATGTGAGTGACAGGTTGCTCCGCCCTCACGCCAGTGAACGCATCATCAGAGAAGAGATGCTGCAAGAAATAGGGAAAGTGATTGCGGTTTTTGCGATTGCGTAAGTGATTCATTAAAGGGATAGTTCACTTTGAAATTAATTTTTGATATGTTTTAGCTTACCTCAAGGGCATCCAAGATGTAGGTGTCTTTGTTTCCACAGTATTTTCAATTTTGACATTTTTCAGTCAAACCGTTGTTGTCTATCAGTCATACACTGGAGGCTAAGGGGGTCCACCAAAGAGCATGCACAGAGAAGTCAAAATTAAACATGATTTAATGACTCGTAAATGTAAGTACACATTGATGGCCTAAGACACGAAACGAGCGGTTTGTGTGAGAAAACGAACAGTATTTATATAATTTTTACCTCTTGTAATCATAGCCATGACAAAATGATCTGATGGCACGGGCGCTTCGGATCTGCGCATGCGCCGGAAGTGAACGCTTGCGCGCGCTACGCTCAGTCTACGTCACTCTTTGTTTATGGAGAGATTTCGGAAGTTTTACCTTTCACTAAACATATTTAGATATACGGTAAACCGCAATGGAAGACGATTTCGGTAAATATTGAGTGACGGTCACATGCAAGCGATCACTTCCGACGTAACATTGAACTGATTCAGTTGGAAACCTTCTGCTGGAAAAAATAGTCCCCGAGTGTGAACAGCAACAATGTTCCAATGTGAAAAATGCATGAAAGCTCAAATAAAAACAAAATAGAACCGCAGTGTTGCGCAGCGATCAGATAGAACCGTTGGGTGAAGCGGTCGTAGACGTGTTTTATCGTGAATAAAGCACAGCTCTTGACCAATCAGAATCAAGGATTTGAACTAACCGTTTTATAAATAAAAATAATTTTGATTTCATGGTGACTTAAAATTACAATACTTTTTATGAATTCTGTCCATTTTATTTTTGGATGTGGTTTGTCACCATGTAAACGATACTAAATGATGGGTTCATGCACTGAATGCTGCCATTGTCAGCACATTTCCCTGGAAGGTTTTAGGTATCTCAATTAATTAATTTTATTGACGGTAAACTTTTATGGACAGTACTGTCATATTTCATTTTCTATAACCTTTTTTAAAGGTTTTATTTATTATTTATTTATTTTTTACCCCAGAAAACATGGCTCTTGTCAGAACTCCTGTGCATAAACTTGCCCAGCAAAAATCTCTTCTATTCAACGAGTTGAAATAATTGAACTTCAGTGAAATGTTTGGCAGTTGTGATACATTGCCTGTTGTTTACACAGATTTGCCATTGTAAGCTATGTTTGTATTTCTGTGAAATGTAATGTGACCTTGTTTATATTTTTGTGTTTTCGCTGTTTTTGAAGTGTGTCATTCAGATGTCCAGATTCAAAATAAAACTTTCCAAAAGCATTGGAGTTTGGTTTGGAATTGTTTTGTAATAAAAATAAAAATAGCAAAATGCTATTTTGAGTTTTTGAGGTTTGATGTTTTACAACTTGTCAAGACCAATTTATTAGAATTTTTAGATGTGGTTTCCAGAATATTTAGTAACACAGTTTTATTAAATCTGTATATACTGTGCATTATAAGTGCAGAAATTATGCTTTTTAGCCTCTATATAAAAACACCTAGGCACGATGTTCTACACACTCTCCGTCTCTCTCTTTCAGAAATCTTCCTGCAGGGATAATGCAGTTGGATGAAGCAGGACAGTAAGTGTAATCCACGATTAATCTACACATTTATGATATGCCAGAAACACCCATATAAAGAGTTGTCACAACCTGTTATGTGTCATTTGCTTTAGCCTATTCTTTATGCAACTTTGCTCCATTGTTCATTGGGTCATTTATTCAGCAGTTTTGCTTAGCATACTGTATATAGCAAATGCAAATGTGCACAATCTCTCAGAATAGGTAGGCATTGCTTGTTTTCTCATAGGAATCTCACCTTTTCTGAATGCAGTTAATTGTGTATCTTTATTAGATACATCATTTATCTTTACTAGACCCAGCATAAAAGACCTGACATGGAACCCATGGACAAACTCGGGGACATAATTTAGATAATTCAGATAGAGCCAACTTGTCCAACATGGAACCTGTGGACAGGCCCGTCCCAGGCAAGTATGGATCCACAAACCCATGTAGTGTCCCATAGGCATAGTTCAGATAGGGCCAATATAGATCCCAAGGGTAAACCCATGTAGGGCCCATATACACTCTTAGAAGAAAAGGTTCTATATAGAACCTTAAAAGGTTCTAAAGCGCTGACGTATTTGGAACCCCTAAAATGCAATGCATGAATGATCACAAAATTAAGATATGGGGGTTAAAAAATGTAATTAATCAATATCACATGAAGAGTGCCGTTTCAGTTTTTATCCTCCAAAAATCAGCATGATTAAAATGTGATATTAAGTTACTACAACAGTTTAATAAACAATAATTTAATTACAACTGCAAAATGTTGAAGAATAATGTAATATATGAATGAATAAATAACCCTTAAAGGACCTTTGTGCCAAAAGGGTTCTTTCAGTTCATTATCATCATTTTTTGCATGAAGGGTTTTGCAGTTAGATAAAGACCCTATGCTACATATAGAACCCTTTTTTTCTAAGAGTGACTAGGGTTAATTCACGTGAGCCGATATCCCATGGACAAATCAATATGCAGGGCCCATACTGGTTATTAAACATAAATTTGACTATATCAACACACGCAATACTGTTGACGAAAAAAGGGGAGACTAAAAAAAATTGTTGTTTTTGTCAAATAAAGGAGGAGACAACACATTGTTTTTACAAGTGTTTATGCTTCAGGTTGCCAGATTCCAATGATTTAACCCCCCAGTCAGAGCTGTTCTGTTTCACTATACCCGTTTTTTCAATGGCAACCATGTGCACACTCTCTCTCCACACTGCTGAAGAAGCACATGTGATCTGGAAAACACAGACAAGCTGGCTGGAGTTCAGCGATCTTCACATGAGATTTTCTCAAATTAAAGTGTCATTCAGTACGGTCTGTGTTGTAATGAGCCGTTTGCGCTTTTGGCGATTTTAAATCTAGCTGCAAAATGCAGCAGGAGTGGAAAACTACATGTGGGTTGACCATATAAAAAAATACAGAGTTTTTCCTGAGTTTTTCCGTTAAGTTAATTTTACTTTACCTTAAAATAAAGTGGAGCATGTTTCTAGGTAAAATGTCATAAATAGCTAAGCATGACATCCAATCAAATTTCCTCATCTTTCGCGGTCAAAACTGGCAACATCCACAAAAGCCAGTGATCAAATCGCACTACAGTAGTATTGCTGTTCTCGACAAAATACCTTTGCAAAAGCTAGAATTTAATACTTTGTCCTAATTGCATGAAGAACAAATATAGACACAGACTTTGCATATATAAGATGAAAACTCTCTTCAATACAAAAAAAACCCAAGCTGTGTGAGTTCTCTTACGAGAGGTTCTCTTGTATTGCTTAATATCTTACGCTAAGGGAAAACCTCTTTTCCAACGATATATTAAAGCCAAAAAATTTTCCTTAATTTTGAACAATTGCAAAACGTGTTGTGGCAGCATGCAGACTAAGGCAAGGCGGCTTAGCGTGCCTATTGGCT
Organism: Hybognathus amarus; assembly: GCA_030378365.1. Classification (NCBI taxonomy): domain Eukaryota; kingdom Metazoa; phylum Chordata; class Actinopteri; order Cypriniformes; family Leuciscidae; genus Hybognathus; species Hybognathus amarus. The sequence goes on along the minus strand of JAQIUQ010006923.1, from coordinate 232,437 downwards.
GTTCTGTGGCAACTGCAGCAGCCTATTGAGAGTGGCCCTTTGGTGACCATCCAATGGTATTAGATAAATTAAATAAATAATAGTCTCTCTTGTTTTTACCATAATTGCAGATTTAGTGAACATAGTTTTGTTTATCTTTGTTTAGCTAAAAAATGAACTGGAAAAATCTATTAAAGGGGTAAAATATTGTTCCTTAATGGAAAAACTGTGAGTGCAGTCTAAGTGGAAGAGGGGGTACGCAAAAGGACGTTGAAATTAATGTCGGTAACTGCAGTTTGACTAAAAGTAATGACTAAATGTTGAAAAAAAATGCAATGACTTTTTGTTGTCTAAAACTATGAAAGACAAAAATGACAAAATTGTGACTAAGATCAATAAACATTTTTGTTTGAAGACTAAGACTAAATCAAAATGGATGCCAAAATTAACACTGCCATGGACAAACCACACAGGGCTTATTCAGATAGGCTTGACATGGAACCCATGGACAAACCCATGTAGGGTCTATTCTGGGGCTTATTCAGATAGGCCCGACATGGAACCCATGGACAAACCTATGTAGGGTCCATACTGGGGCTAATTCTGATAGGCCCGACATGGAGCCCATGGACAAACCTATGTAGGGTCCATACTGGGGCTAATTCTGATAGGCCCGACATGGAGCCCATGGACAAACTCATGTAGGGTCCATTCTGGGGCTAATTCTGATAGGCCCGACATGGAAACCATGGACAAACCCATGTAGGGTCCATTCTGGGGCTAATTCTGATAGGCCTGACATGGAACCCATGGACAAACCCATGTAGGGTCCATTCTGGGGCTAATTCTGATAGGCCCGACATGGAGCCCATGGACAAACCCATGTAGGGTCCATTCTGAGGCTTATTCTGATAGGCCCGACATGGAAACCATGGACAAACCCATGTAGGGTCCATTCTGGGGCTAATTCTGATAGGCCCGACATGGAAACCATGGACAAACCCATGTAGGGTCCATTCTGAGGCTAATTCTGATAGGCCTGACATGGAAACCATGGACAAACCCATGTAGGGTCCATTCTGGGGCTAATTCTGATAGGCCCGACATGGAACCCATGGACAAACCCATGTAGGATCCATTCTGGGGCTAATTCCGATAGGCCTGACATGGAAACCATGGACAAACCCATGTAGGGTCCATTCTGGGGCTAATTCTGATAGGCCTGACATGGAAACCATGGACAAACCCATACTGGGCCTAATTCTGATAGGCCCGACATTCCATCCACAAACGAATGAAGGGCCCACTTTTCAAGCCCATGTTGTACCTACATCGGCCGCCCCACTGTGATTTTTTTGCTGGGATAAATTCCAATAATGTGGCATTGTTTTAGTGTGATGTATGTTATTTCTCTTTAAGTTTTTATTTATTTATTTATTTTTTTCTAAGAGATCTTTAATACAGTTGTTTAGAAATGTTACCAAGAAACTCAATATCTTAAATATACTTAGATGAAATTTGTAATGGACACAGAGCACAGCACACATAAACACCTATCCCCACAATACAACTTACTATAAATAATCAAAAGTGAAATAAATAATAGCGCCTTATAAAACATTTCTTCACAAAAAAAAAGATTCAAAGAGAAGTACCTGTTAAATGACACAGCAATACAAATTATTGTAACAAAATAAAAGTAAAAGCAAAATTATAAGCGAAATATTTGTACGTTAATGAGTGTCCAAATGAAGTGATAGTCAAATGTTAAATTCATTATCTGCTCTAACACACCTGAATTGGCAACATGTGTAATGCAACTAGCAGTTTTATTAACCCGATCACACCAAATGCGTCTTTATAGCACGCATGTGTATTGTCGTGTAATATATACACTAAATTGAGTTTTAACGTGCATATGATACGCATTGGTTGGTTAGGTTAAGTTTAGGTGTGGGGTGGGGTGTGTGTGTATTATACGATTGGCTACAATTAGTGTCAATAGTGTACAAATAAAAATAACACATGCATAGAGTTAGTTTGTGGAGTGAGATATCTAGGTCTGCGTTATCTAATACAATCTAATGATATATCCTTTAATCAGCTTTAGAAAACCAAGTGAAAAGAAAATATGAATTGAGAAAAAAAATCTGTGAAAAGCTTTGATCATGATAAACACACTGGTTGTTGAAATCACTAGGGTGTTTCCTTATTTTTTAACTTCAATAATTATAGTTAATAAGAATAATTACACAAATTATACAAGTTGCCTGTAACGTCATTCCTCTAAATAATCACACCTTTCTTATGCACTTTTAGTGTTACGTCACTTCTTATTAAAGTGTTTACATCTAATTTATTCCAGGAATGCCCCTCCCCCTTAAGCAAATATTTTGTTTTTCCATTTCAATAGTATAGTGGCAGACCTGATGGTGGTGTATAATACTAATCTAAAACCTTTAATCTTTAAAACCACAGAGTGGAGAAGGCAATGATGATTTTCCAGTGTTAACACTATGGACATGTTCCATCTTGACAATCACTGGAGCACAGTTGATTTCTTAAATAGTATATGGATTGGATATTTTATAAGAGCATATCAAAATCCAGTTGATTTTTTTGTCTTTACAGTCTTTAACTTGTTGTCCTCCACTACATTTTAGAAGTTTCTAGTCTGTAATCTGAGCAAGAAAACCAGATGCTCCAGATGTCTCACCACATCAGACATCCCACAAATATGTTACCCAATATATATTAATCTTCAAATGGTGTAGTGGCCACTAAAATGAAAACGCACACATCACAAAAAACTGTTGGCTACATTATCACTGAACATTTTAGTCCAGTTTCATTTTCATTGAGCATAACAGTTTAGTTTCTTTAAAATTATATCACAATCTGCCATCAACCTTGTCTAAACAATCAGAAATGTTCTATAACAACATTTCATTTTGAACTATGCCTATCTGCAAAACCTATAACACATAGCAGTATGTTACATTCATGATCGATTATTATTATTCATTAACCATTTGAATTTGTTCCAAGCATTTAATTACATGTGTACTGTATATCACACTTTTGTCATTTACTTAAAGAATTGTGTTTGCATCGTATTTTTGAATCTGAGAATTTTTTGTTTTTGATGGTCCTTGAATTGGAATGTCTGAGCAGGTATATGGCGACATCTTCTGGAAAGATCTATAAAACACTAAGCTAACATTTTAGCAAATCCCATGACGTAATAATTGCTCTAGACCTATGGTTTTCAATACTGGTCCTGGGGACCCAAAGCTCAACACATTTGGTACACTGTTAAAATATTTTCAGCCATTTCAAGTTACATTTTTTAAGTTAAAAGGCTGACATACATTTTTAAGTACAATCAAAGTGTCCATACTGGTAATTTCAAGTCATTCTTTTAAATATTGTCTGGTTTTGAATTGTACGAAGAAGGGTTCAGGGCCAAGCAATAATCAAAAAAACAAAACCATCTCGAGATTAAAGTCATTATAATGTGAAATTAAACTTCTATAAATTTTATAAATTAATTTTAAAAAACTCATTAAATATTGAGGATAAAGTCGATATTTCATGAAAAAACTTGTAACATTTTGAAAAAAAAGTCGAAATACAACCTTGAGAATAAACTCATTAAATTTAGAGAATAAAGTCGTTTGTGTTTTAGAAAAAAAAACTTGTTAAATTTTAGAAAAAAAACTCAAAATACAATCTTGAGAATAAACTCATTAATTTTAAAAATAGTCGTTTGTTGAGAGAACAAAAAAGTCGAAAAAAAGTCGAAATAATCGTGAGAATAATTCATTAAATTTCAAGAATAAAGTTGTTGTGTTTTAGAAGAGAAAAAAGTCTAAATGAAATGTAGAGAATAACAGCATTCGATCAGTGTTCATTGCATAGCCTACTGATGGAGGACATGGCAGAGTTGGATCACTAGTCAAGCTCTATTTTAGACTTTATTTCAGTAACAAATAAATACTTTTCAAAGAATCAAAGAGTGTCACTGAATTTGTTAATTTATCATTTGATAAGTGAACTGTTGCAGTGGCTGAAAGAGAGTTAAAAGTGCTCAACAAATGGAAACACTCATCACCATAATGGTGACTTTAAATGATATTATTACGTTCAATAAAACGTCAGCATTAATAGAGCTAAACAGCTTTTAATTCTTACTAAGAGCTTTTGTAGATGTCCAACAGAAATAAAGTCAAACTGGTTTGTAATAAGTGAATAAGGTAATGGTTCGTTAATTATTCAGGAAACTCGCCAAGGAGTGGCTGTCGCGAGAAGCATTTCGCAAGTCCGGTGGGCCAGGAAGGTGCAACCATCAAGACCTGCTCCTTGTCTTCTCTGACCTTGCACAGTGTCTGTGTGAGTAGGCGTAATTGGGGTAATGTGTATTTGTGTAGGGTAATTTGTGTGGGGTAAGGTGTATTTGTGTGTGGTGGTAACAATATCCTTACAATTTTTTTTTAATATAAAACAGCATAGAGGAGGTGTGAGTGTCCATGTTATCATCCTCAAATCAGGGGCGTAGCCAGTATTAGGCTAATAAGTTTGATAAAAATATAGATTTTTTTAGTTTATATTTATTATTCAAATGTATTTAAGAAAAAATATATTAATATATACCTGATTTATTGTTGACTGCCGTGTGTGTTTAATAGCCTCTATGCACGAACCTTGATGACGAGTGTCTGAAAGAATCTCAGTCAGCGTCTTTACTTCCGGAAGCGCGTTCTGCAGGCCAAGTGTATAGAGGCAAAACTTTAATAAAATACGCTTTCTCAGAAATGGAGACAACGATTTTAGAAACTCTGATTCGCTAGTCGAATTTCGTACGAATACAAGATAATACTAACCCTCAAAGTTGTTGATGTAGCTTGAAATATATAATTTAAATAACTTCTCTTTTTCACTCTTGTGTGACAGCTAAATGCCTCACAGTGTTGTTAACATCATTCACGTTAACCGCAGGACGTTTTTATAAACAGCATGTGTAATTTGACACTATCTCCACCTAACGCAAAACCGGCTTCTGACCATAGACTGATGCAGCACTGGATGTAACTGGGCGTGCTGAGACAAACCCGGAAGCGATCGTGCATAGAGGCTATTCGTTTCCTGAATAAAATGGAACTGTTGAAGCAAGTTGTAGAAACCCTCCTTCTTGAAAGTTATTGGTTTGCTATGGTTGCTGGAGGTTCCGATAGGAAAACGCTACAGCGCCGGCGCCACAATAATGGCTGTAAACATCTTTCTTTAATGTGCTATTTGGAAAAAAGCAATACTTGAGGAAGAAGACACTTCATGCCCCTCATCTACCGAGTCCACCCAGCCAGTTCTTCAGACTCATTAACCCACCAGCCCGTTCTCATCCCAAAGCGCCATATACAATGCTTTTGCAAAAGCGTAAATATCCAACGCACATGGCACCCATTAGCGCCAAATGAGACGTAAAAATAAATCAGGGTAAAAGGCGGTCCTCCTAGTGGTCTAACCCCATACCCAAACTTAACCGTCTCATTTGGCGCTAAAGGGTGCCATGTGCGTTGGATATTTACGCTTTTGCAAAAGTGTCATATATGGCGCCTTGGGAATGAGAATGCGTTGAACCCACAGAAGGCTAGTCAGGTGCTGGCGGCGGCCGCTTCTTTCTCTCTCTCTCCAGGTCAGCCTGACACGGGTTTACCCGCCGATCGATCTAACTGCGTTATTAATATTTTAGCTTACTTTATTTTCGGGTGAACTGTCTTTGCACTGCTGCTGACTAGCCTGAATAAAATAGACAAGTTATTGTCTACACTGGTTTGTCCAGCCTTTATTGAGCTCTGTTGGTTGAACATGATGATTTGCCGAATATAAAGGTGTAACTTAACTGTTTTTGCAGTTTGTCTATTATTATTGAAGTATTTTTTTTTCTATGAAAAATTATAGGCCCACTCACATTTTCACTGGCCCACCCAAAATAAAATTTCTGCCTATGCCACTGCCTCAAATATGTACCAGTCAGTGCATGCAAAGCAGACCTGAAGTTGTTCAGATGCACCCTCGGGCCACACTCGGAATCACTTTAACAGCTGGTTTCACAGTACCGATAAGTGGTCTATATGCCTGAGTTAAAAATAGGGAGATGTGGTCAGACTTGCCTAGATTGCGAGGAGAGCCGATGCTTTAAAACCATGCTTAATGTTGGTGTAAACATGGTCTAGAGTGTTTTTTTTTTCTCTTGTGGGACACTGAACATGCTGGTAAAGTTTAGGAATAAATGTATGCAGGTTGGCCTGGTGAAAATCACCTGCTATTAAAAAAACCCATTTAGGTGGGCACTCTGTTACTTGCTAATTACAGTTAGCAAGTGGCCCAGAGCTGTGGTAGTGTTAACTTGGGGGGATGTAAACAGCAGTTATAATGACGGCTGACTGCTCTCTAGGTAAATAAAAGGGGCTACAGTTTACTGTCAAAAACTCCAGGTCTGGGGCAGCAGTGAGTGTTGGTAATCTTACTGTTTGTGCACCAGCTGTAATGTATGCACACAGTCCTTCCCCCTTCTCTTACCAGAGTCGCTCATCGACAGTGGTGGTCTGTGCTAACCTGAGCACGTACGGACGGTCTCTGACAGCCTTGTTTCTGCCGTCTGTTTCTGTACCGCCTCCGTTGTCGCCCAGCGGGAATAATAATCCACGGAGACCCCGGTGGTCTAGCTATCTTAAAGACACTGCTGATGTGCATTGAACCGATGTATATCAGTTCATGTTGGCTGTATTTTATGTTTACATATGCATGCAGTATGTAGCACTTACTAACAAGTAAACTAACAGAAATCCATTAACAAGAGACTTCTCACAGAGTGCTGAGCCGCAACATGTACACTTGCCGCCATCACAGGTAAGTTACGTTGTATTTGTACAGGTGTGACGTAATGACGCAAGGACATGCTCAAATTTCCCGCTGAAATCCATCAGGACCACTGAAATTAAAAACATTATAATTACAAGCTTACCGTTTTGAATCGAGCTTAGCAAGCAGATCGTGTTGAACACTGGATGGTTATGCACTTGCCTAAAAAATTACTTTGGATCATTTTTAACCCAAAAAAGTTATGAACGGCAGGCTTTAAGGACCTAGGTAAGTATGAACAAGTGCATACAGGTGGTATCCCTTTTATGAAAAAACAAACAAACAAACAAAAAAAATCCAGCACACATCATCAACATGAAATCTATGTATGTGTAACGGAGGGCCAGCTAGTAGTTGCTGTGCGAGTAAACCTCACTCTCCGATCTCAATAGGCGCTCTAGTGACAGACGCAAGAGGCTGCAGCCTTTCAGCGTCCTTGTTCAAGGCGCCAGAGCTCTCATGCCGGAGACCCGGGTTCGAGGCCCGCTGGGACCGGTTTACATTGGTGCACGTGACCCGGATGAGAGTGAGGTTTACACCGCATCCTAACTACACGCGACGCGATAAATTCCAGCGCAGCAAGTGTGTGCCACACTACGGACAGCGACGCGACTGTGAGATGCCACATATTCAGAACAGCGTGTGAGCTATGGTGTAAGCAGAGTCTCTCTGTGAAAGCGCATGTTGGCCCGCAGTCGCATTGGAAATGGGTAAGGACATAATCGAATCAAGAAATAACATTATTAAAAATCAGAACATTAACAAAATATACTCATTGACTAATTTTGTGATGAAGTACATTGTATGTTTGCATAATTTGAACGCTATATTATCTGCTTCACAATCTGAGGTAAATTATCCGTTATCTTGTGGCACAATGACTATTTTTAACTAAAAATAAATAATGTGTAGATCATAAACAGTGTAATTTATTCATTCTGTCAGCCGAACGTCGCAGAATAGGAACCATTCTGATTGGAAACTTCAGGTAGGCGTCAGTGGTTCGGACAAAAACTCTGATTAGAGCATGGAAAAGATACCTTTCTCAGCGTGTCGGGCGTGACGTCGCGTGTAGTTAGGACACCGGTGTTAGGGGGGTGAGTGTGAGCGGAGGCCAGCTAGTAGTTGCTGTGCGAGTAAACCTCACTCCCGATCTCAATAGGCGCTCTAGCCAGAGGCTGCAGTCTGTAGCCTCCTTGTTAGAGCACCAGACTGCTCATGCCGGAGGCCCGCTGAGAAGCGGGGTCGAGCTGGACCCGGGTGTAAGGGGTTACATATGAGTTAACTAAGGGTAACTATTATCACAAAACAAAAGTTAATATGTATGCAGTCAGTGTAGGCCTCATGAGGAAAGGTGTTCACTATGACTGCGTTCACAATTAATGTTTGAGTCTGACAACAGCAATTTCTTACAGATGCGAATCTTGAAATGTTTTGTCTTGGGATGAAAGCAATTCCTTGAGAAACTCAAATATGAAAAAAAATCATTAAAGTCAATTTAACTACACACAGAGCACTGCGCTTCCCAACCAGGTAAACTCTGGATCATGTGAACAACTCTGGATAAGAACAGGGAGAAAAAAGTGAAGAAGATTGAGGCCAAAGAAAACAGCAGAAAGATTCCAAAGTTTGGGATCATTTCATGGTAAAATAGAAAGAAAACTCCTTACGGTGTGTTTAATGTAAGATTGAACTGGCATACCACAACAGTCCAGACTCCAATACTTCAACATCTCAACCGAAAACACCAAGTCTATGCATCAGATCCACGGAGCGAGTCGACACAAGGTAATGTTAGTCTTAGCATTTAGCCTAAATTAATGATTGTGAGTTGAAATGAAGGCCCGTAAAATTTTATGTTGAATGTGACTATGTGTAGTGACTATTTAAGACCGTAGATCAATATGGGGACTAGTTATGATGTCCCTAAGATAGATTTAGGCAAAGGAAATATCTGATTTGGTATCCACCCTCGATAGGAGGAATGTTCAACCTCTTCCTGGTTACTAAAACTTTACCAGCTACCCTAGCGTGTGCCAGAGTGGCACTCCTGCCAAAGGTTGAGCACCCATCTAGCCCAAGCGACTTCAGACCAATTGCCATTGCTTCGATTCTAGCTTGTGCCCTCCACAAAGTTATCTCCAGAAGGATGAGAGAGGAATATGTCTTCTCACTCCTGACAGTATGCCTTTCTACAAAGAGATGGTTGCCTGGAAGCGTCATCCCTGCTACATGCAATGTTAAGGAAGATGCAAGATGATTAAAGACCATTGGCGGCTGTTTTACTGGACCTGGCTAAAGCCTTTGACACAGTAACACATAAAGCAATCCTTTCCGTGGCGGGTAAAACAGCACCCCACCACCACTTATCAGATACCTCAGTCAACTATATACTCATGCTGACTTACACATTGGATCTCTGGTGACAAAAGGTGTCAAGGGAGTGAGGCAAGGAGATCCTATCTCCCCCGATACTCTTCATCCTAGCAATGGGTGAGGTAGTGGAGAAGGCCTACCCTGATAGGAGTGATAGAAGACCAACTAATATCAACCATGGACTTTGCTGATGACCTGATACTCTTAGCAGAGAACCCCGAGTTCATGCAAAGGAAACTGGATGGCCTGTGTGAAGGACTGCAAGACTCAGGCATGTGCCTTAACACTAAGAAATCAACTGCCCTTACGATTGTAAAGGATGGTCAGCGGAAAACCATAGCTTTATTGCCGCATCAATACAATATGCCAGGTGGAACGTTGCCACTAATGGGTATAAAGGACACACAAATATACCTGGGATTGAATTCTCATGGAAAGGGAGAGTTACCCTAAACAAACAGCAGAGTTGGAAACTCCAAGAAATAACGGAGACACCAGTAAAACCGTATCAACGCCTGGAGAGGGTACAAACATTTGGAATATCAAAACTTACAAATAAATTAGTACTGGGATAGACCGGATAGTAAGAAAGGCAACAAGGACGTGGCTTCGACTTCCAAAAGATACCCTGCTCAGGTTTTCTAAAATAACGGATGCACCCCTAAAAACCGTACCAGCGCCCAGTGTTGTGCATGAACGCGTTGTATGTAGTAAGTGAAGTTGTTCAGCTGCTAGCTGTTCATTGTCTTTAGACAAATTTAATCAGGAAGACTGTTTTATTATAAATTAATGTAAATGGTATTTTCACCGTTTTCTCACTGTTTACTTCCTTTTGAAGGTGTGAAAATGTGTTGGTTGAGTATTGCACATTGAGCAGGGTATACAAGTCCAAGCTAATTTGACATTATGACTACTTTGGTCTGGATTACATAGTTACTGCTGTTCAGAATATGCTGGATTTTTGTCAGTAGACTGATCTTTTCCCCATGAACCTGAATATACCTTTTTTAAGTCCTTGGGTAATTTGGTTCATGCTGGCTAAATAAGAGTTTAACTGAACATACAGTATACCTTGACTGCACCTTGTATTTTCCAATTACTCACCCCCATGCTGTACCAACCCCGTAAGACCTTCGTTCATCTTCGGAACACAAATAAAGATCTTTTTGATTAAATCTGAGAGCTGGATCACTCCTCATAGACTTCCTAAGGGACTGGCTCTTGACAGCCCATTAAAGTCATTAAAGAAAAGGTTTAAATATTCCATGTGCCTACAGTGGCTCAATTATAAGTTTATCAAGCAACGAGACTATTTTTGTGCGAAAAAAAACACATAAATAATGACTTTATTCGACTATTCCATTACTTCCTTATGGGCGCATGCGCGAGAACTGAGACAACGACGTTCTTCTTCGAGTACTTCTTGTTACCGGCTGCTCACCGCTTCAGGAGTATTACCGCCACCTACTGTATAAGCCTACCATCTTTCACACAATTTCATTAAGGTGCTTCTTTGACTTTTTTTTTTTTGCAAATGCCAAGCATTTTGCCTAAAATTATACTAATTGTTTCCTTCATTCCCTGTCTTTTGACCACTCCTGATTCTATAATTTCTTCCGAAAAACAGCTGGCAGCATGTTCTAAGGGATTTAAAAATTGTAGCACCAGTCACAGGAGTTTGGTGTTGAAAAAGATCCTTGTGAAGTAACAGGTAGGCTTGAGCTTGGGCTTCTACTGACTTGAGGTGATGTTGGTTTGGGGTAAGACTAGGAAACATTCCTCCATGTTTGAGTGGCTTGAAGCCCCTAAAAATCACAGAGACACATTCAATTAAAAATATAAGTCTTTAACAGATTTAAATACACATCTTTAATTTATAATTTAAATACACATCTTTGTACAACTTGTGGAATGAGTGGAACGTGTGTATTCCAAATACAATATTTACAATGTAAATAAAAAAAAACATTTAAAGGTTCAATCTGTAGTTTTTGTGTACATCACAAATATACTGAAATGATTGCCTTTGCACCCGAAAATTTCAGAACCATTCATTTTCTGTAAAGAATGTTCATTACTGTCTACTTTCTAAGCATAACAGTTATAACCTATTAGACATGACTGTTAGACAGATCGTAAACTAATGAATCTGTGAATGTGTGCTCTGCCTCTGGCGTTCTTAGTGCCGTCAAAATAAAAGTCACAACAAGAAGCGAGTTCAGAGGTTCTACTGTCGGTGCAAATATGAAGACTAAAATTGTACTGTTTAATTATATTTTTCAGTATTATTTTCTTTATTAATGTTCAAAATAATTAGATTTATAATAAATATATAATAATTATAATTATAATGTATTGTGTGAAGTCAGAGGGTGTATAATGCAAAAGGAAAATGTTCCAAAGGGAATCATTAGTTCTCGGGGAACCACTCTGGTGGCTAGTTCCTAGAACTAACCAGTGCCCTTTAGTTAGTTTGGTTTTGTTATTTGTTTTAGCTTTGTCGCCTGCCAAAGATTTGTATGCTACTTAGTATATATATATATATATATATATATATATATATATATATATATATATATATATATATATATATTGCACTTTAAAAAGTGTTTTTGGTGTTTTGAAGCCTTGTGAGTAAGAGCGGAGACTCCACAGATAGGCTATTGTTGATAGGATCCCTGATTGGTATTATCTTTCTCTTTGAGTAGAGGTTTAATCTATTCATAATATTCTATTAAATATTCAACAAATCAAGAGAAAGGGTTTGCTAGCGCTGGCATCTTTATTCCACGTGGAACCACCCATTATATACAAACCTCACCTAAGCCAATGTACTTAACTTTATACAACCAATTACTGCCACCTGCTGGACTAAATAACATCCTACTAAAAAATTAAAGAAACAGTGAGTGATTGGAGACAAACCCTTATAACTACATGTGCATAATGGCTGCTCCAACCAGAACAAATACACTTTTTAATGCTATTTGAGCATAAAAAAACATTAAAAAAACCAAAACATTTATGAGGCAGTCCTTGTCAGATTTTGTTTGACTAAAGCTGAAGATAAACATTAAATGCAGGTCACCCCCCAGGAGAGGAAATTGACATCATCCAGTGGTCCTAATTTGTTCAAAATGGCACTATGGAAAACTGACCAGTGTTAACTCTTGACATGTTTTGTGTGAATGAGTTTTTATTTATTTATTTTATTATTATTTATTTTTATTTTTCCGGATTTAAACGAAGCTTCCGATCCAGCAATTGGATGAGAGCAATTGGATATATATATTTATTTATTTATTTTATTTTATTATTTTTTTCTAAGTTGTCCCATTTTTGGGGCCTGCTTGACAGCACTACGAAAACACATAAAAGTGAAACCCTATTGCCTTATTGAACGCTTTTCTTATTGTTGTGGGCTGTATAGGGTGAGTGATACTTTTTATAATACACAAGTGAGACAGACTAATACAAATATATAAAAAAAATGGGTAATTGTCTTACCTCTAAGGCACACTGGTGAAGTTTTCCACACTGGTGGAGTTTTCACGCAATGGTGACTGAAATGAGTTAAGATGACGTTTATGGGAAAGAAAAATGTGTGGCTTTTAACTTTGGGTTCTCTAGCTTTAAGTAAATGAAAACATAATACTTACATTTAAATGTGTGTTTGCAGTCCACCACCGAACTCTTGAACCCTCGGCCACCCTTTTTTTTTGAACAAAGAATTCAGATGAAAAAGCCTCTATTTTTTTTTGAGAGCTTTTGGAGCATAAAATCATCATATTAGAGAGATTTGTGAAGGATCATGTGACACTGAAGACTGGAGTAATGATGCTGAAAATTCAGCTTTTTTTCAGAGGAATAAATTACATTTTAATATATATTAACATAAAAAAAGTCATTTTGAACTTTCTATTCATCAAAGAATCCTGAAATAAAAATGTAAAAAACTGTTTTCAACATGGATAATAATCATACATGTTTTTGGAGCATAAAATCATCATATTAGAGTGATTTGTGAAGGATCATGTGACACTGAAGACTGGAGTAATGATGCTGAAAATTCTGCTTTTTTCAGGAGGAATAAATTACATTTTAATATATATTAAAATAAAAAAGTCATTTTATATTGTCATAATATTTCACAATATTACTGTGTTTTTGTGTATTTTTTATAAAAAAATTGCAGCCTTGGTGAACAGAAGAGACTTCTTTTAGAAACATAAAAAATCTTACCGATCTTAAACTTTTGACCGTAGTGTGTATATATATATATATATATATATATATATATATATATATATATATATAATATATATATATATATATATATATATATATATATATATATATATATATATATATATATATATATATATATATATATATATATATATATATATATATATATATATATATATATACACATATATATATATATATATACATATACATATACATATATATATATATATATATATAACAAATCATCGCACCCAATGTAAGGGAAGGTTTCTAGACAGATTGAGAAATCAACTGATACTAAAAAACTGTTTGTAGAAGGGTTTTTATTTTCTGAAACTGTCTAACTCAAAGAGGACCCTAGTTGAAGAATCACCCAAGGACGCATTTTCAGTATATGACCAACAGGTGTCAGTGTCCGCCTAGAGAATGTTATGAAGCAGATTTTATTGGGTACTAACTTAGACATGTTTGGATAGAGGAGACAGTGTAACAGTGACAGTAAAAATTAATGGTGACTGCTTCAAGTGAGTGGCTCACTTTTATATGGGCACAGACGAGTAAAACACAACTAATAAAGAGCAACAAGCCGCGATCCTGAAGACCAACTTCATAGACAAAAACAATCTAACCAAGGGCCTTGTGAATAAAGATTAATAATTTATAAGGAATTTATTTAGTTATATCATGTCAACCATGAAATTATATTGACTTTAGTAACACTGGGGTCCACATCTAACAATACTCTTTAGATGTGAACTTCTTTGTGAGAACACTGCTGGATAATGTGAATGTGATAAATTAAACATGAATATAACAAATAAAGCAAAATAAGCCACTACATTTTAAGTTATGATGCGTCGAGCAATGATTATAGGGTGTACTAAGAGATGTGATTCAAATGTCTAAATATAAAAGGTGAAAAGCTGTGTTTCACTAAGTTCTCTAATGGCCACATCAGCTGTTATTTGCTAGATAATGGGCCAGCAATCAAAGTTAATCAAGCATACATACCTCGTCTGTCATATAATTGCACGGCATATCATCCATTTTAAGGCATTGTCTGATATTGCTGACAGACACAGACAGTTGGAACATTTGACTCCCTCTGCTTATTGAACTATCCGAGGGATCGCTCACCCCAAAATGAAAATTCTGCACGCCAATTTATTTTCCATACTGATGCATTTCATTTGATTATGGCATACAGGGCTTTCACTGCACTTTCTACAGGATATCTCTGGCACTGGACAGACATAAACGGTCATCATTTGGGAGGGCAAAACTACTGTATGTACAATTACTCAAAACAGTACTGTCCCTCAAATGAGATGTTTAGCATTCTCAAAAATGTATTCAAAATAACTTAAAGGGTTAGTTCACCCAAACATGAAAAATACCCCATGATTTACCTCACCCTCAAGTCATCCTAGGTGTACATGACATTCTTCTTTTAGATAAATATCAGTTGATTGTACAAATGTCCTGGCTCGTCCAAGTTTTATAATGGCAGTGAATGGTCAGTTTCTGATTTATTAACCCCCGGAGCAGTGTGGAAAACTTTAATCATGGATAAATGCACTTTTATCATGGATGGATGCACTTTAAACATGGATAGATAAACTGTAAACATGGATAGATGCACCTTTATCATGGATCGACACACTTTTATCATGGATCAATGCACTTTTATCATGGATCGACACACTTTTATCATGGATCAATGCACTTTAATCATGGATAGATAATCTTTAATCATGGATCGATGCACTTTTATCATGGATCGATGTACTTTTATCATGGATAGATGTACTTTTATCATGGATAGATGCACTTTTATCATGGATAGATAAACTTTAATCATGGATCTATGCACTTTTATCATGGATAGATAAACTTTAATCATGGATAGATAAACTTTAATCATGGATCGTTGTACTTTTATTATGGATAAATGCAATTTTATCATGGATCGATGTACTTTTATCATGGATCGATGCACTTTTAACATGGATAGATGCACTTTTATCAAGGATAAATGCACTTTTATCATGGATGGATGCACTTTTATCATGGATAGATGCACTTTTATCATGGATGGATGCACTTTTATCATGGATGGATGCACTTTAATCATGGATAGATGCACTTTTATCATGGATGGATGCACTTTTATCATGGATGCACTTTTATCATGGATGGATGCACTTTAATCATGGATAGATGCACTTTTATCATGGATGGATGCACTTTTATCATGGATGCACTTTTATCATGGATGGATGCACTTTAATCATGGATAGATGCACTTTTATCATGGATGGATGCACTTTTATCATGGATGCACTTTTATCATGGATGGATGCACTTTAATCATGGATAGATGCACTTTTATCATGGATGGATGCACTTTTATCATGGATGCACTTTTATCATGGATGGATGCACTTTTATCATGGATAGATGCACTTTTAATCATGGATAGATGCACTTTTATCATGGATAGATGCACTTTTATAATGGATGGATGCACTTTTATCATGGATGGATGCACTTTAATCATGGATAGATGCACTTTATCATGGATGGATGCACTTTTATCATGGATGCACTTTTATCATGGATGGATGCACTTTAATCATGGATAGATGCACTTTTATCATGGATGGATGCACTTTAATCCAACTATGTATCACACGAAATACGTTCTCAGGAAACTATTTTGCAAATCGCAATTACGTTACATGCCAACATATAAGCAGTGCTATTACGTTGGTCCATAACCTAATACTATTGCAGTGCTATTACGTTTATCCTGAACATAATACATCCAAAGCAGGTTTCTTTACTATTTATGCATAATCGTGGCATTAAAGTTTTGACTCTATTGCATTCAACTGTCTTATCAATTAAGTTTTCATTCGCATTTATTAATATAATAGGCCAACGTTACTCATAAATATATTTACACAAAAGCATTTTCTCCAATAAAACACAACATACTGATACATTCACAAAAAACATACATTTTATTAGCTTGATGTAAACCAAATCCTAGAATCCATACGTTGTTTGCAAGAAACAGATCCAAATTCAGCCTTTTATCCAGTGATCTTCTTCTTCATTTCTCAGCAGCGACCGCAAACGTCAAATCCGCGCTGGTGATGAATTCAAATTCGAAAAATGCGCCTTCAAGAAGCGTTACGACATGTTTTACGGCAGTGATATCAAACGCTCATTGGCTCTCACCTGCTTCGTCACAGATTGCGACATGCCGTGTTTCAGTCGGTTTAGTACATTTGAAATGGAGAAGAGAGCGCGCCTTCAGACTCAGAGAGCGAACCAAAATCAGATTAACATTTTCATGGATTAACGTTAATAACTTTAATTCTGATCTGTAACTCATACACAACTACTATAACACTGCCAGAGGACTGCAACTGCAACGCATCATCATGTGAACGACGTTTGGTAATGTTAACGTTACCCGGTTTTGACATGATTTTCTCAATAAATAAATTATTGTTAAATGTATACTTGTCTGTCTGTTATGTTTTTTTTTCTTCATAATTGTGTTAGCCTACATAGTTTTAAGGAATGGTATGGTTAGGTTTAGGGGTAGGAGTAGGATTAGTGGCTCAAAATATATTTCAATGCTAAAACTAATTTACCTACACATCTACTCTGTCCATTACGTTTCATCCTTTTTATATTCTGTATAAAATGAATATGTTTAGGTTTTGGGAGTAGGATTAAGGGGTCTTGTTATATTTATCTTTAAAAGTGAAAGTATACAGATATCGTTATGATATGAAAACGTAAATATTCAACGTTTTGTAGCTGTAAAAACGTAATAATGTTACATTTAAATGTTGCAAATACGTCCATATTATACGTTTTAGCATCTATCCAAACGTATAAAACGTACGTTTTATATATTTGAAAATTACGTATTAGTATCTACGTATTAACAATGAGACATATTAGGTTACGGACCAACGTAATAGCACTGCTTTTATGTTGGCATGTAACGTAATTGCGATTTGCAAAATAGTTTCCTCAGAACGTATTTCGTGTGATACAGGGTTGCTTTAATCATGGATCTGATGCACTTTTATCATGGATCAATGTAGTTTTATCATGGATAGATGCACTTTTATCATGGATCGATGCACTTTTATCATGGATCGATGTACTTTTTATCATGGATAGATGCACTTTTATCATGGATAGATGCACTTTTATCATGGATAGATGCACTTTTATCATGGATGGATGCACTTTTATCATGGTTGGATGCACTTTAATCATGGATAGATGCTCTTTTATCATGGATAGATGCACTTTTATCATGAATAGATGCACTTTTATGGACTTCAAAACAGAAACAGCCATTATAAACTTTGGAAGAGCCAGGACATTTTTAAAACATGGGCTATCCCTTTAACAGCATATAGGTTTGGAACAAGATGAGGGGGAATAGAGTTTTGCACTGTTTTAAACTGTTCGTTTAAAATCCCAGAAAGTTCCTTCAGGTTTCCCAAGGCCTGAGTATTTCCAAAGAACAGAACAGCGCTTGCACACCCGTCGCTTTAACAGGATACGGTGTGTTGACTGGGTTGAATATGCCAACACATGCGGCTTTGGGGTCGGAGTGTGGCAGCTAGTATTTGTGTCTTGGCCCTGACAGTGACCGTGAATCAGGCACACCTTAAACCTCACAGAAGAGTGCTATATCCTCTCTTGACAGCGGCTCTTTTTTTTGCCAAGTCATAAAAGTGCCAGTCATAGCGCGCCTGGCAGGGGCGAGTCTTTGAAGACTGTCACGGGACACCCCACGGCCCTCCCAGCCTGTGAGGTGTCGGGCTTCACCGCGGCCCCTTGAGCCTGTCTCCCGCTCCGGTACCAGATACAGACATCACAGCCGTGCGCCGGGCCGTTCTGGCAGGACTGGAAATGCCAAATGCAGTTCATGCTGATGGAGTGGACTGTAAATCAGTCTCAGTAAGAAGAAAGGAAGGAAACTCTCCTTTCTTGTCCAACGTCTGGCCCGTCACCCTCCCCTGCTGACCTTGTGACCCCGGAGTGCTTGCCACTGCTCGTGTCTGGCTAAGCAGGAATCCAGCCGGTCAACTGACCAAGACTGAAATTAATTCAGCACCTTCCCATCCTTAACCCGCCCCCCTCCTTCCTCGGACCAGACTTGGCGCTTCAATACCGGCCATAAAAGGAGGCCGCCTTCATCCGCATTCGGAAAGAACCAATTCATCAAGCTCCGCTTCTGCTGCTGGAAGGTGCAGAGTGTCAGAGGAAGATGAACAGCACACTTCTCAGCTGTCCCGGGATGTGCTACGGGGCCAGGATCATCTGTCAGGCTGGCAGCAGGGCGGGTCCGTGGGGTTCTCCTCACTCTGCTGCTGATTACACAGTGTGATTCACATCTTGATGTGCATCAGATGTGCTCTATGCGGATCTACAGAAAAGCTCAGAGAGACGCAGAACACACTGCTTTTAAGTCACATCAGAATTATATCGTGTTCACAAGATGAGCGCACATGAAAATGAAGCGGGAAAATCTGGATTTGCTTTAATCCAGGATTCGAGTTTGGGATTTTGTCAATCAAAGAATCATGGTGGATATCAGATATAGAATTGGCATTGTTTCACAAACCAAACATTCTCTCATTTAAGTTATGCTGAAATGCACATTCATTTATCAACATAAGATGTATCATACAACCCTAATGAACAAAGAAGAAGAAGGAGAACAAGAAACGGTTATTTCAATAAAATAAACATCAATTCTCTGGAATTACACTACCGGTCAAAAGTTTGGGTCAGTAAGAATTTGTATTTTATTTTTGGGAGAAATAATAAGAAATCAATACTTCTATTCATCAAGGATGAGTTACATTGATCAAAAGTTACAGTAAAGACATTTATAATGTTAGAAAAGATTATAATTAAATAAATGCTGTTCTTTGAACTTTCTATTCATCAAAGAATCCTGAAATAAAAATGTAAAAAACTGTTTTCAACATGGATAATAATCATACATGTTTTTGGAGCATAAAATCATCATATTAGAGTGATTTGTGAAGGATCATGTGACACTGAAGACTGGAGTAATGATGCTGAAAATTCAGCTTTTTTCAGAGGAATAAATTACATTTTAATATATATTAACATAAAAAAGTCATTTTAAATTGTCATAATATTTCACAATATTACTGTTTTTGTGAATTTTTAATAAAAAAATTGCAGCCTTGGTGAGCAGAAGCAGACTTCTTTTAAAAGCATAAAAAATTTTCCATACCCTAAACCTTTTGAATCGAGTAGTGTATATTTTTATGTTTTTTATTATTATTATTATTATTTTTTACTGTAAATTATAAGACGACTTGTTCTTTTTCACTTCAAAAACTGTAATTTTATCAGTATTTCATTACATGAAAAATCCCATTTGATTTTTTGGTAACACTTTGCAATACGGTTCATTAGTTAATATTAGTTAATGTATTAATTAACAATGAGCCATACATTTTGTTAGAGTATGTATTAATCTTTGCTAATGTTAATTAAAATACAGCTATTCATTGTTTGTTAACGTTAGTTGACAGTGCATTAACTTATGTTAACAAATACAAACTTTGATTTTAATAATGTACTGTATAACAAAGAATGAACTTAAAATGACGATAGTTTTACAGCATTTATTGATCTAAATTTCAACATTTACTGAAATGATTATGTAATTAATTAATAAATGCTGTAGTAAAAGTATCGTTCATTAAAAATAACATATAGTTAACTACAATTGAACCTTATTGTAAGTATTACCAATTTTTTTCAGGTTTTTTTTTTTTTCCATATTTAGTAAGGAAACTTAACATTAACCAATTTTCACAATAGCATTTAGCAACCGTTAAGCATGCAATCAGTGCATGTCAATCACAGAGCTGAAACAGATATCAACCCCTAGATGTAACGCTAACCTTAGTGTAGTGTCGGTATGTCCTGATAGTTAATCTTGCGTCAGACCCATTCATAATTTTTCAGTAACTCTTTGAATACATGCAATCTGACATTCATGTTCCAGCTTGTGGCTAAGTAAAGAAATAAAGAAATAAAATTGCAAAATACATTATTTGAAAATAGAAAATAATTGTCATTTTAATAACATTACAAATGTTTTTAATGCTAAACAGATGTAATAGTTCAATAAAAGAATATATATATATATATATATATATATATATATATATATATATATATATATATATATACACACATATATATATATATATATATATATATATATATATATATATATATATATATATATATATATATATTACTTATATATATTAAACTTGGCCTATATGCAAAATGACTTAAATGCACAGACAGAACAATGAAGTGAATCATAAGTAAGCAGATTTTGGACTTCATATAGAGTGTGCGGACACATAGTATGTGAACTTGAGGAGAACTGGCTTCAAACATCCACAAAAAGCACTATAATACCATTTGGGTATTTGTTACTGGCAAAAAATAACTAAATAAAATAAAAAAAAGCTCCAAATGTACAGATAGTACCTAGAAAATACATCAGTATCTCATATAATAAAAACAATATCTTAATAGCCTTTCATCTGTTTGCTATTTTGATATGTAATGCTATAGAGTTATTTATAAGAGTGTCGAAATCCATTTCATTAAAGGGCTTGAGAAGACACCTGAATGTCTTCTGTGTATATAACAGCCTGGATATACATTACCAACTTTCAAAAGATTTCAAACAAGCACAAAATATGGAGATCTACAATTGAAGAATTACACTCAACTAAACACCCAGCATAGAGACAGAGATATATCCAACAGTCGAACTCTGCATGAGCTTTCAGATGGGCACAGAGTTTATGGGGTGTACCCGCTGGCCCTGGCATCTGCCAGATGAAAGTCTACTGCATTCAAGGATCCGCAAACTACCGTACTGGGCGGTTTACACTACACCATTTAAACTTAGCAAAGCTTTGTATCCATTGTGGCCTTTCATTTACAAAACAATGGCATTTTGGGGGCCTGAAAATGCTAACTTTTGAAAACCGGTTTCAGAGTGGAAGTTTTTGAAAATAATACCGTAATTGTCTTCATATAAATTACAGGTTATAATACCGTTTCCCCATGAATTGACCTGACAGCTCTCCTGTCCCCATGTTGTAAAGTACACAACGAGTTTTGTAGACTAAAACGCTCTAAACGTTGACTAAACAAGACTAAACGTCAGCATTTACTCATCTCACTTACATAAAAAAAAAAATTTCTATTCTTTAAAAATCACTATGGGACAGGCTTGACATCATGCCATCACCAAAAAGGCAAACAGACACAAAACTCCTCCCCTTATTTATTTGATTGGGCCGTTCGATAATTCACAATGATTCCTGGGTAGGTAACCCTGATGGAGGGTGTGAAAGTAATAACTTTACCGAAGTCTGCAGGACACCCTACAGATTTGTACACTTGGCGAGCATGTGCAATGAGTCCACATGAAGTGTGCCATTTGGGAACCAGTGAATATCAGCACGAGTTCATTCGTCGACGTTTTTCAACGAGTTTTTTGTGTTCACACCTAAGCGTTTTTTGCTGACGATGAGCCGAGTGAACATGCAAATTCATTCCTTGACATTGGATGGCGCTTAATGTAAAACAGAAAAAAATAATAGAATCCTATACTAGGGTGTTCATTTTCATGTCTCAACATGTTTTATTATGACATATTGAAAAAATAATGAATGAAATAATGATAGAAATGTCTTCTGTTTTAGAAAAATAAATATTTAAATAAAATAACTAAAGAAATGCCTCCAAAATGTAACAAAAAATAGCTCTCACAACTTACAAAAACGAACTAACAAAATCTATTTATATCTTTCGTTTTCATCCTCTTTATCCTGTTTTCTTCCTCATCCACCTTGTTTGCCCATCTATATTTTGCTGTAGAACCGATCTTTCCCAGGAGTTTTTTTTTTTGAAAACCAGGACATTTTCATCACTTAAAAACAGCCAGGACAGGACGTGAAAACAGGATATGTAATGCAAAGTTGAGATGTTGCCCAGAGATAAAAACATAGCACTAGTTGTCGGATGAAACAGATGCACGAGAGACGAGAGTTGTCGTATTTCCCCGCGTTTAATAAAACCAACTCAAACTTTTCACTCGTCCTCATACTTGGATATCGAGCAAGAAAAAATACAAACAAACATCCAACTCTGGTCACAATAGAAAAATAAAATAAAGAATAAAGAGTCGGCAGAGCGGTTATCTCCTCTCCTCACTTGTCAAAATCTAACTGACACTACTCACAATATGCGCAGTTCTAATCTCAACTCAGATTCCTATAAAGCACAAAGTGACCGTTACACATGTCCCAGGAAAACAGGACTGTTGGTCACCCTATACTATACTTTTATTACAGAAATATTAATATAAATATTATCATAGCTCTTTATGCTCCGAGACCAGCAGCTATTTTCTTCGCGTATGTGTGCTCAGCAAGACCGTTTTGTGTTTGAGCGCCCCCAGTCTGTGTTTTACTGTAACTTCAGAAGTACTGAGACACGTGAGAGAAACCACCAATCTCGTTGGCTCGGATAGTTCCCGACGCGGCGCGTCAAACCAAAGAAGCGAACCCGAGGCGTTTTTAAAAAAAATTACGCTTTTACGCGTGCCGTCTTTCGCGTCGGTGTGGAACACTCACATTGGCGCCCATTGTTTAGTCACGAGGCGTTAAGCGTTACGAATATCCCTTGCGCGAAATTCGTCCCGGTGTGAAGCAGGCCTTAAGAGTGTTAAACTTTCATCTCCTGCGTCCTGTCTTCTGATTCAGAACGGCAGCACAGCTGAAAGGCTTAGGTTCAAGGGGTCATGAACTGAGCTTTTCAAATTTTATTATATTGTTGTCTGAGGTCAACTTATGATGTTCGTTTGGTTTTTACATTCAGAAACATCAAAATGAATAAGAAACAGGCTATTTTCTTCCCTGAGTTTTGAGCCTAGACTCAAAAACGCTAGGTTTTATGGCCGTCTCACACTGAAGACTTGGAGCAAACGCCCACTGCCTGGTGCAGTGGAGAACAGTTTTGCATATTATAATTAATGAGTTTCAGCTCACTCGTGCGAGGGACGTGGGGAAATTGTTGCAATGTTAATTGGAATGCATTCGCCCAACATGTTCAACCCAGAGTCCGTGTGTTGCACCATTCCTGTCAGATCCAATACACTGCAAAAAAATCCCGTAATTTTTACGGAATAATGCTGGCAACTTAAGTTACAATTCAGTAAAAAATAGATCAAAACCATAATCACTTTTACAATAATAAACCGCAATCAGCTTTACAGATAATAAACTGTATTTCATTTACTGAAATATGTTGATATAATAATTTTACGATCATTTGATTTCTGTTTTGTACCATTGTAATACACTGACAACCATCAATCACCACAGCAGTGATTTAAGTTAAATATGCAATCAAAGCTCATCACAAGTTGTCTTCTGTTAGAAAGTACTTATATAAAGAAGCTGCACAGTGTCATTCACACAAACATTAAACACCATCATGGTAACACACGTGAAATTTAAAAATGCAATAAACATTCATTTAGCAACATTAAATGTAACATAAAACCCTAATGTACATAACTGATTAGAAAAAAACAAGAAAATTATGAGGAAACAGTTATTTCAACAAAAATGCATCGAATGTGAAGTGTGACGCAGGGAATTGTGGAATGTCAATTTATGGTTTTTCACTGTAAATTATACAAGGAGTTGTTCTTTTTCACTTTTTAAAAACTGGTAAATTTAACGGTATTTTACAGTAAAATTTTATCACAGTTATTTACCGTATATAGTACGGAAACTTTCTGTTAACCAATTAACAGTTTTGCACTGTAGCATTTCTACAGTGTTTTACCATTAAAATTACAATTATTTTTTACAGTGGGAAGGCACATCACGCTTTTTTAATGTTAATCTGCCTGCAAATCCAGTCTTGTTTATCAAAACAATCTTCAGTGAAATGAAGCGAACAAACGCACAATGTTTACCCTCATCAGATGGACCGTCATGAAAAATAAAGTTTATCCATGCAGTCCTGAATTGGAATCCAGAGGAAGCTTATGCAGCGACTGTCTTTTTCCCATTCCAATATTTTGTATTGCTCTAGTAGCTCTGATCCGGTTTGTCATCACGAGGTAGGCTTATGTTATTTAGCTATGCGTGTAATGCGTGAATTGGTGGCGGGGCTAAACTGGCTCGTGTTTGAAATTCTTCTGCGGGGTGGTGTTTTATCCTCTTTGATGTCATAGTTCCCCAGATGTCAATAAGGCTGGTGTCAATAAAAGCTTTTATTGGACTAACAAGAAAGTTTTCAGTACTGAAACTTACAGGATATTCTTATAATCTCTTAAAACCTCTTAGATGTCAAAAGCTCAAGGAAAATTAGATTTCCCAGTTCATCACCCCTTTAAAGCTACACCCTCTACTGTACAGACGTGAATTTACATTTCCTTTACCCCAGGCTCATTTATTTCAGGTTTGGGTTTAACGTATGTGCACAGACATGTAGTGTTTCTTTAATAAAGTGACATCGCCATGTTGCGACTGATTCTTTTATCACCAGCAGGGTGGATTACTGTCACTGGCCTTCCAAAAGACCATAAGACAGTTGCAGCTCATTCAAACGCTGAGCAGAACCAGAACATATGAACATATCACACCAGTCCTCAGGTCTTTACACTGGCTCCCAGTTACATTTAGGATTGATTTTAAAAGTATTAGTACTCGTATTTACAAAACGAACACTTATTTTGTGATGTTGGAGATCCAATATTTTGTATTTTTACATGATTTCAAACTCGTACTGCTCTTTCCACAAACTTAAATGTATTTTCCCACTAATGTGTAAGCGCCCCTAGACTGGTATGATGTGGTTTTCCCGGCATGGCAGTAATTGCTTTGTAATACTGTTTACCACATTTGCCACATGTTGGTACCTTGTACACTTAATGAGTTATGTATGAGTTATATTTATAATGATGTATAAAAAGTTACAACAATGACATTAATATACTAGGGTAAAGTGAATTTTGTGAACTGAGTAGGGTAAGTTATTCTGTTTGTCTAAATTGACTTCTAGGCAATGATAGAAATGAGATTTAAAACCTCTTGTTTCTAATTTATATTTCAGTAAGACCAAATTAATTAATAATGCATTATTCGATTTTTAAATTTGCACACTGTTTCTTATACAGTGTAAATATGTATGGAAAGATACTATTTATTATACGGTATATTTTAGAGCAGTCAAATAATTTCCTTTTTATTTGTGTGGGATTTAACAGTTTTATTTAACAGTTCTACTTTCAATGTTTTAGGAAAATAAAAAGATTAAATTCAAAGTTGTCAAAGTGCAATTAACAACACTGGCAGGCACTGCTTTGATTTTGGTTATCACTTAAGTTTTATTGGGTTAAAACATTTACTAAATTCATACATCTAAATGTCAACTTTTGCTACACACTTACTGAACTTATCCGAAATATATTAAAATGGAGATTTACTTAACATTTCTCTAAGTAAATATCATATCTATTCCATCGAGTATATACGCCACGCAGCACTAAGCAGTAAATATTAAAGATCAGGAGGATTATTCCTGGAGTATCTGATATTGCATCTGCGTCTGGATTCCCAAACCTACTGGAAGGAAGGGAGGGGCAAAACTGAATTTGCCCTGCAGTCATTAGGTGTCATTCATATAGTTAGCGCCTCTGAAAGGTCCAGGTTGTCATTAGACAGGCCGGGGTGCAGACAGGCATGCAAATGGTCTCATTGATTTTTCCCAACGTGCTGTCGGAGATTTAAACTTTAGGCCTGACAAAGGACGTCAAAATAGCAGACTGGTTTAGGCTGAGAACTTTCAGCATTTGACCAGGAGGAAGAACAGTTAGAAAAAATGTGTAATTTAAAGAAGAGTTTCATAATTTCAAAGTTATATTGCATTTAAAGGAAAATGATGTTTCCTATCTGTCAGTCACTTCGATGTTGTGTTGAGACTGACACTAGGGGTCACTCTTGAAGCCCAGAAAACCAAGGCTGGCATGCTCCACTCATTCATCTTTGTTTTCTGAGCCGAAGCACCATGTCTCTTATGGTAAAGAGAAGTGATATTCCATTCACCTCCCTACACTGCTGGATCCACCAGCACATTTCAGCGGCTCTCAGTGCGCACAGAGTAAGTGCAGGAGTTCCCCTGGGTGCTTCAGTGGTGGTCTAAAATAGGTAATTTCATTGAAAAATAGAGCAAATTCCTCTGAAAGAGCTACACAGCAGACGTATTTCTAAAGATGCCTTTCTGTCCGTGTCCTTCTGGGTGGAGTGATTTCTCTCTCCTTTGGACGGCTGCAACGCTGTCATGCTGAGAGAGGTTATGAATGTTATGATGGATTCACATGATAAATGCCTATTCTTGTTTTCGTATGTGTTTCACGTTTGGGAATTGGAAGGCTAATTAAAAGTAAACTGCTCAGCCCCTTAGATATCACCGCTTTATATCATGTCAAAATCAAACTTGAAAATAGTACGGAGCCCCCAGTCCCACTTTGGCAAAAAAATTTAATTGATACTATCTCGTGGCCTCAAGATAGTAACTCGTGGCCTCAAGATAGTAACTCGTGGCCTCAAGATAGTAACTCGTGGCCTCAAGATAGTAACTCGTGGCCTCAAGATACTAACTTGTGGCCTCAAGATACTAACTCGTGGCCTCAAGATACTAACTTGTGGCCTCAAGATACTAACTTGTGGCCTCAAGATACTAACTTGTGGCCTCAAGATACTAACTTGTGGCCTCAAGATACTAACTCGTGGCCTCAAGATACTAACTTGTGGCCTCAAGATAGTAACTCGTGGCCTCAAGATAGCTAACTTGTGGCCTCAAGATACTAACTTGTGGCCTCAAGATACTGAACTTGTGGCCTCAAGATACTAACTCGTGGCCTCAAGATACTAACTTGTGGCCTCAAGATACTAACTCGTGGCCTCAAGATACTAACTTGTGGCCTCAAGATACTAACTTGTGGCCTCAAGATACGAACTTGTGGCCTCAAGATACTAACTTGTGGCCTCAAGATACTAACTTGTGGCCTCAAGATAGTAACTCGTGGCCTCAAGATACTAACTCGTGGCCACAAGATACTAACTCGTGGCCTCAAGATAGTAACTCGTGGCCTCAAGATAGTAACTCGTGGCCTCAAGATAGTAACTCATGGCCTCAAGATAATATCTTGTGGCCTTAAGATACTAACTCGTGGCCTCAAGATACTGAACTCGTGGCCTCAAGATAGTAACTCGTGGCCTCAAGATAGCTGAACTCGTGGCCTCAAGATACTAACTCGTGGCCTCAACGACACGAACTCGTGGCCCTCAAGATACTGAACTCTATCTCCAGGCCACGAGTTGCTATCTTATTTTTTTTTGCCAGAGTGGGACTAGGGGGGCTCTGTAAAATAGTGAGCAATCAGCTTGGAGAAATTAAAGATAGATCTGTCAGGTCCATTAAGTCAAGAACACATAAGACAATAAAAATGATTAGGAAATTGTTATGAATAAATTGCGATTAAAGTCGATAATTAAAATTTAGCGGTATGGCTCTGTTCAGGGAGTTAGGGTTAGGGACAGCAGCAGCATTAGGGAACGCTTGCACAGTTTAGTACTGGGAGAGCAAAACTATTCCCTCCAAACAAACCATACCTGGCAACTTCTTGTGAATTAGACAAGAGATGAAAAGACAATTAAAATGATTAGAAATCTTAATAAGTGTGAATTAGTTGGCAATATGTTTAAATTCAGATGAGTCTTTCTCATTAATGAACACCATGAATTTAGCAGAGAGTCAGGGGACAGCAGCAACATTAGGTGGCGCTCACATGAATTAGGACTAGGAGAGCTGAACTCTTCCCCCCAAACAGACCTTAAAGCAACATCAAGTGAAACAAATAAATGAAGGAAGAATTAAGGCTTGTACACATATCATGTCTTTTGCGCGCTAAAATTCGTTATTTTAAATTTAGGCGCGCGGTATGGGCACTCATAATGAAAGCAGTGTGGTCGCGATACGATCGCTCATTTTTTTCGAGCGCGTGCGCGTCGACAGAGTAAAACCATAGACCATAAAAGAAATGGACACAGCGACCCCATTGATTTCAACTATGAAAATTAAAGCCCGTTAAAAGCTATACAGTGATTTGTCTACTGTGCTATGTTAGCCTATTTTTAGAACCTGCTTCTACGGGCCATAACGTAAAACACAAGGTAATGTGAGAATTTTATACATTGTTGTGATTCTTTAGAAATAAATAATGGACAAGAGGAGTCTTTGAACGCCTCAGATGTAAAGTTATTCATTGTCAAAGTGACACCAAAATGAGTGGAAGTCGATGGGATGTTAACAGGTGAAGTTCTGCTACAATGGCGGCTTCCGAGAGGCTTTCCATCTTTCGGCTTATGGATTACCCACTTGGTCCTCTTGGATAAAATATCTAAACTTTTCAGAATGCTGCAGCGTACCGTGGGTCACGTGACAAGAGACAAACCACAGCAAATGACAGATGCCTCCGGAGCGCAACCACCCTATCTCTTTGAAAAAAGGAGAATGCGACGTGCCTAGCGTTTTCAACACATTTTAGGCGCTATATGTGAATGGCGCCAGCAGCCAGTAATTGCATCCAGGGGCAATGTAACTAAGCAGAAGAAAGACAATTAAGATTTAGCAGATGAGACTTTCTTTTAATTGACTCACTGAATAGTGACTGTTTGCTATGTCTTTGTAGAGCTGAGCCACAGCCTAAATAATTCAGTTTGCACCATGAATTGTCATTTACTAACTATCACTGCAAGCTGCTTGATCTGTGCTGCATAGTGCTAATTCACTGCATGCGCAACTTGAGCACTTGGCAATGACAACAGATAAGTAAACGCACATTGCCAGATATGATCGCATAAGCCTAGCAAGGACATTTAAATGAAAACGACTATATAAGCCCAAGCACACGGATAGCATTAGCAACAGCATGGTGCCCATATTCTGATAGCTTTTAACAATGAGCATTAAACAGAAACTTAGCTTAGCTTTGTGAAGACTTTCAGAGGTGAATGGAGAGTGAATACATCAAGCCCTGTTTCAACATTGCAGAGAGCAAGCAGTTAGGAGTGAACTGAATCTGTAAAAATGTTTAAAACATTAACTTGAATGACTTTAAAAATCCAAAATAGAATTCTAGTTTTCTTAATGTATTGTAAGTGAATATTCAACCAGGAAAATGTGACTGTGAGGACTTTGCCTGCCTCATTTCAGAACACCACTGTATGCCACTGTCTAGGTACAAGGCCTCGGCAGCAAGCACTGAGGGTGATCTGGGGTTACAATGGTAGAGCTTCTGTCGAGATGAGTCCCGAATGGGTCTCCCATTCCTCTGCACTTGTGTCCCCCAGTTGAAGGCGGTTCACCCGAAGGTGAACTTATTTTTCTCATTCTGGGTTTGGAGGAAGATGACTTGCCAATTGCTGCAGTCGGAGGGAGAGTTATGCCTTTCGAAACAGATGACTCACTTAGAATTCCACCCTCGGGTGTGATTTCTGGGATCGGAACACAATGCACTGCCACGTTCTTCCTGGTTCCCTTTCTTCCCGGAAGGCATGAGGAGATCACAAAGTTGTGAAAGACACTTTTTCTGACAGAACACGCTTCTGCTGACTGTTCCAAAGATCACACGAAGGTCACAGTGCAGGCTCTGGGTTGGGTGATGTCCATTCTCATGGTTTAGGCGTACCACTTGGCCTTGGCTTAACCTTGCATAGATGCAGGATGCCAAGAATGTTTGCTTTCTCAAAGCCCCATCAACCAAGGTGGCCTTTTCAAGGACACTGTCGAGGATTTTGCACAGCAGTTCTTTGTAATAAAGATGCAAACAGAGGCGTTGTGGCTCTCATCATGACGATGGCCAGGCATTGAACATTCACATCAGAACCTCAGAGGATGTGAGTTCAATCCAGTTTGTCAGTAGCCTGCTCAGATACAGCAGTGTTCTGTTCACCTCAGTACAAGGTGAGAATGCAAAGCCTAGACTCAATCCCAATTCACACATTGGCCCTACCCCTTGTTTCCAGTGTACCCCTTGGCCCTTAAAACAGAGTTACAAGGGCCAAGGGGTGAAATTTTCCCCTACCAAAATGGAACAACCCTTCATGAACCTGATAAGTCATCAGGAGTTTCTACATGACAACAATGGACAATCAGCGTAGCTGCTCTTAACTTTGAATAAACATGATGATTATAACATCCCTTCCTCGAAATGGATGTCTTTTCTAATCGGAAAGGTAATGCATTATTACCATTTCTAATTCAAGTCGACTATAGTGTTACTTATAAGAGTCAATAAAGTGCGTGCTGGAAATCATCTGGCGCTAAATTTAAATGTTTAACCGTTTGCGAAGCCATCTCGCCGGTGATTTGCGATGCATTCCGTGAACTTTCTCGGAGTCTCTCCCGTTTGGAGTGTGCCTCTGAAAAATCTCAGTTTCGAGGACTGATGTAGCCCTACCCCTCGAATCTCAACACAAAATCGGGACTCCCTAGATGTGAACGGCCAAAGCGGAGCGGTCAGGGCCAAGGGGTGAATTGGGATTGAGCCTAAGTCGTACCATGCCCACTGGGAGTGAGAACTTACTCTACCTCTTCAGCTTCAGCTAATGGTGCCTCGTTGGCAGACACCTGCAAGGCTGTGGGCTGGGCTACACCTAATACCTTTGCGAGATTCTATAATCTCCACATACAGCCAGTTTTGTCTGGAGTCTTGGGTACTGAATAGGTAAAACTCGACAAATGGTCTGGCGAACCCCAGAACACCTTTTTTGTACCAAGCACACATTGGTGGCCAAGTTCTGTGGAGGATTTCACTACCAGGCCCAGAACCCGTGGTATACCTCTTTTCAGATGAGACCCTTGTACTTTGGGCTAAGTGCTCCATGACGTGCTGATTCCCCTAACATATGATGTATTCTTCCACTATTCAGTTTCCCTGTTGGTGAACCTTCACCAGTTACTGTGGTCTGTAGTACTTTTTCGCTGAGTACTTTCCATTAGGTGAGTCCCATAGGACATACTTTCCACACACTATGCCTCCCCTTAGGTCAGGATGGATATATCTGCAGTATTCCTTTCTTTGACAAAGAAAGCGAACATTTCCCTAACACAACAACCAGGTGTTTCCAGCTGTAGTAAAACAAGAGTAATCTCATCTACAACTGAAGTGACCTATTCCCCTTAAAAGGACATGTCCCCTAAACAGAGAGACTCTGGGTCAAAGGGAGGGGAGGGGATGTCTCCATTTTCCTGATGGAGTAAACAAGATACTGTGTCAATACTGACACTAGGGGAGCCAATAGTCTTGCCTTACTTCTGAACTGCCAGCTGAAATTATTGAGATGCTGTCTCAGCTACATGTCCGGGGAGTTCTACTCACCCAATTGGTCATTTTCTCTGAATATGCCAGAGGTGTTTAGGGCTTAAAAAGAGCCACCTCTCAGTGTTCAGTCTGAGACACAACATCACGTTTCCTCCATCAGGGAATACAGGTCACAACAGTAACCAATATGTTTTGAGTACATTAATATAATGGTGTAGACAGAGTGCACCCATAATGCATCTTAACCATATGATGGATTGTGTCTAATAAAGTGGCTGAAAACAACAAAAGGGCACCAAAGTGGCATGGATTTACATGCATAATGTCACAAACTGCTCCGAAGGACACGAATGTTGAGATCCAAATGCAGCTTTAATAGGGCCAATCCAGACACGTAAATCCAATAAAACAGGCAATAGGTCAGAACGCAGGTAGACAGTCCAAACAAACAAACAAATCAGCCAACATATTTTTCATACTATTTAAAACAGGGGTGCCCATTTCTGTTCCTGGAGATCTAACTTCCTGCAAAGTTCAGCTCCAATCCCTGATGCAAACACAACCCAACCAGCTAATTAAGATCTTCAGGAGCACTTAATAATTGCACACATGTGTGTTGGATCAGGGTTTGGATCTGAACTCTGCAGGTAGGTAAATCTCCAGGAACAGCATTCTGCACTACTTATTTAAATCCACCCGAATTCCATAGTAACACCCATAGCAACAAACTAGCAACCATCCAGAACACCCTAGCAACTGCATAGTAATTTCTTTGTCTGTGAGACTTAAAAACCTATTTATTTTTAAAACTGATTCAAAATTAAAACTCCTTTAAATTTAAACCCTTAAACTTCAATCTTTTAAAACTTGCTTCAAGCTTTTTATCTTCAGATTCACAAATTGGTTGAGAGTTCAGTATCACGTTAAAGGAGTATATTGCAACATAACATCAGCTGTATGTTATGAGGTAACATAATGAATAATAAATAAGTTTTAAACTTATTTATGAATAAAACAAATTACAATGTGTGTTAAGCTGTAAGAGATAACTTGTAATCATTGGAATTCATTTGCTTCAGTAGCTGCAACATTTAAGAAAACCTAAAAACTCAGTCTCAATTTTACATTAAAAATGGAACAGACAAGGTCTATGATGATAAAAATGCATTTGGGCCTTTGTGGAGAGTGAAAACATTGTTAAAATTGCAAAGTTTGTACACAGCCTCTGTGTAACCTTCTCTCAAAAATATAAATCATTTCTCACATCCCCTCACAGAAATCATGATTCAAATCGTTTACAACAATTCAGTGCTATTTTATCTGTCAATCAAGATGGCAACAGTGAGCACCAGCTGTGTCAAGGACGTGCTTTTGTGTGAAACAACCAATACACTTTAAAAAGCCCAAAAGCTCCTTAATATTTTGGCCTGGTAGCTGTCCATCAGAAAACTCTATCCTCCAAAACTAACCAAGCCTCTGAACGCCACAGGCCTGGCATGACACGATCAGTCATTCGTAATGCCAGGCTAGACGGCCGTTGGAGACCGCAAGCTGTGAGCCATTGATTTTCCTGTAAGTTTCTCGTCTCTCCTGCCAGCTGATAAGGGTTCTTGGGTCTAGACTTTGAAGACTTTAAGTGAAGGGTAAGTCAACAGTATGCCTTTGGGTGTACAGACTGAGGAGATTCAATGCTTGACGGAGAGTTATGGTTCTCCTAGACATAGTAACTCGCATGTCAGTGGTTCATGATTCGAACTTAGAAGAAAGAAAATAAGAAAAATGTTTTCTTTTCCACTTCATATACACTAGTATGTTGCCATCATTTACGTGATGTTATCAGTTAACCTCATGCCACTCCACACCTGTATTACTATTTTTTCTTTGGAAAAGAAAAACAAATATTTTAAAGAATTTTATCCTCTCCAGCTGAAGCTCTCAAATACAGTGCCAATGACTTCAAATCTTTTGGGCCACTTTCACATAGCAGGAGAATATGGTTGTCAGTCCAGTATTTTAGTCCTTAAAGCTCCAATATGTAAGGATTTTGTAATAAAATATCCCAAAATCACTTGCACAGTGTGATATATTTCCTGCAGTTGTGTATTGAAATATTCCCAAAGTATTGAAAGTTCTTTATTTCAGAGAATTACAATTTTAAATAAGTGGCCATCCCGAAAAAAATGTTGCTGTAAATGACGCAATATCCGCTCTATCCTCGGATACCCTTGGCTATCCTCGTTTCTGCTCGTATTGCCATAGGCTATGGCGAACCATGGCGAACAGACGCGGACAACTGCATAGTGAGTAACGTTTAGCTAGCACCCAGTTCTTGTTTTTGTCAATCATACGACCATGGCAAGCAAGCAAACTTTGGGAAAAACAAGGAGAAAATCAATATCAGCGTGATGTTTTCTGAGATGCCGAGAGCTCAGCGTCCAGAGACTGACTTCCACTCGACAGAGAGCTAGCGTCCGTGACTAATTTGGACTTGACAGAACTTCACGAGTCACGACTTTACAGCTTTATTAGACGGGTGAGCAAAAGACAGTAAGATTGAATTAATCTAATAAACTGACCTGTGTGAGTAATCCAGCACTTGCGTGTAGTTCAATAGGATGAAATTTCCTTATTCCTTTATATCCGCGGGACTCGTGCTGATATATGTATCTTAATAGCAATCACTGACCTGCTTCATAGCACTGTAATGTTAAAAACATGAGTGTTTTCACTAATCCTTAAACATTATTAGATCCATCAGCTTGACAGCTAGTCCCATTCATTCAGCTCGTTTAATGCGTCACACACATTCGCCTTTGTTATTGTTGGAAACGGCGCCTCTTGTGGCCACTAAAGTTACATGTTGGAGCTTTAATGTGTTACCTTTACAAACAGTTCAGTTATTTATGGGAGTGAAAATTAAATTCTGTAACCTGCTGGGTTTGTTTAGCTCTATTCTCTGCGCTTCCGCGTTCGTCATTACGCTGTGCGTCAAGGTCAAGGTCTTTCACTTCACTTCAGAAGGCCTTTATTTACCGTGGAGCTGTGTGGATAACTTTTATCATGGATGGAAGCACTTTAATGGACTTCAAAAAATATCTTGCCATTTACTGCCATTATAAAGCTTGGAAGAGCCAAGGACATTTTTTATACATATAACTCTGATTGTATTCGTCTGAAAGAAGAAAGTCATATACATCTAGCATGGCTTGAGGCCTCTGGCATGCTAATCATAATAATATCTTGTAGTGTGACCTGACTTTCGAATCTTGAAGTGTGCATATGTTTGAAATATATTAAATAAAGATTATCCTGATGATCATGATACCAGATTTCATATTTTAAAGGGTTAGTTCACCTAAAAATGAAAATTAAGTCATTAATTACTCACCCCATGCTGTACCAACCCGTAAGACCTTCGTTCATCTTCGAAACACAAATGAAGATATTTTTTATTAAATCTGAGAGCTGGATCACTCCTACATAGGCTGCCTAAGGGACTGGCACTTGACAGCCCATAAAGTCATTAAAGAAAATGTTTAAATATTCCATGTGCCTACAGTGGCTCAATTATAAGTTTATCAAGCGACAAGACTACTTTTTGTGCGAAAAATATATATAAATAGCGACTTTCTTCGACTATTCCATTACTTCCTTATGGGCCTTTAGACGAGAGTAGAAGAGATTTTCAGAACGCATGCGTGAGAACTGAGATGACGACGTCTTCTTCAACTACATCTTGTTACCGGCTGTCACCGCAGTATTACCGCCACCTACCATATAAGATGACGTGCTGATATAGCTGGAAGCGCAAAACTTTGTTTATTTTTGGGTGAACTAATCCTTTAACTATGCATTGGAGGCTTATATTAATAATTTTATTGTTGAGAAAGTCGAAGAAAAGCTTCAGCTCTAGGCAAAATGTAGAGGTCACATTGAAAATGTGATAAACCACACATCATTGCCATCACTGTTTGGTGCTACAGTATTTACATGAATCATTTAGCACAACATTGACTAACGTTTACATGCAGCCAATTTTCGGAGTTATGGTCGGGTTAAGGTCACTATTCGGGTTTCTGAAACATTAGGAATAACCCGTTTACATACGTGAGCAGAGAGAGTTTCTCCCGTACACTTAGAATTGCAGTATCCCGATGTAAGCGGCGACGCATGGTTCAGCGTCTTAGACGTATGGGCAACCTTAGACGCAATATGTGTCATTTCCGATTCTTCTTCCTGTATCCAAAGACAACAACAACAGCAGCACATGAATAATCGATAGTTCGGGGCAGATAGCAGATCGTCTTTGTTTGCACTTTGACGCTGGTGCTGACCTCGCTCCAAAATTATGCTGTGCTGTGTCTCGCCTGGTCTTCGCCATGTTTACTTCCAGTATGCTGCACGCAAATTTTTGTATGCGCCGAAGAAGTTTCTCTACTCGAAAGACCAAGATTCCTTGCAAATGAGAACATGCGCAGAACACAAATCACTATGAGGATATGCCAATACGTGTTTACATGACCAAAACTTCCGGTTAGAAAAGGGGTACCCAGGTATAATATCCTGGTTTTTAAAATCCGGGATATGAGCAATATTCAGGATTTTGCTGGTGTTTACATGGCCGTTCGTTAATCGGTTATTGCTAATATCCCGATTTTGAACAGGTTATTGGCTGCATGTAAACATCTCCTGCATCTCCACCTTACCTCGTGATTTCTGAAAGTGGGACGCCGGTAGAATACAGACATGTTTTCGCTTCGCTTGACGCTCCAGAATACAGCATGGTTTAATTGAATGTTTCAAATGCCATCATCTGTAATCATCTTCCACATGTTCATTTCAGTCAAAGGAAAACATTTATCCACTCTGTAATAATCCGAAGGCTGGCTTATATTCAGATCAGCGAGTTCCAAGAATTGGGTCACAGGTCAGTTCTGTTCAACAAAGTCTCTAAAACAGCTCAGAAATATTTAACGTTTCTGATCAATTGCTAACTAACTTGCACAAATTTGCACATTCTCACTCATACCATTTCATTCAATTAGCTCAAATCCCACTGACAAGTTTAGGGTGGACCTTTTTTTAAATCATACAGAGCACACACGTATCAAAATCAGGACCTTGTTAAATAGTTATGTTTCTCTCATGAAATTGAATTGGTTCCCAACAAGATTTGTAGACGCATGGGGAAATAAATATATGCTATGCTGTTTTTCTTCAAATTCATTTGTCACTTGATAAAATGAGTGACATAGCCAACATCGTGAAATCATGAACAAAACTATGCAAAGTAAAATAAATACAGGTTTTAAGAACTATTTTGTAAACAATTTTTGGTATTGTGTTGAGTCTCTTATTGATGTCCAATGCAATCCATTTAAGTAAAGCACCACATTCAATGACGGACATTAACAAAAAGATTGACAAGTTCTGCTCATTGTGAAATGGTCACATTTAATGAACAACTTCTCATTTTATATACATCTATAAAAAGAACCCAGATACAGGTTACAAGAATCTAAAGCTAATACATACATTATTAAATAATAAACTTTTTCTCATGTTAAAGATACATATCATAGTTTACAAAATATGATCAAGGAGAATTAAGCAATTATGGTTTGAAAAAACAAAAAAACAAACCACAAACAAATAAACAACAACAAAAAAGATCTAAGGTTCTAAAATTATATTTTGTTCAATGATAGCCAAAAACAAAGTGAAACAATTGTCCTTGAAGAAGGTAGTATTGAACTGGTGATACTGACTAGAAAAGTCTGCTAAAAACAGATGGCGAAAGGCAAAGAGTCAGAAGAATGAAAATATGGTTCCGAATGGTGCTTAATCTGCAGATGGTCTGACACGACACATTGTTCTTCCTGTTACAAAAGGTGGTCCAGAACAGTCCAAACCACTTATTTACAGTTTCAACTTCTCTGTGTTCACAGAGCCAAAAATAAAAATAAATAAAAAATGCTAAAAGAGGAAACGAAAGGAAATACAACTGATATCAAATTATGGCCTTCAAAATAAATGTGTTACTCCTCAGTCTTTGAAGCTTGGGAAGATTTTGTACTGCCACTTCCAATTCCTTACAGACACAGGTTTGGGGAAACTAGGGATCATTGGAGAAAAAGAAAAACAGTCCAAGTCTTTGGCATGATGAGTTAGCTGTATGTCGTGGAAATGAATGTTACACAAAAATGAGCTTTTTCAAGTCCTCGAGAACAGTTTGAAAGATCGAAAATGGGTGGAAAAAATCTTGAATGACAAACAAAGATGAGGTGAATTAATTTTGTTTGTGTTGTTCTTGTGCTGCCAGGCAGGTGAGTCTCGTGTCCCAAATCTTTTGCTCCCCTGGGGTTCGAGTCCTGTGTCTGCGTCTGGTCTCTATGGCTGTCATCGCCAGAGATGTTGAAATGCTTTATTGTTCTTTTTGTCTTCCTTTTGTAATGGTCAGCATTTATTAATCTTTCTAGGTCTTTTTTCTTTAGTGAGAAGAACTTAAATTAAATTGATCAATGCACGATATTTATTAACATGTGCAAAATAGAAAATAGAAGACTCCTCATTTTTTTCCACAGGAATGAAGCTTACACATCTGAAAACAAAGAAGAGAAGATATGTGTTAGATTTGTGCTGAAGTATATATGGAATTTAATGCATTGTGAAATGCATTTGTTTGTCATCTCATTCACTTAAGGGCCAAGATTACGAGTGTGTGTGTCCTATTGTATGTATGTATATATACATATATGTATATATATATGTATATATATATGTATATGTATATATATATATGTATATATATATATATATATATATATATATATATATGTATGTATATATATATATGTATGTATATATATATATATATATATATATATATATATATATATATACACAACACACACACACACTCACCGGCCACTTTATTAGGTACACCTGTCCAACTGCTCGTTTAACACTTAATTTCTAAGCAGCCAATCACATGGCGGCAACTCAGTGCATTTAGGCATGTAGACATGGTCAAGACAATCTCCTGCAGTTCAAACCGAGCATCAGTATGGGGAAGAAAGGTGATTTGAGTGACTTTGAACGTGGCATGATTGTTGGTGCCAGAAGGGCTGGTCTGAGTATTTCAGAAACTGCTAATCTACTGGGATTTTCACTCACAACCATCTCTAGGGTTTACAGAGAATGGTCCGGAAAGAAAAAACATCCCGTGAGCGGCAGTTCTGTGGGCGGAAATGTCTTCTTGATGCCAGAGGTCAGAGGAGAATGGCCAGACTGGTTCGAGCTGATAGAAGGGCAACAGTGACTCAAATAACCACCCGTTACAACCAAGGTGAGCAGAAGAGTTGTAGCGACATTTCGGATGGTTGAGGTCAACATGACCCAACATGAAAGCATGGATCGATCCTGCCTTGTATCAACGGTTCAGGCTGGTGGTGGTGGTGTCATGGTGTGGGGAATATTTTTCTTGGCACTCTTTGGGCCCCTTGGTACCAATTGAGCATCGTTGCAATGCCACAGCCTACCTGAGTATTGTTGCTGACCATGTCCATCCCTTTATGACCACAATGTACCCAACTTCTGATGGCTACTTTCAGCAGGATAATGCGCCATGTCATAAAGCTGGAATCATCTCAGACTGGTTTCTTGAACATGACAATGAGTTCGCTGTACTCAAATGGCCTCCACAGTCACCAGATCTCAATCCAATAGAGCATCTTTGGGATGTGGTGGAACGAGAGATTCGCATCATGGATGTGCAGCCGACAAATCTGCGGCAACTGTGTGATGCCATCATGTCAATATGGACCAAACTTCCTGAGTAATGCTTCCAGCACCTTGTTGAATCTATGCCATGAAGAATTGAGGCAGTTCTGAAGGCAAAAGTGGGTCCAACCCGTTTACTAGCATGGGGTACCTAATAAAGTGGCCGGTGGGTGTATATATATTTATAGCCCTAATATATATATATATATATATATATATATATACACATAGATGTGTGTGTGTGTGTGTAGATGCATACATATATATACACACACACAGTCAAACCAAAAAAATTTTTACAACTGGGTGCAGGACACTATAGTTCATTAACACTAGAATGGCCATAACGGTCATTTTGACTACAATAACTTTGTTGAAAAAATAATAAAATCCTGCTGGTACCTGACTTTTCCTAAAATTGTCTCTATTTTCATTTAAAATGCTTTTCATATAAATTAAGTTACGTAAACGCAAGGCAAAACAAAAAAAATGAACATATTTACCTATTTTCGGCCATAGACGGTCATATTGACCGCACTGAATTTCGCTGTAATTTTTTGTTAAATATCCAGCGGTTGATTCGATAGTCTCTCTCAACTGTCAACAGAGGTCCATCCGGTCACAGCGGTGTTTGCTATATAATAATTTCTACATTAGTTGTTGATCAGAAATAAGCAAATAAAACCGGACTACAGGATGCCCTGGAGATGCTTCAGAACTTGACGAGTGATGATTCAGATGCATGGGAACAATCAGAGGTGGAAAGTGACAGTGACATTTCCTGGGTGCAAGTTAACATTTCCTCCTCATCAGAGAGTGATTCAGAGTCAGAGTCCACATCGAAGCAAAAAGAGACGGCTGCTATCAGTCAGAACACGGCCAGAATCCGATCACAGATGTTCCATTCATGTCAGATGATCCTGGTGAGCTCCGCTGCCCTGTCCTGCGCTGTTTGTTTTGCTGCATGGGCTGTTCACTAGTTCTGCTAGTCCTATATTATTAGCCTATTTATTATTATTATCATTATAATATTATTATTATTGTCTCGATTTTCGTCTTTAAAAAAATGTCGTTGACGAAAATAATTACGAAAATTATTTGTGAACAAAATAAACACTGTTTTGAATCTAACGGTCAAAATGACCATTTGTGGCCGTTCTGCATTGTTTTGGAATTCTGGCACTTCTAGTGTGTAAAGTAACACCAAGTAACTTTTCAAACTTTCATAGTATATTTACAAGTCTCTTGTGATGGTAAATCAGCTTACAATAGGTTGAATGACACGTCTGCCATAGCCTGACAGGGTCTGTAGCATTTTTAATCGATACTTTTAAGCTTTGGGTTTCGGGTAGTAACCTTGCGAACAAAGATAACTACAAGATTTGACTGCTTTACAGCATATAAGTCACTTCCACCACCACCACCCCCACTTCCTTAAAATCGGACGTTAAAAAAAATCATATTAAAGGATACCTAACAAGTCTGTAATATCTGTTTATTTTTCTTGCATCAAGCTACAATGCAAATCGATTTGTAAAATTTACAGATTCATTTATGGTAGCTTGATATTATATAATATTAGATATATGATTATTATCTACCACTCAAACATTGCATGGAAGTATCATATAGATTCAGTAAAACGGTAACCAATAGACAAGGCTACTATAGTGACAGCTGGCCAGTAAACGTGAGCATCGCGATCATTTGTCGATTCAAGCGACAATGACATGCGGAAAGTATGTGCCCTGTACCTGGGATGAAGACATTTCACACACGACGCAAGCAGAACACTGAGCCTGATCTCATGAAAGTTCGTATTTATAGCACGAATGTCATTTCTCGTGGCATTTATACGCCAGAAACTGTTTTGCGTGTATATGGTACACGTTTTGGCGTGCATATGATACGCACTTTTGGCGTATAATGCGCACAAACTCCCCATCCCCCTCCCCCTAAACCTTACCCAGGGTTTTTTAGTGCGTAGCATATGCACAAAAAAACATGTTTGACGTATAAATGCCACGAGAAATGACATCTGTGATGTCATTGATACGCATTTTCATGAGACTGTGTTGGAACACCTGCATGTGACCTCCTCCTACAGTGTTCAGGGCTATCATGGTTGTTGTCAACAAATGCACGTGCATGTAGGATTGACAGAGTTTACGACACGTAGTAGAGGACAATACTGTTTTCCAACTGTCAGGGGTTACCCAGAGCAAAGTTACCTGGTGTTACTTTAAAGTAAGTGAGGATAGCAAACTTGAAGAAAACTGTGACATATTATACCCAGAAATTCTTCATACAGTGGACTACCAGTAAAATTTAGAAAAATCTGGGACCAAAAAATGATTCAGACTTTTTGACCAGACCATGTTTTTTCCTTAATTAATAATGTGACTTTTTTGCACCACAGACTGATAAAAAGAAGAGTTGCTTGGTAATTGGTTAACCTAAATTGGTATTTATCTAGTTGTGTACTTACATTTAACAGCTTACAGCTATTTAACCTAATTCATTTGTGAGACAGTCAAACAGAAGGATGGCCAAAACCAATGAAATATCAACTGATTTGATAACTCTGAACTCTTGTCATATTTCATTACACTTTTCTAAACTATAGGAATAAACTGGGATACTGACTGTACATATGTATATAACCCAAAATAAATATAGTGAGCTCCTTAACCGAATTTGAAAACATTCCCCAACTGAGCCCTTCTATACAGCAGTCGGCCTACTACAGCATAAATTACTTAGCACAGTATTGCAAATGACAGAACGAAACAGGGGCCAATGAGAGCAATATCCAAATGGCTACCACTTCAGTGCCAGTAGTGGAAGTTGTAATTGGTGAGCAGCCACCCATGATGTTGCCTTTAATTTTGTCTTTGGCTTATTACAGACTGACCAATTAAATCTTGCTCAGAATGGCTCAGTGTGCAGGTATAAGGCAGAAGGTATTTGCACGTACGTGGCCGTCTCAGGAAGGCGAACACATCCTACCCCCGAGGCACTATCGTACACTTCCTCCTGCCTTCCAGCTCCATGCATGAGCTTGCTTTAATTAGAGATAGGCTTGTTATACTGTGTTGCTGAGTTTGAGATAACAGGCATGCTGTAAACATATGGCCCGAGTGCTTAATGAATCTCCAGCTTGTTACTCAGCTATCTCCCTGCTTTCTGACTCCTGCCGAGAGATCAATGAGGTTTATATGGCTGTAAGCATCAGTAAACAGTTACGTCCCTCAGTTTTCTCAGGGGGTTCTGGGTTGATTGTGCTGGTCGAATGAGCCAATGCGTCTCTAGTCGCTGTCTTGTATTCTAACCCGCTGTCAACAATCTCTAGGTTTTCCCAAATGAAAGAGGGCTGACCCACACTGCAATTGTGTCTAAGAATGTCCTATTTCACATAATTAAAAAAAGGCCCAATAGTGTTTGTTTTGAGAGTGGAACTCAATGAGACTGTTCATTAAGTGTAGTGACGTGACTATTTAGAGTGATGCAAAATCACGTGTATGCAAGGACTGTGTCAGTGTGAACGATGTTAAAGCCTGAGTGGACTGAAGACCACAACCTACAAGACTAAAAACTAGACTAAGACCTAAATCAATACCAGACCCACGAGACCAAGATCAATACCAGACCCTTTAAGACCTAGAACAGAACCAGCCCCCTTAATTACCTACATCACTACCACACTACCAATGCCCAGACCAGACCTCTTAAGACCCAGAATCAATACACGAAACCACTAAAGTGGACAGTATACTTTGCATTCCGGCTGATTGGCGCCATTTTAATCATTGAGTACAGTCCTTGTACAACAGCGCATGTGCAAGTGCTCATGGTCGGAGGAGTCTTCTTTAAAAGTCTTGTGCGCTGTGTATGAGACGCGTGTATACAGACTGTGTAAGAGACAGGACTTAATGCATAAAATGAAGTATACCATATTTAAGGCCAATACTAGACCCCTCTAAACCAATACTGTGATCCAGACAAATATCATTCTGTACCAAGACCCAGATATATATCAGGATCCACTAAAGATCCAGACCTAGGTCAAGACCAGACCTTTTAAAGGATCACATCCAGATAGTCTATTTTAATGAACTGAATCAGAAATTGGTTAAATTTCATTGCAGCATTCATTTCTAAAATAAAGAGACATTGGGATTCCTGTCATACACCTGGCGCAATATGGCGCAAGTGTTTTTTTTGCCAGTTTCAGGCCGAACATTCATTTTCACATCCTGCACCACTTTGTTTAAATAGCAAATGCTGTATGTGCCAAATCCCCTGGTTAAAACTAGCAAAAGGGATTCAGACATGACCTAAGTGTGCTTACGCCATATAATTTAGACCATGCGCTTATGGCGCTTTTCCACTGCTGGTGCGGCTCGGCGCAGCACGGTTCGGCTCACTTCGCTTTTCCACTGCGTGGTACGACTCGGCTCAGCCCGGCACGGCTTGGTTCGCTTTAGCTTGTTTTGCTTTGCCACTGCAGTCAGTACCACTTCAAAGTGGGTGGGATTGTAGTCTGACCGTTATTCACTCATCGGCAAGAGGAACATCTGCACTTCGTCCACTGACCACAATTCAGACATTTCTTATTTGGAAGCTTTCTTTCTTCTTCTTTTCTTCTTCTAAAGCAAGTCAAGCAAGAGTTTTAGAACTGGTGCTACAGCGG
Source organism: Hybognathus amarus (assembly GCA_030378365.1). Classification (NCBI taxonomy): domain Eukaryota; kingdom Metazoa; phylum Chordata; class Actinopteri; order Cypriniformes; family Leuciscidae; genus Hybognathus; species Hybognathus amarus. The sequence goes on along the minus strand of JAQIUQ010006923.1, from coordinate 187,906 downwards.
TGGCTGTTACTGGCTGAAGTGACTATTTAAATCTTAGCTGGTTTAATGTCTAGCAAATACAATGACGCTCGTAGTGACAATACTGTCTGACCAATTGGATGGTGCAGTGTGTCATGTCACATTTTAGAATCAATAGTCACGCTGGAACCTCAACAGAGGTGGTACCATTTGAACGCAACTCACGCCCGTTGCTTTGTAATGAGCATGCAGTGGAAAAGTGCCACAAGGTGAGCTGTACCAGTCAGGAGCTATACCGAACCATGCAGTGGAGAAGCGCACAGTGGAGCCGTACCAAGCCGTACAGTACCGTGACCACGCAGTGGAAAGCCCCATTAGATCGCTAAAATGCAGCCTCTGGTGAAGCGGTCTAAACAGGTACATTTCTTCCCCGAATTCTCCATAATGATGAAGATACAGCACGACGCAGTGGTGAAGATTAGTTGAGAACTCATTTGTACCTTGGAAATAGACTGGTACTTATTGAGATCAAGAGCATTTGTTCAGCCATTTTTTCCCATAGGTGAAATCTGTTGTCATTACGAATGGAATCCATGAGATCGGAGTTTCACGACGCAACACGATTTCCCCACACATGAGTTCGCTCAGCTGGCTTCAGGTTGCGTCAGATGGCACATTCAGCCATACTCGCCCAACAGAAAGTTGCTGGTTTAAAAAGTGACTTCTCTAAGCCTGTACTTCGGTGTATAGACTTACACTCTAATGACAATGGACCTTTTTGCCTGCGACATTTCTGCAGGAGAATTCTGTGAGCCCGCACCTTAAAGCTACACTGTGTGAATTCTTTCCCCCTGCTGTTAAAGATCATGACCAGTCCAGGTGACATCTAGTTTATGTTCCTCTCAATTCCTTCGACTTCATTTAGCTTTGCATGCGGTGGCCAACTGTAGTCCAGGATTAACATGGCTTCCAGTCGATCTGATGTCTGATGAGTGTTAACTCGAATTGCAAACTGTTACCAGCGTCGAAAGCTTGGATGCTGAATTGACGGCATGTCCCTCTTTGGCCAAATGTAGACTTTCAAGAATGGAGAGGGCAACATGGTCGAACCCCTTACCTCGGATGTATTATTTTCAATGGCATATTATATCACTCACGAGAATACTTTTATTACTGGAACAAAGTCAAATATAAATTAATGACATATATTTCAGAAAGAGAACTAAGTGTTTTTAGCTGAAGAATAAAACTTAAAAGCATTTACACAGTGTAGCTTTGTAGACTAATTCAACATTGTTTGTTTTGGACATTGACCTAATTCAGAGTCTCAGCAAGGCTATATATATCCATTTTATGTGGTCATAGTCAGGTCTCAGAGACCTTGAGCACAAAACAAAGAACTCGCAGCTTTGACAATGAGGCGCCAACAACAGACTTAGTTACTCACTGAGTTACAATATATCTCTTTTAAGAAGCTGTCCAGATGGCTTCAACTATTCAGCTCAGTCATTAGTGTCAAGTAGTATCTGTCATTATGTATGGTACATACCTAGGAAAGAGGTGTAGTCCATCTCATGAATAAAGTGGAACTGTAAGCCTCTTATGATTTGTAAATGCTTGCACATTATGTTCACACATTGCTTATTGTTGATACCTTCGGGCATTGTTCAATTGTTTCATTAAAAGCTTGTGATCCTTTCTCACATCTGAACAGGGAATGAGATGTTCATTCTGGAAATAGCATTGCAATTATGTCACATACCACATGATGGACAGCAGGACGCAGGCCAGGAGCAGGTGGGTTGACCAGAGAAGAGGTGGAGCAGGCCGCTGTGGGTTTACCCACTCGCGGTGCGGCCGAAGGCGAGACCAGGGGTGGTCTTCTGCCAAGGAAAAAGAAAATGGTCACTTTTTAAACAGGAAAGGGTTTGTATGTCCTTGGGTCAAGTATTATATATTGCATGGGTCAATGACATCTATTCATTTCTTCAAAAATACAATAAAAATGAAGTTCACACATACAATGACTTACATATAAAACATGCTTATTTTATGCATTACATTTTGAAATAAAAATTAGTGGTGTGAACAACAACATCACCCTGCAGACCCTCATCCTGGAGAAAAAAGCAACTGTGACTGGTCACTTTACATATCAGTTTACATTTATGCATTTTGGCAGGCACCTTTATCCAAAGTGGCTCACATTGCATTTCAAGGAACACATTTACATTCTTATCAGTTCTTGCTTTCTGGGATCGAACCCATAACCTTGGCATTACAAGCGCCAATGCTCTACTTATTTTCAGTTAGGCAGTCTCTTTCTGTTGTATTGGGCCAATAACTGGAACCAGATTTTATACCAAGAGTCAAAAGCCTGGTTACATGAGAGAATGACTTAATAAAATTATCTTTTTAATTGTAACTCACAATACAATAGTGTTAGAACAATATTCAGTTAACTAAACAACTGCTCCACTAGCGCTGCTACATGTTGTGCAATTGTGAATGTCAGAAGTATAAGTAGATATTAGCTATTGTTTCAATATCACTTGTTTATTTGTATTATTTGTGCAGTGTGATGATGTGTGAAATGACTCCCTAGAAAACATCTCAGATAGAGTAGAAAGACCTGTCTCGCTCAATGACTCTCATCTCAAATTAAGCAAATAAAATGCAGAACTAACATGAGGCAATGGATGAATTATTACAAGGACATTCTCCTCTTTTACCCAGGAGAAGGAAAGAAAGAAAGCTTTTAGAGAGAGTGTTTTGACACACGGCTCACACAACCAGCATGCATTTCTGCTGACTTTTTGATTCCTTCCTCCGTTCCAAGTATAGTTTATAGAAACCCAATGCCGTCTGCTGGATAGAACCGAGCAGGGCAGCCGTCACTACACATTACTTCTAATAACAGTCATAAAGTTTTCAGTGCTATTTATAAAACAAAATGTACATAGACTATCTACATTTTTAAAACTAAAATGTACATAGCCTATCACAAGGGTCTTGTCTTCCCAAAATGGCTGTTGTACAAGTATTCGCAAATCCTATAAACGTGGAAAAACTAAAACTGGGGCTCAGTTAGAGACACTAGTTATTATAACAGGCCATATGATTAGACTCCTTGTTTACTTAGGGCTGTGCACGATATCTTTTTTGGCCAATGATACAAGTGTAGTGAGGTAGAGGAGAGAGTTTAAAACTATAACTGTACAAAAGTGTACTAAAAGATTTTATGCTGATCAGGATTCCCTGCTGACTAGGATGTTTAACACTCTGCCTTTTTAATGTAAAATGTCAAACTAACTTATTTTGGGGGTGTGGGTAGAGTGTGTTTCCTTCATTTGTCATCTCCTTTGACATGTGCGGTGGTAGTAGTAGCTACAGTACACACTGTATAATTGCATACATACTGTCTTTTGTCTATTTCAACACTATCTTATGGCAATTTGTGACTATTTTACATTTTGGAAAATTGATTTCTAATTGTATAGTTTTTTTCTAATGATTCACAAGTCATACAGATCATGTACAACATTTCCACCTCTGATTACATAAGTTACATTTTTCCTGAGATCGGGTTGTTCATTTTTTACTCAAGCCCGTCTAGATCTGAGGAGCCTTGAGCACTTCCTGCATCAGCCGTAATCTGGCTATCATCTTGGTTGCAGTTCTATTAGAATTCCACTGGAGGTGATTCGTGGGCGAGAGCAGAATGAATAGGAGTCTATGAGGGCTAAACGGCTAAATGCCGTCTCTTTCCCTGCTTGTCGTTAAATCAACATAGATTTTATTGTTGATTCCGCAGTTCGATGTGATTATAGGCCAAAAGTCGAATAAACAGAAATGTCCTTTTGATTTGCTTCAGGTTAGGCCATCTGTTGGCCAGAAACACGCTAGCATTCTGCTATTGTGTGACGTCATCACATTTTTGAACGGATTTTTGGAACAGATAAATTAACTTAAAAATGCAATTTTCAGCTCAGTGTATTATCTTAGCCCTCCCTTCTGAATGCAACTTTCAAATTACTTTGACAAAGAATTACATCCTGAGAAAAGTCGGATCTCTGGGGGCTGGAGCCACGACTCCTATTCATCTGCATGTTAGCTTCGACAGCGCGCGCCCGCATGGACAGAGGCGTGCTTTCTGCATCCAGTCCCAGAGCCCGGAAGTGAGCCAGCCAGTGCCAATTCTCTTCAAATTGACCCTTTGCTTAGCCCACGGCCCGAAACCGCCCACTGTGCCAATGCATGTCTTAGCAACCGGAACTATGCGCGGGAGGTCTGGCAGCAGCTTTCGAACGAGAGGAAACATGCTGAAGCATTGTGCGTATGGGGATATTGTGCAATCTGATACCGGTATCCTACAGGAAGCTTGGACGCGGAGAGGAATTGTTTTCCTTCCAGGAAATCTAAAAGCCAAGGGGAGAAATGAATGGGCGTGATTGTCTAGCCTCTATGTGCGAGACTCCATTTCAGCAACTACTGGTGAATGTCGACATGCTTAACAAGAAAAACATCTATTTGCTTGGGAAATATCCACGGTTCTTTGGTCATAATGAATCACGATTAAAATAAGACGAATTAAAGAGACAGGGACAAAGGCTCACTGACATACTTTAAAATATTTTTCAGCATTTTTGTTAAGTTGGCGTCCTACTAACGGTACCCCTTACTAAGCAACTTAAACCCGATCGCAGTCGGTCTTCCCGGTATTAGTGTTCTTCCACACAGATTTATTGATATTTCTTGATATTTTATTGATTTTTTGGCATATAATGTCGTGAATATATCCCTCGAATGCATACTGTAGTCCCTTTTGTCTTGCACTCTCAGATATTTCACTTGTTCGCGAAAATTACTAATTATATCATTGGGAATGTCTGACAAGGGGTGCATCCACACTATAATAGATGGGCCAGCCGCGAATGCTTGACAGGCGTAGCACCAGTAACTAGGGAGGGCGGGGCTTAGCGAAGGGTCAATTAGACATTCTTGATTTTATGACAGATGGTAACCAGTGCTAAGGTGCAATACCGCCACCTACTGGGTTGGAGAGTCAACAAATTAGCGCAGGATTATTTTTGAAATCATACATGTCGTATTAGTGGAGGGCAAAGTACACAAATCAAGTACTTGAGGAAAGGTAAAGATAACGTGATCAAATATTACTACACTAATTGTATATTGTAAAGTAATAGTAATAGTAAAGTATGCCCTCTTAATTTTAATTGGGTAAAAAAAAACTACTTGATTTTGAATGTAATTGTGTACTGATCAATGAAGCATTCATTTGTTTAGCTATTGTATATACTTCATTCAACAATAAGGAGGATTAGTGGATGCACTGATGTATTAATCTACAACAGTGCAGTCTCATCCCATGACGTCATACAACCGACGCTTTTGACCATACTTAACATCCGCCACATTAGGGTACCCTTTACCCTTTAACTGATGATAAAGGTAAAGCATCAGTTGAATGACGCCCCAGGATTGTCATCTAGCTGACGTCAAAGGGTAAACTAAAATGGCGGATGTTGACGAAAGCCGTCAGTTGTATGACATCTTTATTGTATTACTGAAACGATCAGTGTCTGTGTTAAATTTTTCAGTTTGAAATAATGGGGAACAATATTCTTTTATGAAATATAATGGAGTAAAAACTGCCCACCACTCTGTAGTGCTAACATGTCATCAATATTTCATTCATACCAGCAGTCATTTTTTAAATACGGTATATTGCAACACCTGTAAAGGAAACAATGGGATAGCCGTAGCTTTCGTTGAAATATATTGTACATTAAAAAAAAAAAAAAAACCTGGAGAGACATGACTGACAAAAAACTAAAAAAAGTGGATATTACGACTGAGGTGGAATTTCAAAACCATTTACTAATATAATCATTTCTCGGTAAAGCATAATTTTCAGTGAGAAAAAAGGAAGTTATGATTAAATCCATCAGGTCCTAGCAGACCCAATACAAGCACAACCTTTAAAGTGGATTATAAAGGAGTTTTTAAAAGCTTTTTGACGTTTGAGGAGTGCAGAAGGCTGGAGGCCAGGTTACAAAGAGGAATATCGATCTATCCCATTTGTTTTTCTTTTGGATAACTTGGACTTTGAAGAGATACGGGTTTCGATTTTGAGTTCATATCTGAACAGTATGTTTGTCCCTCAAGGGGTTTTGCTGGTGTCCGAGTTAAATATGGCATCTACTTTTTATTTCATTCATGGACTTGACATAACCTCGATGTTGATTTATCATTAACCTCAGAGTGCATCAACTGTTTCATTTGTTGTTTGAACCTCTCTGACAGCAGAGGGCGCAGCGTGACTGTGGAGATGCAGGGCTAACGTACGCTGTCTCCTCATTATCAGTCGCTACTATAGTTTTATGAGAGAACAGAGTAGCACAGAGGCAGACAGAACTGTCATCACGGTCCAATAGGAGAGTGGGCATAGGGTTTCGACAGTTCATGCAGTACCTGGGATAACGTCGTCTCCGGGTGGTGGAGGGTTATGGGTTTGGGCTCCTCATCCAGGGGGTGGCGTGAACCGCCACGCTCCAGTCGCTCCAAGTGCCGATCTCCATGTCCTTGGCCGCCAGTCGGATGATGTACTCTTTCCCGCGTAAGCATCAGTAATGGTGTGGGAGGTGCTGTCGGAGAGCTCCACCTGTCAATCAGAGCCAAGAGAGCCAGATAAGGGATATGGAACTTATGGGAATGATGCATGCTGTCGAGACTGATTACATACGAGATGTATGCAATGTTGAGGTGTTTGTAGTGAAAGAAAGGGGTCTTCCTGTTCATGGACTTCCACACACCTGAGGACCACCTGTGGACGCTTTGTGTCTGTAGGGTAATGAGGTTGAGAGGGTCATCTGACCAAAACGGAGGAGGGGGCGCAAAGAGACTGGGAAGTCCCGTGCATGTCTTTGAGGAGCGGGGGAATTTGACTAATGCACTGCAGCTGAGGCCTGTGGAGGGAGATGAGTGATGGGGCAGAGACGGCCCAGCGTCTGTGACTCATCCGCGCATCCATCACTGGCCTGTCCTGCACTGCCTACGCTCCAGTCTCGAACTCGAAATCATGTGCAGTTGCTCAATATCTGCTTTTCTGCCCTTTTATCCGTCATACAGCAGCCATGTGGGAAATTCACTATCAATTCATGAGTTGGAATTTGAATTAAATTGACCTTGACCCAGCAAGATGTTCAGAATTGGAATAACAGGAATATTTAATATAGTCACATAACAGAAAGGATGATGTACACTGATGTACATTTTCTCAACAAATAACCTAGACCGTAAAAAATATGGACAAACGTCTGTGACGTGACCCATAGACTCTCTGAAGAACGTGTTTGAGGCTGTTTATGGGGGGTTACGGACTGCGGGCGCGCCATCCTGGAAAATCTCTGGAAAATACAAAATACAAAAGTTTCAGAAAGGATACAGAGGTGGTATGATGCGTTGTGTCAGATCATGGCCGAGACGTCAAATTCACTCGTTCTCAGCTGTCAATCAAAGTTAACCGCCCTTATTTGTCATACGTTTTATATCTGAATACGATCTAAAGCTTAATGAGTTACAAAAATTCACCCCTCACAGTTGTCAGGCATGCGAAACATATTGAAGATTACAATAAAAGTCCATGGGACCAAACCGTAAAGCATATGTAATTTATGCTCGTGAAAACGCAGACTTTATAACATGACGTCTATGGATATTTGCTCCCTTTGGGAGCCGGCCTCTAGCGGATTTGAGATGTATTGCAGTTATCGCACTTTTGGCTTCATCTTAATTAGAATGCTTGCCGCTGCTAATGACACATCAGCCGCTCTCCGAACCGAGATGAACTTGCAGCTTAGGCTCACGAGCACATCAGCCGCTTTCGAGAAACTCGTAGGAACCCTTTTGCAGTTCTCAATGTTCCCGACCCGGAACGCTTCTATGAAGTGGGCCTTTTTTTAGCTTTCTACCCGGACTAAATTGGGATTTTTTTAGTTGAGCCGCAGCTTCCTGCATAACCCTTTCAGTACCTGGTCTCAGAGCGAGGACTTTTTTAGTTCCCTTTCCTAGGTCTACGTTGATTGGTTTCAACTGCTAGAAATCATGCCCCACTGTCAAACACGGGAACTTGTAGCGCGTGTCTGCCATACGCTGTGTGCTTTTGCAAACATTACAACGAGGATTAAGACAAACATAACGCATTCAACCAGCTAATTGCTAATGCTAGCTAAAACTTACCCATCGTTTTGTTTTGCCTGAACCTGCGATCTGCTCTTTTATCTTCTTCCATCATATTACTTAATATCATATTACGCTGGAGCCTTCGTCTTCTGTGTTTCTCTGTACAGAACTCAAGCATAATCTTTAAACGCTGCCGTCGTTCTCCGTTATTAAGGTCCCGGCAAAGCAGACAGAACATGACATTGCAGTGCAATAGCCATGCTGGTTTGTTGTTGTTGTATGTGTCCACGCTGACGATGTAGTGATGACAGTTGTCGTGACCTGCGTCACCCCTCCTACCATTTCCTATGGCCACTTGGCCAGTGCGAACGCAAGCAGCAAAACCGAGTTTGGGGGAGAGTAGTTCTTAGAACTATTTAGAAGTGGACAGTTCCTATAACTAAGTTCCTGTAACTACTTGGTCGGAAAGCGGCTATTGTTTGAATATAAAGTGGCTAGTTCCAATCCTTGATTCTGATTAGTCAATAGCAGTGTTTTATTCACGAAATGCTCCACCAAACACAACACCCCCCTCCATAGCAACCACTCTTAGCCTTCAGGTCAGTCCTATATTACACGCGTAATCATTTGTCAGTTGCTACAGCTCAAACAGTAGAGCAATGTCTTGCAACGCCAAGGTCATGGGTTCGATTCCCAGGCAAAGCAAGAACTGATAAGAATGTAAAACTGCAATGTCATTTGCTTTTGGATAAAAGTGTCTGCCAAATGTAAAAAATGTAATAATTGCGTTGTGCCTAACAGCGTCCTTCAGCCATGGCTTATTCACTATAAAGCACAGCCTCTTGTACCTTATTGCTTACATATATAATTATATTGCTACCTCCATTTAAAATCAAATCAAATTCAGGAACTCAATTAAAATGTAACAGTCGTTCTCAATTCAATTCCTGACGGGTGCACAGACCTCTCTGCACTCATGCTTAGTAAGAAATGAAACCTTGGAATGGAAGAATTGCTTGGCCCACAAAGCGAGATCCAACTGCAGCAAAGTGCAACGAATATTTTCTGAACTATTACTTCATTGCCTCCCAGGTCTCCAAAGTGCCGCTGTACAACACAGAAAAAGAGTGAGCAGGAAAATTGGAGTGTGTTTGCGTCGAGACTCGGAGAATATCTCCATGTGCACCTGAGCTGCTCGGAACAAAGACCAAAAGAGCTTTTTTTTCTTCACTGAATTTCCACTAGCACCGTCTGGCAAGTCTTTCCATCTGAGTGTGTGCGCTGACAAACACAGCCTCTGTGGCTGTTAGTCTCTGCATTTACATTTTAATTGAACTTTATCTTTCATAATTGGAAAAGAGAGCATTGCTCATTTCCCCAGTGCTCCTCAAAACCCACAAAACAAAAGCTGCATCCTTTTAATTTCAGACTAAACCACGTTCTCTGCGCTTTCCCACAAAGTGGCCACTGTAGCACCTGCCGCTGTCTAAGGCGTTTGATTCCGATGTATTATCAAACTGCAGCGTTTCGTCCATCTATTGTCCTATATTTAGAGTTGAAATAGACCAATACGGCCTTGAATTTGCAAATATGTGCTTTTCATTACCAAATTCCCATTCACCTCAACAGTCGCTTTTCCACCATCGGGCCAAACAGTTTTTGCTGCTAAACCGTTCCATTCCGCACTGATCTGGTTTCGTTTTCTATTGTGGGGCTGATAACGCAACACATTCTCATCCCTGAGACGTCATATAACTGACGTCTTTGACCATACATCAACATCCAACGTTTCAGGGTACCCTTTAACGTCAGTTAGATGACGACCTGGGCGTCATCCAACTGACGCTTTATCTTCTAGCGTCAGTTAGATGACGCGGTTAGGTTTAGGTCTGGGTACGGTTAGGATTAGATAGCGTCATCTGATCCGACGTTGAAAGGTAACCCTAAAACGTCGTATGTTGACGTATGGTTAAAAACGTCAGTTGTATGACATCTTGGGATGAGAACGGGCTGGATAACAGAGCTCTTTGAGTACAAAATGCGGCACTCGCTGGCCTTGTTAACACAAGAGTATACATTTTGTAATGTAATAGTGATGGCATTATGGAGGATGATCAGGTGATTGACGACGGCGCTACACATTCGAACAGCATGATTCAGCGTGGTTAGCCAGCCGTGTTGAGAATTCTGGGCCAAGAAGGGTTTGTAAATTCGGTGCCTTGTTGAACCAAACTCTAGTGTATAATAATGGGAAACGTTAACGCTCTTAGAACTGTTTGGTCTCGATGGTGGAAAGCGGGAACCAGTCTCCCAGCTGTCATGGCTACCTTTAAATGGCCACCATTGGAAGAAATAATGGTGTAAAGATATAGTGCTGGGGCGGCTTCACCAAAAATTGATATCACGGTTTTTTTCAAAATCATAACGGTTTTTCGCTTTTTTTTCGGTTCGGCTTTTTTTAATTTATTTTTTAGATGCATAGTCAGGTGTTCAATGCATTTTCTACTGGTTAAGAGAGGAATTACTGGCAGAAAATTGACTTAGGATGGTCTGATTTTACTGTCATTAGTGGCATATTGTAGAAATCAACTTTACACACTTAGTAATACAGGTTTGCATGGCCCCAGAAAATCAAACCGGCTCTTTGACAAATAAGAGCCATTCATGATCTCGAATGAAGCTGAGGAATCAAAATGCAAAGAGGCAACGGCAGTCAAAATACAGAACTTTTACATTTTTAAACAACACAATTGTAGAGCAAACTCTTGAAGACCTCTGCTCAGTTCAAGTACAAATCCACCAACATAGACCTGCATTTGTCAAGTAAATATAAATAGGCAAAACCTTGTCTTGCATTGCTTTTGTAGGGCTCATTAAAGAAATTAAAACAAAATTATGCAACTTGCATTAGTTATTCCTTCAAAAAGTATTTGCTTCCAAAACCAGAACAAACATAAAATAAAATATAAAGTGCTAACTTACTTGGCACACAGGATTATCCTGTATAATGGAAACAACATTCCGGTCTCAAGACTTTTTCTTCTCAGCTTTCCCCGTGCCACATGCGCTGATGTGGGTAGGGCGTGAAACCCGCGTGCTGAATCCGCGGCTGATTCAATACATTCTTGATATTCCAAAGACATGTTTGCGGCTAAGGCGCTGGAAGCAGAATTGCTTGTGTTGCCGGGGTAATTCTCCCCAGCGGAGAATTTTAGCCCGAGAGCACTCACATAAAATGGTTGTTTGGTCGAACGTCGGATTTCTGGAAAACAAAGACCTCCAAACAACAGACCCGGCTTCTTTTTCGCATAAGTCCTTCTTCGGTGTCAACACTGTCATGTTGTACTAATTCTTCAGCATCCATCGTCCATGGTAACGCAACAGAGAGCGCTGCTGTTTGTTTACACTCGTCAGTGCTCAGTAGTGCAAACGGGTAAAGGGTCGCGTCTGAAACAGTGTCGCGGACTTATGGTCGCGCAGCGGTAACTGAGTCGTTCCGACGTTGTGTAATGAAACCTGGTATGGCGGTTTATTCAAGATCAAAATCGTGATCGAAAACATAAACCGGTTTTACGCCCAGCACTATGTAGATACGATCATCTACCAACTAAACCCTCAACCAATGGTGTGTGTTGCAACAATGGCAGATGGAGAGTGTCTGAGAAACTTGTCAGGAAACAATTTAGTTTGGTCAATTACAATTACCAGCAGCTTTTCTTTGCAAGGCTGCTTTAAAACAACAGTTTAGCCGTTCGGATCAATGAATCTCTAATGTTTGATTCCACCTGTAATTCTGTTACAAAAACCATTCCACAATTGCTGCCATTTTGTCAAAGCTGTCAACTCCCGAAATGGTCAAAAGCCAAAATGCCCCCTGTAATTTTAAAGACACTAGACTATAAATCCACAAATAAAACACTACCATTGGCTAAAAATAACAAGTTCATGAAAAATCCTGCCAAAAATCAAGAGAGCGAGAGAGAGAGAGAGAGAGAGAGAGAGAGAGAGAGAGAGAGAGAGAGAGAGAGAGAGAGAGAGAGAGAGAAGAGAGAGACAGACAGATAAAGAAAAGATCTTGAGATAATATTAGAGAGAGCTATTTATATAGCCATATCATTATGTACCAAATATGCTCTGACCCTCATACATGGACACGCCTCAACAATCCCAGACGCCTCACTGTATTCTGGGCCTCGTTCAGATGCGGCCAAAGCTCATAAGTGAGATTAGGTGTAAGTTGTGTCATCGGAACAACAAGAAGAGGATTTATCTCTTACATCGTATATTGCAATCAGTGAAACAATGAAACAGCAGCATAATGGGTTCTTATGAGACAAGATAAAATCTAACTGAATCTGAGCTTTTGTCCCAACCAGCTTATTGGCTTCTATTTGTGTGACGCTACTGAGTAACCCCACATAAAATGACATTTCTATGGTCCAAAATCCACATCTAACTGCATATTAAACATTAAAGTCAAATGCTGACATACAAAATTGATGCTATTTACTTACATTACACATGTTACAGGTCATAAATTATTTCTGGTACATGTTATTCCAAATATAAACATCTGCAACATGAATTTCCAATGAAATTAAATGAAAATTTAACCTTCCCCTGACTACTACATTGGTTGTTGACTTTAACACATTCACAATTACTGTTATTGTTAACTGAAACTATAAACAATAGAAAAACAGTTTCTGATAATTCGAAATAAGATAAAATATATTAGACCAATATTAGAAAAAAAAAATGAATACTGAAAAATAAAAAGCTAATTCCAAAAATGAATAAATACTATAGTAAATTATAAATAATACTAGATTTATAAGAAAAATTCTGTATTGTATAACACAGAAAATGTGGTGTGGTCATGTGTTTTAATTATAATGGATTACAAATGTGGTTACAATTATATATTATAACTCAGAACTGATTAAAAGGCTTTATAAAAGCTTAATAATGCATTTATAAAATGTACATTTAAAGGCTTCATAGTGTTACTGTTTAGAATAATCATCATTACTTACATTGGTAGGCTATTATAATAGACTGATTATATAAATATTAGAACATTGGGATACTAATATCATATTAGTATCCCAATGTTCTAATAATAAGTCTATAATAGCCTACCAATGTATGTAATAATGATTAAGTAATATGAGCTACAGTCCAACAAGCACTGAAAACTCGCTACATGATTACTATTCAGCATTTTTGAACCCCACTGCAACTATGCTGACATCCTTTGGTATAAAGCACTCATAAGCAATTCCAACTAAAGATACAGCAAATAACTGGTTTCTACGATTTCTGACTTGCATGTAGGCAAACTGAGCAGCAAATGGATCTGCCAGACTCCCAGCAGTCACTGTTGGCTGATTACTGCCACCATGCTGTGATATTTTCTAAATTCTGCCCACTTCCCTTCATTCGTGTCTCCAGCCCAGCTGTGCTCAAAGCTGACGGTAGTGGAGTGCGGCGCTCGCACCTGATGCCTGCTTGACCAAACACCAAAGGCTGTAAACAGTTTCTGTTGATGATATATCAGTGGAAGCATACAAGGCCAAACAGGTGCAAGTAGGATTTTAGACAGTTTTCTTTCAAGAGTGTCTTCCAGTACAACACGGACACGGCTATGAATGGGAGTTTCAGCGTAGTTGTTTACAGAGTTCAGAATGGAAACTTGGCCCTTCTTGTGTATCTCTCATTCTTTTAAAATCCCTTGTTTGCCGTGATTTTGTCAGATATATATTTCCGACTCTTCCGTTGTTGAAATTTGAAACCCTGACCTTGCAGAACCTTTCAGACTGAAACTGGAAGCTTCATTCACAAGTATTTAGTATGCTTTGGTATGTACACTGCAACTGATTGTCTTTTAATGACATGGAAATGGTCTGACCTTAAACAATGCATACGGGAAGTTATTTAAATAATTTGCTAAAGCTTTATAATAAGATCCAATTATAACAAATACGACTTTTGATTTTAATAATGTAGGGGAGTGCGGGCACAACCTAATCGCGGGGTTAAATGTAACAAGGATCGTTTACATAGTTCGTCAGGATCAAGCAGGTTGACATTCCGCTATTTTTCTCTTGCTGCCAGAAGACGGTCTCTCGCGAATTTGCGGAAAGTTTTGATTATATTTCTTGAAGATACTGGACAAAGAGTGTTTTGACACCATGAAAGTAATTTTTTTCATCATAGGTTATTTTCGGTTTCTGAGTTGGGTGTATACGTTTCCAAATCTAACTTTATATTGCCTTAATCACTGTCTTGTTGGCTCAAACATAGCACCATTTTGAAACATGTCAGCAATTCCTAGCGACTGTTAGCTGTAGGCTTAAAATATGTAATACACAGCGGGGTTAGTTCCAACAGAGTGTTACAACTGAGCCGCCAAGTGTACAATGATAATCAAATGAAAACGGAGCCACACAACTTTTCAGGTTTGAGTATTTATTTATACATTTAACTTTGTTAGACTTTCACAAACAATGTTGGAATTTAAAATGTTTAAAATTTAGTGTACTATGAATGATAACTTGTTTATTTATTAAAAACATGGCCTGTTATTAATGCAATAAACCCTTTAAATTTGTATTTTAAGCTCATTTGTATTATTATTACTGTTATTATTACTATTATGAATAATAATAATTGTACATGCAGCTGCCACACACAAATCTAATTTAATTGCAATTACAATATTTCTAATTTTCCACAATAGAATCCACAATAGAAGGATGATTGGATGAGGGATGGATGTATGGATATCTGTCTATACAGATGCACAAACAATATCAAACTATACAAATAAAATAGTACTGAATTATGTGTGTTACACACAAGTGTTACAACTAACCCCTCTATCTGTTACAATTAACCCCGCATATGGGGTAAGTTGTAACATTTGCACTTGTCACTTTCAGTGCAACTGTACAAAAATGGTAGATCCTAGAAATTTTTTTTAAATGGTCATTTGTAGCAGAGATGTGTATGTTGCTTGTGTAAAAAAAGTATTAATCTAACCTAATTATTTTTTAAATAATTGAGCCAAAACCAAAATGCGTTAGGTTGTGCCCCGCTCTCCCCTATTTGTAAATATTGAAATTAACATTAAGATGCTTTGGAAGTGTCATTTGCAGTTAAAGGAATAGTTCGCTTTAAAATGAAAATGCTGTCATCATTGCTCACCCTCATGTTGTTTCAAACCTGTATGAGTTTCTTTCGTCTGCTGAACACAAAATTATATTTTGAAGATTATTGTTGGTAACTCAGACGGTTGATAGACCCCATTGACTTCCATAGTAGACAAACAAATAATATGGAAGTCAATGGGTAAATCAACTATTTGGTTACCCATTATTCTTCAAAATATATATTTTTTTGTGTGTGTGTTCAGCAGAAGAAAGAAAGTCATACAGGTTTGAAACAACTTGAGGGTGAGTAAATAATGACAGCATTTTCATTTTGAACCTTTAATGGAGTTGTTCACTTTTGAAAAAACTTTTGCTGATAATTTACTCACCCCATGGTCATCCAAGATGTCCATATCATTCTTTCTTCAGTCGGAAAGAAATTAAAGTTTTTGATGAAAACATTTAAGTAGATTTCTCATATAATGGACTTCAGTGGGAACCAAATGGTTCAAGGTTCAAAGTACAAAGCTGTTCAAAGGGCTTTAAACGATTCCAGAGATGAATAAGGGTCTTATAAAGGAAACGATCGCTCATTTAATAAATAAATAACAAATGTTTAAGTTTTATAAGCTCAAACTGCTTGTTGTGACTCTACATTGTGATTCTGTTAACTCGTTCATTCAAAATGAACTAATCTTTTTTCTGAGTCATTTGGTGAATTCAACGAATCGAAACGAACGAATTGACTCATGAAAAAGATTTGTTCATTTTGATGAACGAAGTTCAAACAGGAGAGTCACCATACGCAAGGCGAGCATTTAAGTTTACAGAGCGAAGGCCTTTTTTTTTAATGAGGGATCGTTTTGCTTGATAAGACCCGTATTCAGTGTCTGGAATCATTTTAAAGCCCTTTGAACAGTTTGCAGTTTGTACTGAAAGTTTCTTTTGGACCTTGAACCGTTTGGTTCCCACTGAAGTGCATTAGAAAAATGCTGGAATGTTTTCATCAAAAACTTTAATTTCTTTTTCGACTGAAGAAAAAAAGACATGGACAACTTGGATGACATGGGTAGAAAATTATCAGCAAAAGTTTTTTTTCTCAAAAATGAACTACCCTTTAACAAAAGTTAAAAACAGAACTTTAGAGCTACCAAATAATTTTAACAATAAACATTGGATGTCTGTGGCCCAGATTTAACTCTTTAAAGTCTTAAAGTCACGGCTTTCTTTATCGTGATTGTGAGTGTTAACAAGTTCTCACTCAAAAAAATATGCTCTCAAAAATGCTATCCCTCCATTGCACCAGATAAAAAAGAAAAAAAAAAAAAACATTTCACTTGGATTTCCTGAGCCAAAACCGAGTGTTGGAGCGACTCATTACGGCACTTTAATTCAGCTTTTTATCTTCAAAGGCTCCAGTCTTGAAAAGGAAATGTGTATCTGTATCTGGACACTTGAGCATTACATTTGGAGGACTAATTTCATTAGCACTTAAACTTCCCTCATTTTGTCAGCTACAACCCTCTCTTTTTCTTGATGTGTCCATCGACATCACTACAGGAAGTCTAGAGGAAGAGGAAGTGTTCAAACTTAGCATCACAGATCATTGACTACTAATTCCAGTTAACAACTGCCTATCTCCTCCAAACAGCGGCTCACATCACTCAGAGTGCAAAACAAACAGTGTTAATTCTCAAAGTAACTGATTTAGAAATCTTGGTTAGCTAAGTATGTGCATTAACCTGAATTGCTTTTAATGATGGTTTGGAACGCACACTGAGGGAAGTGTTTGTGCCGTTCCAAGAATACATGCAGATTTTGGAGGAACAGATGGGAATAAACTTACTGAACCGATTAAAGTCATTCCATTCAGTTTTTTTCTTTAAATGCAAATACCGCCGTTGTTCTATATAGGATGTAATCCGTAAACAAAGAATTAGGGAACGGCAAGTGAATTGCCCAAAAAAAAAGTTAAAGACTAGCTTAATAAAAGGAGTGCTAATGTGGTCCAATTCAGTTTAATCCGTGAGTAAACACAAGCTTCCCTCAGGGGTCGAAGTGCACAGTTCCAAGTCGCCAAATTCAGGCAAAGTACCAACGCAGTGTCCTAGTGTGTTTTGCTATTCATGCAACATGAGCACTTATGAAATATGCACAAGATCTGAACAGCATCTCAATAAATAAATAATTGATATTATATCCTGAATGGACAGAACAAGAAAAAAAGGTAACACTTTACAGATTCGGGTGCACTAGTAAGCATTAATCCATGCTTAACTAATGCACAGATAATACTGAATTAAATGTGTAACTAATGATTATTTAAGCTATTCATTAATCATTATGACATTAGGAACTAATTAAGAGTCTGTAAGGTTAATGTATTAGTTCATACATTAATTGTTAATAATTAAATATGTAATTGTGGATTAATTCCATGATAACTCTTTTTTTTACTACTGGTGTCAATTAATATGTTAATTACCAGAATGAGCCAAAGCCTTGTATTTCAACTTCCAGATAATATGATAGGTACACTAATATGCATTAATACATGATTAATTACTTAATTTGTTAGTGCAAATTCATGTGCAAATTACTACTAATTACTAAATGACTCAGTTAATAATGATGTGCCCCAACAAGTAAAGTCATAACATAATGATACCTTTGCAAATCATTAGCTAATGATTAATTAAAGCAGACAACTGGAAGTCGAAGTGCATAGCTTTGACTAATTGTGGTAATTACCACATTCATTTACACTATTAGGTAATACAATATGTTTAAGGAATTAGTACACAATGACGCATTGAATTAATAGCAATTCATGTATTACTTAATCTATTGATCATATAGACTCTTTATTAGTTGCTGATGCAGTAATCATTAATTAATGGTTTAGTTCTACATTAGTTCTACATTAACTCATGAAGCATGAATTAAATGCATATTAGTGCACCCGTATTGTAAAATGTTTAAAAAAAACAAAAAAAAAAACAACAATGATTTGACTTTGTCAATGACTTTGTTTAAAGATTCTAATGTCTATTTTAAGTCTGGTTTTATGGTTTTATTATCCACTGCTATTTTTTCTAAAGATTGAAGGGTTTATTGAAATTCGAATGTCAGTATTAATCACTAACTGAAGAAGAATTTCCGTGAATTATTATCTGCGCAAAATTCTAATTAATGTAGTTAATATTGGCTTATATGTGGAACATAAAATAAGATATTTTAGCCCATTCTCACTCCCGAGGCGTCAGTTAGGTGACGCCTTGGGAAACATTTTGACCATGCTTCAATATCTGACGCTTTAGGCGCCCTTTAGCGTCAGTTAGATGACGCCCGAGGATTGCGTGTAATCCTACCCCTACCCCAGACCTAAACCTATCCGCGTCATCTAACTGACGCTTTCCTTTAGCATCAGTTAGTATGACGCCGTAGGATCGCATCATGTAACTGACGCTAAAGGGCGCCTAAAATGCCAAATGTTGAAGCATGGTCAAAGGTGATGCCTTGGGGTGATTGGATATTTGGATAAAAATCTCAGGTTTGGAAGCAAATGATGACAAAATTCCAATTAACATAGTTAATATTGATATTTTAACTACGTTATTTTCAATTTTGACTTATCTGTGGAACATAAAATAAGATATTTTGAAACATTTCTCAGGTTTAGAAGCAGATGATGACAAACTATCCCTATAAATGAACAGTGTTGTAACAGTTCCCAATATTTTGCTACTCCTTAAGCCTCGATATAACGTGCTTGATAACTCTCCAAGTATAACATCATCTCTTGATCTAACAATTGCCTGTGATTGCTCCAGCTTTCAAGTCTTCTCTGGCATTGAAATACACAATAGCACCTTCATCATCTGTTGGCTATATCAGTGGGGACATTATAAATTCATCCCATTTCTAAAAAGGTGCTCAAAGGAGCAGCGCTGAGATCTTCCGCTCATTGTGTATTATCTACAGTATTTTCATCTTAGCATCAAAGATGGTTGTCGAAAGCAGCTTCGCCAATACAGTGAGAAGAGGGGAGGACCGGAGGAATGGGAGATTTGAACATTCTTGAGAGATTACATAAGGGAGGGCATGGTGACCCCTTTCTCCCTTCAGAATCCTGTCACCCTGTCCTGACTTAAGGCTTTTGGTATGGAAATCATGGCTTTAAGGGATGTGGATTCTTTTATTGAGGCCTGAAATCTTGGGCTTTCTACTTGCCGTTGTGTATCCAAGGACAATTCAATATGAGTTTCCCTAGTGGGAAAAAAAGGCACCTTTACAAATGTTTTTTTAATCTTTGAGATCAATAGTTATAAACTGGTGGGACGCAATCCCGAAAAATGTGTCACAGAGGGTCAGGCGGGAAAACAAATGCTAAAAATACAAATAAAAGGCAGCTAATGACAAATCAAAGGCAAAAAGGAAGAGGGGAAATGATGGAAGCCTGTTTTTTACCTCAGAGTAGAACATGAAAAGGTAAATTGTGTGTAAAGTTTTAAATGAAAGAGTCACAATGAGAGATAATGTGACAAATCCAACCATATTAAGTCCCATAGCGAGATTTAAATTAACTGCAACATTTCACACTGTGAGATAGTCAAACAGTGAGATTTAAAGTCACTTGTGATGTACCAAATTGCAATTGTGAGAAATATTTTTGTTTTGAGGTATGAAGTTGCAAAAATCACTAGATATGATGCCATGCAATGAAATATTCTCAGAAAATCACACTTGTGAGAAATAGTCACATCATGAAATGCAAAGTCGCAGATATAAAGTCAGTGTGAGAGTACGACAAATTTTGAAGATGTAAAATCACATTCGATTATAGATATAAAGTCACACTATAGATTTAACATTGTGAAATATAGTCACGATTAACTGCAACAGATCAAAATCCCATTGTGAGACATAGGCTATGTTCACACTGCAGGCGGAAACGACCTAATTCCGATTTTTTGCCCATATGCGACCTGTATTATTTTTCATGCAGTCTGAACGACACAGATCTCGATCTTTTCAAATGCGACCCAGGCCACTTGGGTATATGGTCCAAATCCGATATGTATCCGATCTTTTGAAATGTGACTGCAATCTGACGGCCAGGTCACATATATCCGACAGCAGCACGTCATTGCACTGCACCTGTAGCTCGTCGATACACTCCAGCTCCAACGCGTTCTGCACTGTTATGGGCCGCCGGAGACGTGTCTCTTCCCGTGACAGAGTTGATCAGAGGCGCTCACAAACATAATCGAAGGTGGATCTGGTCATTCGGAAGTTACGGATGAATTCTGTATCAGTTAAGCCACTCACATCAGTATCCCACCACTCCTAGCTGCGACTCCGCACCCACACGCTTCTCTGTTTAATTTTCTTCTTAAAACGGAGAAGATTGTGAGTGTGCTGGCTCTTTGTGAAAATAACTTTAACACCGTGTCCTAACTTACACGCGACGCCGCACGACAAGATGAAAGGTATATTTTCCTTGTTAATCAAGAGTTTTGTCCTAACCAGACGCGACGGCGACACGCGAAGTTTCTAATTTAGAAACGGTTCCTATTTCTGCGACGTCGCAGCTGACAGAATGAAGAAATTATACTGGTTATGAGTACACATTATTTATTTTTAGTTAAAAATAGGTCACTGTGCCACAAGATAACAGATATAATTTACCTCAGATTTTGAAATCATATAGCGTTAAAAATGAATTCTATGCAAACATACAACTGTACTTCGTAACAAAATTAGTCAGTGAGTATATTTTGTTAATGTTTGGATTTTTAATAATGTTATTTCTTGATTTGATTATGTCCATATCCATTTCCAATACGTAGTGCGGGCCAGCAGTGCGCTTTCACGCTGTTCTGAATGGTTGTGATTTTTGATCACAACGTGTGGCGTCTCACAGTCGCGTCGCGTCTACTGTGGACAGACACACTTGCGGTCGCTGGAATTTTATCGTTGCTGTGTAGTTAGGACACGGTGTAATATTGCTAAACGAGCTCCACTGTAAGACATCCATTTAGCTGCTTCTGCAAACAACAAGTGACGTCGTTGACAGTCTGAGTACTCTTCTGCGCATGCGGGTCACTTCTGGGTCATTTCACGTTCACACAGGAAATCACAAAAGGTCGCATTTAATTGGAAATGTGAACGGCCTTGCAAAAAAATCGAATTTTTCAAAAAATCAGAATTGAGCATTAAGCCCTGCAGTGTGAACTTAGCCATATATAGTCACATTACAAGATATAAAGTCACATTGCAAAATGCAAAGTTGTAAGAGACTGTAAATCATACCGCAAGGTTTAAAGTCAAACTGTTAGATATAGTCACAATTGTAGAAAAAAAGTTAAACTTTGTATAACTTTTTATAATATTGTCATATCCAAGATATGACGATGTGTATTAACATAGTGCTTCTACCACATGAACATTTACTTGTGCTTGCATAGACACTGAAACTGACGTATTGACAGCATCTTAAAACATAAATTTACATATGCTGAACTTTACAGACATACAAATTGAAATGTATTTTGTGTGTTCAAGTGTCTTCAATTGTGTTTATATGCTGTGCATGATAATATAACCATAAAACGCATTATAAATTTTACAAAACGAATACATTTTAATATTGTGCTGCTAATCTTTAGTATCAATACGAGAACAGACCAAAATTCCAACCTTTATTCAGCGATCTCCATCCTCAACAAAGACCGAAAACGTAAAATTGTCAAACCCAGCTCTCGATATACATAAAAATAGACGCGTCAAGAAGCGTCATGACACGTTTTACAGCAGGGATGACGTACATTATGAAAATGTACTTTACAAACATTTACATGATATAAAAGATTCAGAATTATTAGTTTCCTTAGCTGTAAATATGTAATAATGTTCACGTTTTAAATGTTGTCAATACCTCCAAATTGTACATTGCGACATCTATCCAAACGTACAAATATATAGCTTACGTTTGTACCGGTAAATGTTGTGTACTGAATACCTCATATAAAGAATGAGATCAGAATGGATATAAAGTTGCAAATGCCATTGAAATGTTTATTAGTATTATTAGTATTATTATTATTTTGTGTAAATGGTAGGGCTGGGTAATAAATATCGATATTTCGATAAAAATCGATTTTCATTTTTACGAACCGATATCGATTCTTAAATCTCAAAAATCGATTAGTCATCCTGTTTCATTTTGAATGAAAGGAACATTGTATCGCAGCTGCTCGCATCAAAAAAAATCGCAATAATCTTTGTCCTTTGTTACTATTGATGTGAAACAAAGTCTCTCCAATTTCAAGTTAGGTCCATTTTTTTTAGAAATTCAAAAACATAAATAACGTTTTGGCACTGTGGCGTGAGATCGCTCTGGCGCAGCTCAAGAGAAACAGCAGCGCTGATCTCTCTTCGGCTTAATAATACCAGTCACAGTGTGAAATAAACATGAATGAGCATCTGAAAGTGTGTTAAAAGATAGAGTACAACTTCTGTATCACTGACATATTGATTCGCTCAATCAGCGTTTCAACTGTGGAAAGGCGTCAGTTAAACAGCTTGTAATCAATGTCATGTATCGTGCTTAGAAAACCCACATAAACTCGTTAGTCAGCTAGAAAAAAAAAACTCTAGAGGAGCATTTTGCTAAATATACACCCTGATTACATATGTCACTATAATCTTAATGTTCTTAAATATTTAATGCATATTTGAATAAATCTGGCAAGTTTTTGACAGCAACCATTTAAATGTTTATATTTCATAAAATCTTAGAGTGTAAAAGTGAAAGTGTAATTTAAGTGTTTGTAAAGCTACAAACCAGTTAATTATTACCTTCATATTAGGCTAATGAAGCCTAGTAGGCTACAACTAGACTCCCATAGTTTACAGCATTAGTTAAGTAGATTTGATTTCCTTGAGGAAATCTGCCATTTATTGTAACTGATATCCAAAATAATCAATATTGAATTGAAATTCGAATCAACAAGCTTGTGAATCGAAATCGAATCGAATTGTGAAAACTTGTGTCAATACCCAGCCTAGTAAATGGGTTTTCATTGAATATGCTTCCCATGTCTTTTGTTGGTCTAGAAACCAAAATGGTCAATACGCAGTGAATGTCATGTTAATAATTGTGCACAATTATGGGTTGCCACTTGAATTCCATGAAAAAAAAACCTGAAGCAAAACCACTTGAGAGCCACTTCTTTAACCAAACACAAGTCACATGCACATGCAAAGGACCATTAGCATACTAAAGGCTACAGTAGATAAGGAAACTCTCCTTTGAGTGTATAGCGCCGTATACTCCTCCTCGCCCTCCCATCAGGGGATATAAATACGCCAGGCAGCCCCAGTTGGAGAGCGTGTCTACTGTTGTGGAGAGAAAAAGCAATTACGTGCCACTTCCAAAATTCACGTTTGACTTTCTACTTACGGGATAAAGTGGCTGAGCAGCGCAGGTTCTGTCACTCAAGCTAATGAGAGCTATTCCTCAGTCCCCTTCTGCGGGATCACCACTGCTGACCAACAGGTTTCATAGACATTAGACCCCTTTTATGGCCAGCCAACAGCGGTGCAATTAATATCAAAGGTAGTGGAATCACCTTAGCGCTTATCGCAAAGAACTGGCTGTGAGAAAGTACAGCATGTCTGTGTTGAGTGTGTGAACCGTTTTATGCTGATTTAAGTGGGACTCTGTGCAAAGCAGCTCGCTAATGTAGATGTGTTTCTTTAATGGGTTGAATGTTACAAAAAATAAACCACCTTCGAAAATACACATGCTGCAAAGTCACAACCTAAGGCCCGGCCGTGCAGACACAATGGGAGAAGAAAACAGAATATGAGCTCAAGTGCGAGCCCGTTCTCATTAACACAGTCTCATCCCAATTCTGTCATCTCAACTGACGTTTTGGGACGTCTTTCTGACCATTCGTCAATATACGACTTTTAGGGCCCCCTTAAACGTCGGTAGATGACCGATCCCGGGTCGCCATACAACTGACGCTTTACCTTTAACGTTCAGTTAGGTGACGAGTTGGGTCTCAGGGTTAGGTTTGAGGTCTGGGTAGAGTTAGGATCCCATAACGCCATTTATCGACGTCTAAGGGGGCCCTAAAAGTCGTATATTGACGAATGGTCAAAAGATCGTCCCGAAAACGTCAGTCACATGATCGAATTGGCATGAGACTGTGCTGTTCTCATCCTTTATCGTCGTATAGAATGCTATATGACAAAACGGTGCTATACTACGCACATGGCACCCTTTATCGTTAATATAACACGCGAACCCAAGGCATAATAAATCCAATAAATCCTTTCGCGTAATATGAGACTACCCTACCCCACACCTAAACCTAACCATCACAGCGCGTGTTATATTAACAATAACGGATGCCATGTGCGTAGTATAGCTGTCGTTTCGTCATATAGCGTTGCATATGACGATAAGGATGAGAATGCATTGCAAGTGCTGTGTAAATCGCTCATTTAATATAAATAGATTAGTAATGATAACTTGTATTGTGTAAATATTCTGATGGTGAATTTAATTATTCCGAATTAACTAGTTAAATCTATAGCCGTAGTTTTAATAAATTAAGTTTCAAATAAAACGGTAACACTTTACATGACACTTTCATAATCATGACATGACAAACATGGAGGTTTTATGCATGTTTACTGACAACTGCATTAAATGTGATTCGCTCAATTATGACATTTTTAATGCAAATATGAAATTGAATGTCTTTGTTGGCCGCTGGCTATGCCATACGCATACCTTCTATAGTCAATTTATGTATTTTGAGAGCATCTATTTCTATCACACACACACATACCATACAGCGCACAGTGCCCCAGACAGATGTTCCCCACGCTGTGTAGTCTCAGACCATAAGATAGTAGTCCCTAGGGGGCTGTGACACTGAATAAGACATGTGAATACACAAACCTTTATCCATCGACACCTCAAGGATGCCCCGGCTCATCTGAGAATCAATATGGGCGGAGTAGATGGAGCCAAGGTGCATTTTTCGATCTCCACGCTCCGAGTATCAA
>JAQIUQ010006923.1:0-157500 GCA_030378365.1 Hybognathus amarus | reverse complement strand
CGTAAGATTGAATTTGACAATCCGCAAGAGGATTGAAACTGATGTGGGAAAAAAAACACAGAGCTGATTTGAAGGGATAGTTCAAACTCTGTCATCATTTATTCACCCTTATGCTGTTTCAATCCCCTATGACTTACTTTCTTTCTGACTATACTGTGGAATGGAGAACGAAGCTTCAAAAAGGACATAAAAGTGTCATAAATGTAGTCCATCCGACTTGCGCGCTACATTCCAAGTTTCAAGTCATGCAAAAAGACTTTTTTGTCGAAAAAATCCAGAAGTTCTAGCTGTGATCGGATCACTGAGTCAGTCTAATTCATCAATAAATCACTGAATGGATTAACCCGTTCATTTAAAATGACAACAGATTATAGTGCACATGTTGTACCATTTTATGATACTTTTATGGTGCTTTTGCATCCTTTTTAAAGCTTAAAGGAATACTCCACTTTTTTTGGAAATAGGCTCATTTTACAACTCCTCCAGAGTTAAACAGTTGAGTTTTACCGTTTTCGAATCCATTCAGACGATTTTCTGATATTTAGAAGAATATCAGTAAGCAGTCAGTTTCTGGTCTCATTGACTTCCATAGTATATTTTTTTCCTACTATGGAAGTCAATGGGACCAGAGTTTAACTCCCCCGTTTAACTCTGGGGAGTTGTAAAATTAGCCTGGTTCAACCAGACTCTAGTACATTTCATTTGCACATTGAGTCTGGCCCCTCTCAATTGAGAAACGTTTCCTTCCTTGTAGGCTGGTTCACTGTTAAAGTTCAAATCTATTGGATCTGCCCAGAGTCACTCAGGATCTGCCATAGCCAATCGCTGAACGTGTGGTCGTGAGTGACGTATATCATGCGCCGAAATGGTTGGAAACAACTAGTCCGAATGATCAGAGGATTATGTTTACAATAGGATTTCAGTCAACGAGAGCTGCAGGTTTTGTTAATGTAGGAACAATTTTTAGGGATGCACGATATAGGATTTTGGCCGAAATTCGATATGCCGATATTTTCAAACTAATTTTGCCCGATGCCGATGCCGATACCGATATATTTGTATTTTTTTAAGTGCAAAAAAGCTTTTTAAAGCTTCTATTAAAGTTCTCAGTCAAGACCAGTGAGTGATTTCCTCTGTGTTTTGTTGTTTTATTAATATTAATGGGATCGTTCTCCCAAAAAATTAAATTGTCATAATTTACTACTCTCTCAAGTTTCTTTCTTCTGTTGAAATTATAAAAGTTATTTGGAAGAATGTGGCTAACCAAACAGTTGCTGTACTCCAGTGACTTCCATAGTATATTTAAGCACAAGAAATAAATGAATACAGGTTTGGAACAACATTAGAGTGAGTAAATAATGACAGACTTTTTATTTCTGGGTGCAGTATGTCTTTAAGGACAAGCGGCAGCATATTATTACTGTCTCTTTAAGAACTGCACGTGATGCGTCTAATATACACGCATTTGACAAGCAGATTTTCTCTGTTTGCTTTCACTTTAGACATAACCAACTTTGTTTATGTAAACCTTGTGTGTATTTGACCGTATCACCGCAATAAGACTCGGAAGATTAGTCCCGTATGCAGACGCTGTGACAGGCTTTTAGTTCCTGTGAGCGTCGGGTGAACGCGCTCAGAAAAGAGGATATTAGAACAGCGCATCAGCTCAGCACGTGAATGATATGTTTACCTAGCAAGACTTTGACGCACATGCAAATAAAGAACTTTTGTGAATTGCGGTGTCCCGTGAGTGTAAAGGGTGTCGCACACGGACGAGAAGCGCCGCGTTGCGTCTAGGACAACTCCAGGTAACTTATCGTACACCGGACGCGCACTTTCTCATCAGTGTATGGCCAGCAATATTGTTATGTTTAATGACATGAAATGATGAAGATAATGTATGTTATGTTATGTTATGATTGTACTGTACAATTAAATACAATTGTTGCTGAGTCTGCCGTCTGAAAACTTTACCTCAGAGCATCCGTTAACTGAGTGAAGGTGTAAGAATTGAACTGATAGAATGCACGATGGCCTACTATAATTTTTCTTCAAAAGCAGATCGTGGAGAGATTTTAATCGTCCACGATCAGAAACCGTGAGACGCACGCACACCCCTAGTTGGAAGTTTAATTTGCTGGCGCTCATGCTTCGTTCGTGGTCGTCACGTGCGCATAGGGAACACACCACCCAATCGGCAAGGCTCATCGGCAGAAATATTCATATCGGCCGATGCCGATGATGGTCATTTTAAGCTTTTATCTGCCGATACCGATGTTGTCCCGATATCATCGTGCATCCCCTAATTATTATAATTCGAAATGTATATTTGACACCGAAGGACAGTGATATATTCATTCAACGGTGAAAGCTGTGTCTAATCATTACAAATACGCCGCTGTGGTCGTTTTCTGATCTGCCGCAAATGATGTAACGTTCAGCAGCTAGCTGTTACAGTGAATGATCAGTCTGTCTGAATTTTTAAAAAAAATCACAACCAATTTGTATGATTTGCTCAAAATGTTCTATTCATCACAAGAATCCGTAAATTTACAGTTGGGAATATAAGCGACTGACATGACTCCTGAGCGGATCTTCAACAACAGTTTAGCAGCCAGGACTCGGGGCTTCCGAACACCAGGCTAAACCGTCCGTCCAAAATGTCACGGTCATCGTGTACCGAGCTGCCCAGCACAAACTTCCAATCTTTCTGCCTCCTTCACGTGGTCCTCCGTTGTGCAACAAGAGGTGAGACGATAACAATCCGGCTTTAAATTCTGTATTTTCGGCAGTTTCTTTTCCAACAACGGACCGAATGGCTTTTCTCACGTCTTTCTCCGCTGCCATTACTGAACTCAAACTGACGCGCTACATCAACGTCATCATTCTCAGCCACTCCCTCTATTCGCTGATTGGTCCTGCAAAAAATTGATTTCTGGAAACCTAAGGATATGGAGCGGTCCCAGACGTAGTACTGAAGTAAATTGAAATTGAGCGGAAGTGCGTAGGAGGGCGCAGCCAGGCTATTGTAAAATGAGCCTATTTCCAAAAAAAAAAAAAAAAGTGGAGTATCCCTTTAAAAGCCTTAAATAGCATGAAAAGCCTGTGACCTGCACATTTACACATGCACACACACCCACAATTATTACTGTCTTCTTTTGATTCTACTATGAAAACTGACCCGGACTGGTTTCAAGAAATTCCTATTTCGTTTATGTTATCAGCTAACTTAGTAGTGCAATATTCCCAATGAACTCAAACATGAAAGGTGTTGTAAAGGTTCACTCAAGAACACATTCAACTCTGATTCAAAGCACATAACGAAATCTGTTTCAAGATAGATGTGCAAAATGGAAGTTTTAATCAAACAACAAGAAACCAGATGACAGAAATGCTAATACAAGGAAAGGTTTGTGTTGGCATGAAGTAAACCTCAATGTGTGTCTTCTAGGTCACGGGGGATGTCCTCCAGCACGATAAACCCTGGCTTCTGTAGAGATCTATAGATAAGAAGGGGTGTGGACGGTGAGAAGGGACAGGTCATGATAGCGTTCCACCTTCTGTCGCCTCGACAAACAAAACGCCGGCCCCTGGGCTGCACCACAACGTGATTGAGCATACTTTTACCAGACTTATACATCTCAGAGTCCCCAAACACACACAGACACATTTTATAAGATCACACCGCTGCTTAGTGCTATTAACCAAGTCCTGAGGTCTCAGCTAGGTGTTTTCGAAGTTCATAATGGCTCGCACACATAGATCCGCACACCCGAGACGACCGAGCAGGCTTCTCATTTGCCCCGGAGTAAAGCCGTGACTCACTGGCGTTTGCATTTCCAGCCGTGGTATCATAACTGCGACTGCTAACTGACATCACACGCTAATGGCTAATGGGTCCTATGAAACACGGCCTAGTAGTCAATAAATCAGCATAAGTGCACTGTTATTTGAACCTGTCTCTCCATTACAAAAAGAGAGCAACAAAGGAAAAATAAGAACAAGGCAATTATTGGGCCGCGCTGTTGTTTATGCTTGCAGTTTTCTTCATGAAATAAGATATTAAAGAAAATCGTTTTGCAATTTATTCGTAAATGTAAGCTGAAACAATTCTTTTGCACATAAACAGGAAGATGTAAAGAGGAGATTGCTGTTACTCACACCATTCAAGGACCCGTTATATTGCAGTGTGAAAGCACTGTGTAATGTTTTGTTTACAAGAAACCAAGCTTTGTACATCTAATCGACTATTCAACTAATCGAATATTCAAAAATCGTGACTCATCCCTGCATGAAATCTCTTGTTTCTTTTCCCAAATCTCCACTCAAGTCTCACCCATTTTCCAAGAGGATTATAAAAGTTTCTTCCTTGGTTCGATTTTAATTTGGCCGATTATATTCGTAATCTTTACTGTGGTAAAGTAGAAAAAAAGCTGTAGGACAGATTGCCTACATTTTTACTTGCACGCCAAATTCTTTTTAACACAGTTTGGCTTGTTATTAGACATGGTAAGACACGTCAAGTTTATTTATAAAGCGCGTTTCACACGCGCGGGTGATTTTAGTTTCAGTTTCGTTTTTTTTTTCAAAACAACCCCCAACCTCCGCACCACCGTCGGTAGTTGGTCGCATTACCGATCTGAGCTACAGGAGTGTTTTGAAAGCGTACAACTCCTTGTGCTTTTGGATCGCTTTGACAGTGCTTCAATGTAGGGATGCACCGATATGACAATTTTGGCCAGATACAGAACCGATAATTCTTTATATTTGAAAGCCGATAACTGATATATTGGCCGATAAATCTAAATCCAAATTTTTATACAATTTTTGAGAGCCTGATTATAAAAAAGTCTCCTCATTAAAAGACAAGAGACAAACACAATGATGATGTTTTTATTTTAATGTTGTGTAGCCGATATGACAGACTTGCACTGCACATTTTGCACTTTAACTGGATATTCCTTTTTTAAAGTGATTTCAATCGTATTTCAAGCAATTTGAAATAGCGCGCATCTAAAGTGCCTCAGTTGAAGGAAATAAGACATAATTTATCGGCTTTTAGATATCGGCTAAATGTTCTTGTTGGGCCAAATAACGATAACATTAAAAATGATCATTTATCGGCCGAGACCGATAATGTGGCCGATATATCGTGCATCCCTACTTTCAATGTCATGCGCCGATCGGTCTGCGAGAAGCCGAACCATCTCGAACAAGCCTGGTGTGTTTGTGCTAGGCACTGACCGTAGATATATACACTAGATGTCACCTTGGGGTTCTAAGCATGAGTCAAAACTGCCGCCATCTTGGAACAGGGGTCTTGTCATAGAAAGTAGCTAGGTAATGCTACTATCTCCGCCTGTACTTCAAATTCATGGATTTTCAAACTTTTGAGCTGCGTATGGATGTTCACACAAACGAAATCAGAACTAGGAAGAATGATTAAAAAAATTATTAAAAAAAATGTCTCTGGAATGAACCAAAAAAGTAGAAATTTGCATTCATGAGGATTTACAGTGATTTTATTTCCATTAGACATTTGCCTACATTGACCCTTATGCATTAAAGAGGAGGGGCTCCCATGTTCCATGGGAGCGGCTCTATAGACCCCTTTTGCGCCGACGTCACAGTTACGTCACGGCGCTAGCTGGAGGCAAAACAAAGTGAAAACTGGAGGCGGCCAATGCAAACCTGCGCAGATTCGACTACATAATAAGGAGCTTAAATTACTTTTATTATTATTATTATTATTAAATGTCATCTTGTTGTGTTGCTTGGTGCAAGAATCGATGAAAAATGAATATGCCGCAACTGGAATTTTTATTTCTAGAAAATATTCACATCATTAAAATCGCACCGTAACATCACTGTTTACATTGTTGTATTCTCTGCGCTGGCTAGGCAGACCTGCGGATCGTACACACAAGTCTTGTACATGACCATTCAGCATAGCTATAGGCATCTAAAGATGTATATGCCCTCAGTTTCTCTTTACGATCAGTTTCTCTATATGGTAAGTGTAGAAGTCAGGCCACTTAACCGAGGTAACGTAACATTAATCCTGTCAGATCGTCCATGCATTGAGTGAGCGTGTGAAGGCTACGGGTTGGCCAATCTGGTTCTGTCCGTTAAATTTAACTTTTGAAAATAACAATCGTGGTCCTGGACAGTGAGTGACCTTACACATTAAGATTAACTCTGATTTTCTCTAATCATTGTTAAAGAAACAAGCTAATAAAACTTGCTAAATAGCGTTAGTGAAGCAGCCAGAGGGATCGTTCTGCCTCCACCTAAGCTCCGCCTCCATAAAAACGTCACCGTGTTTACCAACTGAAAAGGGGTCTATTGACCCATTCGTTCCAATGAATTTCCATAGCCAAGGCCATTGCTGACATCTAGTGTATATATCTATGGGCGCTGCCGTGCTAGCATTGCTGGGCAACATGAGATGTAAACAGTGACATCAAATCTGGCTCTGTGGCGACTCTCTAGCCTGTGGAAAGGCAAACCAGTTCTTAGAAAGCTCGTCAGTCGAACCAACTCCGAACTGGCTCTGAAATAGCACCCGGTAGACCCCTCAGTTAATTTAACAGCAACCAAAATACTTTTGTGTAATCCTACATCCATGCCAGCAGGAGTCAGTATAAAGTCCCTCTGAATAAACACTCGCTTTAACATTCCTCTAGACTACACATGAAAAATGCAAATGGCCGCCATGGAAAAAGCTGTTTTTAAGACCAATATTGTAGTTACGGAATATACTAGCATAAGCTAATAAAGCTATGCTAACCAAAATCTTGGTGTGCGACATTCCGCTAGAATAAACTACAATGTGGACCACGTTATGTCAACAGTCAAAGGCTAGCTACTCTACAATCCATTTTCAGTCAAATAATGATCTAAATCTCATGCAAATACCATTTATTATTTTAAACCTACTCCATTTCGGCACTCCGCACTCCTTCTCTAGCTTTAGTCTTGTCCATCATTGTGATTTCCCGAAGCAACAATAGGCCAAACCCCATTAGATCTACAGTCACATATCAGTCACCTGAAACTGGATGGTGCTCTATGAAGCTTGGCCTCTAAAACAGGACATTCATTCTGTGCGAGTCCCAGAAGCCCCCGCTGGTCAAGAGCAGATTGTTTCTCATTTGGCTGAGTGGCACCACAGCGGCTTGTTAAAGCTCCAGTTTAAATACATCATTTCTGGGAATGAAAGGGGAAAGAAGAAAAATGGCCCACCACACCATTTTTTTTCCCTCCACACCCCCTGCCCCTTTCTTTTTTTCATGCTTCATGCTGCTGCTTTCCTGGACAAAAGACAGAGCGTGAAACATATGCAGTCATTTCACAGCTGTCTTGTGTCTTTTCGCCGTCTGCATCTATTTCAATCTATCATTCACAACTCTCTCAGGAATAACTTGCAATTAACAGGATTTCACCTGTTCTCAAATGTGTGTGCTAATGAAATGAATGCGCAAGCTTAACATTGCATCTTGTCTTTTTTTATCTTAAACCCAAGGGAAAATTAAATAAATAGTAGGTATTAGCATGTCAAAACCTGCAATTTTATACATTCACCACCAGAAAACTGGGCACTAAATGCGCAGGTGTAACCAGTAACCACTATTATAAATTAATGTTTTGAATTAACGATTTTATTTTTATATTTGCCATTTTAATAAAATATTTAATAAGTCATTTTTTATTCATTTTTAAATTTATTTATTGTAATTCAAATATAAATAAATATTTTTTTATTCATTTTTATTTTGGTTTTATTTAAGTACATTAAGTCGAACTAAATTAAAACAGGAAATGTTGCCGTGAGAAACTAGTTGCAATAAAACACATTTCGTTTTTGTGAAAATACTTTACTTTATTTCAGTTAACATTTTATTTTATTTCAAGTTTTATTTTAGGGTGTTTACTTGACAATGATTTACTAAAAGTTTTTTCAGTTGTGTTTGGTTACAGTAACAATTAAAAACGCTAATTCATGCCAGGCCAGTAGGTGGCGATGTATCTTTAAAGAAACACTATGTACCTAAAGACTGCATATGATGTCATAGTTTACCCAAATTCTTGTTTTTGTAGTTTACACTGAGATGACAATGGTATCATTTTGCACTTTGTAACCTGTTTTTGAAAAGTTTGCGTTTTCGGGCCCCCAGAAAGCCTTTTTTTATGTGTGTAAATGAACGGCCAAAGTGCATAAAACGCTGTCTGTATTTGGTTGAAAACTGTATTGTGTAAACATCTACTTCAGCTCTATCTCTTTGAATGAAGGAAAATCATATTCCCCAAAGCTGTTCACCAAGCTTACGATTAATTTGCACATTTGAAATCACCAATAAAATTGCTAAACGTCATGACAAAAAAAGCATGCATCTCAGAATACTGTTTCTATAGCAACCAGAGCTTTGAGCGTCAGCTGCAGTGACGCAATGACTTTACCAATTAACCCTTCGCAAAGACCCGCCCGCCATGGTGCTCTCGGCCACGTATCAATGATCCAGTCTACATGTACCCTCATAATGCGATTATAATGGGATTTTTGTAACGCAATTAAACTTTACCTAATGTAAACAATACTTGTTCAACTAATGTGATGAAGCTCATAATCGTAGTAACCGCAGTATGGCTATTTTTATCTCAATAAACAGGCATGTAAACACATTACTTGCATTATTACCACTCTCAGCATGTGCTTGCTTTTATATGGATGGATGATGTGTGTGGTTCAACATCATGAATGAACTCTGTGTCGTTGTTCTGATTATGTCCCTCCACTCCAAAACACTAAACTGTCAACTCAAGTCGCTGCACGGTCTCCGCTCCATGTCTTCATGCGGAGTCCGGACAGCAGCATATATACAGGCAAACCCAGTTCTGGGGATCACGCCGCAGAATAACTTTTCAATATGTTCATAGAAGTGTGATTTACAGTACACTTGATTAGGGGTGTAACGATACACGTATTCGTATTGAACCGTTCGGTACAAGGCTTTCGGTTCGTTTTTTGGTACGCATTTTTGAATCCGAAACGGTTCGTTCGTATGTCCTGCCGACCAACATTTCTTTACTTCAAATGTATGCGCGTCGCCGCGTTCATAATGTAAGAGACGCTGGCGTGACCACAACATTGTCCAACATCAAAAGGCAAATGTAATGTAAGCGGAACGAACCTGAGCTACTCGTTATTGTGTGGTTGTTTGGATGACGGACCGTTCATCAGTTTGGACCAATGCAGCGCGAGCCGATCTTGATCAGCACTGTTACTACACAGCCAAATCCAGTAAAGAAAACATTTGAATTCGCCACTGAAGTAATAACATCGCTGTGAGATCTAGTGAGAAACATTCACATTTCTCCGTAATTAACGGATTAAACAGCGCTGACATGGAAACCAGGAAGAAACATAGTGCCATGAATGAACTATCCAGTCTCCACAGATCAGCAACATCACCATGTTACTGTATACTGTAACACTACTATCTGTAAGTTTGGCAGGAATAGTAGGCTATAATGCTTTCAAGTAACATCACGTCTGTTGTATTTTGACATTATCAATACAATTGCTCCCCTCAAATGTTAATCTAAAATAAAACCTTTGTTTATAACTACTACAATATTACATTTCATTTTGTCCAAAGAGCTGTTTTGTTTTAAATGCTCCTAAGAAAAGTCAAGTATAGTTCCATCATTGCTCAAAGATAAAAAAATATCATACTTTATGATGTTAGTTTTAATAAAAATATAAATAAAAAAATATTTTTGCTGTATTTGAAACGTACCGAATGTAACGAAATCGAAGCCGTGATGCAAGTGTATCGTCATTCGAACCGTGAATTTTGTGAACCGTTACACCCTACACTTGATGCAAGTAGATTAAAACAGTGACTGGTACAGACTTACTGCACACGACTTCAGCATTTTTTCTGTGGGCTATGTGAAAAAATGGTGATAATACATCACAGAGCGAAGAGGAAACGGACAACGCGCAAACAGACAAGCCATGCAGGGTACTTTTGGTAAGAAACAAAGTCTCAGCTTTCAAATGTTGCCATTTTTAAGAAATTCAAAAAATAAACACCGTTTTTGGCTTTTTAGTGTGTCGTCTAGATCACTTTACAGCAGATCACTGTAAAGTCGAACATCTCTTCCTCTTTACTATAGTTATAGCACAAAATAAACATGAATGAACATAAAAGATATATTGTTTCAACTGCGGAAAGACACCAATACACACCATTTTTAAGTTCAAGTCCACCAATGTTAATCTATTAACTCTACTGTCTGGTTTCGTTGGCCGACAAAATGGCGGATAGGCATAGGGTGAATAGGTGATTGGCTCTTTAAATTGGATTATATTTTTATTTTATATTGCAAATTCTTCCTTTCATAGTAATATGAGTGCAGCGTCTTTCATATATTTAAAGTTTTGGGTTAAACTTAGTCACATTTTTGCAGGTTAGCATAGCCTTTTAGCCCCTGCTGGTAGATGTTGTAACTACACTATCTGGTTCAATAAATAAATAAACAAATCACATTTACGCTTTTATATAAGGCCATATAATTGATAATTGAATGAATTTTGATTTCTTGATTAATCTAACATTTTAGATTTATAGATTAATTTCCAATTAGTCCATTAACCCTTTGTATAATTTACCAATAAATAATAACTGTAACTTCTGCCAGTACAGTAATAAACCACTGTTTTATTCAAATAGTGTGGGTTTGCCGAGAATATCAATGTGAGTCCTGAAAATTTGGAGCATGCCTGAGAGCCAGATTCAGCATCATAGGGGATAAATGTAAAAAGTGGGATGCATCGATGCCATCCACATCCAAAATGATGCATTTACACCATCGGGATAATCAATTACGCATCATTATTTAAACAAAGTAACTTTTCAATGAACCTCATTAGGAATTTGTCAATTTTCACATATACAATTATTGTACAAAATAAAAGGCAGAGAACATCCAAAAAATCAGCGGCTCTGATTATTGCTAAAGAATTCACCTTTCAAAATACAGATCATTTCAAAAGAGAAAGTCACCGACATATTCCCACTTTCAGTAAATTTCTTATAATCTCTTCCCAAACACCTTCGAGCGAATGAAAACTTTTAAAGATCATCCCTCAGTGGGTGTGAGTGTATGCATATCTCTCTTATAATTATTCCACACTTCCGTTGCTCTTAGAGTCATCCGTTAAATGTCAGTGCTTTTTAAAGTCTCGGCTGCGCCATATGCCTCTTCAGCTGCAGCTCCATCAATTAAAACTAAGCAGAAACATTGATCCAGTGAATTTCTCAGTCCAGTCATTGATTTGAGCCGTTCAACAAAAATGTCATTTCTACTATATAATTACATATGTGAGGCCACACATTTTGGTTTGAAAATTGCTTCTAATGTTAGGTTTCAACGAATACATTAAGACCAAACTATTACTTTTACTAGCTGTGATATGTTTAATGGGTCATTGTTTAAATCGTTTACTTACATTTACATCGTTCCGAACCTATATGCCGTTCTTCCTTCTATTGAAAACATTCTGTTGAATTTAGTTCAATCCATACAATGAGATTCAGTGGAGTACAATGTTGTTTTGGGCCCCAATGACAATGACCCCAAATATTCTCCAAAACATCTTCTTTTGTGTTCCACTGAGGAAAGTCAAACAGGTTTAAAATGACATGAGGGTGAATCATTTTAGGGTGAACTGTTTCTTTAAATGAATTAAAACTCATGTGTGCCAAAGCAGTTGTGAGTGAATCCAAATGAGTCTTAATTTAGAGGTTTCACTGTGTTCCTATAATGTGTGATTTCAGAACAGATGGCTGACTGTTTTTTGTCATTTACTCTGAAAAAAGAAAAAGAAAAAAGACAATGCTAAATCCTAATTACTCTTCTATTTATATCATGGACCTAAAATTAACTCATGCTCATCAATGTGACACAAAATTCAGTGTTTTGTCTATAAAAGCACTTTGAGATACACAGTTTTAGGTAGACAGGTAGGTAGGCACAAATTCAAAGTTAAGTCAAGTCGCCTTCATTTATATAGCGCTTTTAACAATCTAAATTGTTAAAGGGGTCATGAACTGGCTTTTTAAATTTTATTATATTGTTGTCTGAGGTCAATTTATGACGTTTGCTTGGTTTTTGCATTCAAAAACATCAAATTGAATAAGATATAGGCTATTTTGTACCCAAGTTGTGAGCCTACCTGAAAAACGGTCGGTTTTTATGGGCGTGTCGCACTGAAGACTTGGAATAAACGTCCACTGCTGTGAGTGGATAACAGTTTTGCATATTTTAATGAGTTTAACTCACCATTGGTGCACGTGGGGAAAACGTTTAATGTTGTCAAATGGCAACCGGATTCGCTCATACATGTTCGACCAAGAGTCCGTGTGTTGTACAATTCCTGTCAGATCCAATATAGACGGCACAGCACCGTTCTTTACTCTTAATCAGTCTGCAAATCCAGTCTTGTTTACAAAACAATCCTCAGTGAAATGAATCAAACAGACGACGATGTTTTACCTCATCAGCTGGAACGTCATTAAAAATAAAGTTTATCCATGCAGTTCTATTGGAATCCATAGGAAGCTTATGCAGAATATTCTTTATTGCTCGGTAGCTGGATCCAATTTGTCATCACGAGGTAGGCATGTATGTTAGGCTACTTAGCTATGCGTGAAATGTGCGAATCGGTGGGCGGGGCTAAACCAGCCGTGTTAAAGTAGGTGTTGATCTTCTTCTGTGGGGTGGTGTTTTAACAACTTTGACGTCATATTTCCCCACTTTTAAAAACAGAGTCGTTTGCAGAGGCTGGTGTCAATAAAAGCTTTTATTGGACTAACAAGGACGTTTTCAGTTCTGAAACTTACAGGATATTCTTATAACATGATGACCTCTTAGATGTCAAAAGCTCAGGGAAAATTTGATTTCTCAGTTCATCACCCCTTTAAGAAAAAAGTTGCACTACACAGAATAGAAAAAAGTGTGCCTGAACGCACAGAAAAAACTTGTGTGCGGACACAAAAGTAACGACAAAATAAAGTTTGTCTGGAGTTTGTTTCTGGACTTCTGGAGAAGCATCTTGCCAAAGCTAACATTTCATAAAAGTTCACTCCAGCTAAAGACTTTTAAACCACCATTGGTCCATTATGTAATAAGTGGGAATGGCTCCGATGCTCCGCCTTCTTTGATGTGTAAATCTTCTCCGGTTGAGTCCGTTAAGGTCAGACAAAACATGAACACACTGGAGAGCCGCTTTATTGTCGAAAAGTTTTAATTATTTAATTTTTCCTGTTTAAATGTAAAGCTTATTGCTATGAAGAAATCTATTGTATAAACTCAACTGCAATATTAATAAATGTGATATGACTGGAGCACTGAATCACAGAGCTGGTGCAAACATCCACATCGCTATGATCAGATGCTTTCTTAACTGTTGTTTTCTCACCACTGTCAGTTTCTTTTGCTATTAAGAGGAAAGCAAACTTAAGAAACCCCTAAACGAATAACGTGAAAGGACTTTGCCGCTGAGGTTATTGATCTTTTTTTTATGTGTTTCTAGACCACTCTGAGAACAAAGAAATTGAAGATATTAAAAGGTCATGTTTGTATACCTGCACCTAATACAACAGGAAGTTAATTTATTAACATCGTCCGCTAGCCGCGAGCGTTTGATTGTTTCCATGCCATATTTTGCCGTCAGATCCCAGGCAGCTTTGAGGCACCCATCGCTCAGCGAGGACTGTTCCAGCTGCCATCCTCCTCATTCCTCAGCAGAATGAATGGCTTCCCTACACCACGCTCCCGTGTCGAGCTGGCTCTTTCATCTCTCTGAAGCCCTCTCGTCGTGATGCACTACGTGAGTACACATATGAGGCACAGCTGAAACGCGGCCCTGCAGAAGACTGATGAGGTTTCCACCTTGTCGTGATGGAGCTCAATATGGTCTTTGCTGCAAGCTGATATGAGCTTGTGTGCGGGCTGATATGGTTTGTTTCAGATGAGTAGTGGTCTCAGGGAACTCAAATAGGATTCGTATGGCACTGAGTAATAGTTGTTTTGGAAATTTAGTAGTTGGGTTCTGTGTAACGAGGGATGAGATGTGCTCTGTAGTGATGGATGACATCATCCATGACTGACGGTTACACTAGCTGGTGTTTGCAAGCACAGGTGTTCCCGTGTGAATTCCTATTTAAATCAATACATTTCAATAATTCAGACAGCAAAGTTTCAGTTGATGAGAATATATTTTGAAAATGGCCACGATCAGGTATTTTGACATTCGATACCACTGGGAAAAACTCCCATGTAGATGTTTTTAAAATTATAATTTGGTATCAGGTATATTAGCCTACTGTCACTAGCCTTCTATGGGCGGGGAATAGAAAATAGAAAAATCCTCTCAAACCAAAAAAAGTTTGAGAGGAGTGCCCCCGACAAATCTCACGAGGATCACAACATGCTTTACGGCAACGACGTCACACACATCAACAACAACATATGAAGCATACGAAGACTTGCGTGAATTTCAGACGTGATACACGACAGATGGAAAACGCGGTCGGAAGAGAATAAAAAAAGGAAAAGATAATCTAACCGTGTGAGGAACCGGACAAGAGTTCCACTCTGTTCGGGCTTTCGCAAGTTGGCGCAACCTAAAAAGCAGCACTGGATGCAACAGCGATGCGGACATGGCAATCTTGTTAATGGACTTGTAAATAAATCTCTAATTCCTAAAATTGTTTGCGTTCTATGTTGTATGTTGTTGCGCTTGCTTGTAATATGCCTTTTTTTATGATGCTATTCATTCATCCATTGTTGTTAATTAAACTAGTCCAATAATTTCCACATATGCTTTGCTAGCTATTTACGAGTATTCCACAGCGACTATAGGGGTCGCTGTTTGACAAAAACAGAATTTCTAAATAGTGTGGCTTTAAAGGCACAATATGTATTTTTTTCTGCTTTAAAAATAGCAAAAATAACTGTATCTATGTTATATATTTCTCTTAGATATGTACTTACATTATCCTGACAGTTTCCACCAAATTTCAAATCCGGAGAAATGTATAGTTTAATTCGAAGACGCGGGCCGTTTCTTTATTTCCGTTTTGTCGCCCGTCTATGATGTCATGTAGCCTTTGACTCCTCTATTTCTCTAACCTCATGCGGAACCTAGGGAAACCGCCAAACATAAAGGGGAACACCCGAACTACCGCCAATAAAAGCAAAGAAAACGACTGCGAAGAAAAAGTATTAGCTAGTATCATATTGCACCTGCAACAAACTGGAGGGGCGTAAGATCTCTTGCTAGCTTACCACTGACATTGTGCGCATGCGCGGTTAGGAGCGCAACATCTGTCTCGCAAACATGCTCGCTGTAGATTACAGGATATTTATTGACCACGATTACACTTTGCACATTCTGCTACTGGAGCCAGCACAAAGCACAGACGTTAGGGTGACCAACAGTCCTGACATGTCCTGCTTTCACGCTCTGTCCTGGCCGTCCTGACTGTTTTTATAAAGTGATGAAAATGTCCTGGTTTTCAAAAAAACTGCTGACCGAGTGTCCTGTTTTTTGGTAATCAAAATATGGTCAACCTAGCAAACGTACAGGTGAAAAATATAACCCGAGAAGGGTTTGAGACAGGAGAAGAAGCACGACACATTAAACAGTGGGGTTGAATTTTAAAGGGCGGGTTTACTGCAGTTTCACTTTTTTGATTTCAAATAGTGTGTAATGTTGCTATTGGTGCATGAAGAGTATCTGCAAGTTGCAGCACTGAAAGTTCAGTGTAAGCAGAGATATCGTCTTTTAAAAATCAGGAAGTAAAATTGCCTACAAAAACGACTCGTTTTGGACTACAGCTGGGTTATGGTACGTCACTAACCCACACATTTGCATCAACCACTCCCTCCGGAATATGCAGGAAAGGGCATGCATCAAGTGAGTTGTGTTCACGCAGATGTCAGGTCTTCTGTGTTTTGGGCTTCCCACGGACACTTTACTTCGACAACAATAGACACAATTTGTGTTTGATTATATTCCTGAAAGTGACGATGGTAATCTAGCTCTCTGTGCTGCGCATTTACGAGAGACAGCTTCCAGAATCTCCACGAATTCAATACCGGATTAACGTAAACAAGAAACTGTTTCTACATCATGAAGCAGATCCAACTTTAAAACCAGCAGTTAAAAGTCAGCAGTTGTTGGGCCACACTGTAAGTAGGCTAAGACTTCATCATTTTAAATGTATTTGCATGTATAATTACCGATGGAGCGTTTTTTGTTTTTTGTTTTTTTTTCAAATGCCAGCGCTTGCTTTGTAGGCTTTATGGGCTAGCTGCTACTAGTTAGGCTATTTTGTGTCTACGGCAAACGCGTACAAACGTTATGGACCTGAATTTTGTATAAGTACTAATGTTGTAAATGTATTTTTCATATATATATGCTTTATGACTTTATTTTCGATTTTGATCAAGAACGTAAACCTGCAAACGCTGTTTGAGTATAACATTAGTTAGCCAGTCAGTTGCTATCGTTGCCAGTCAGATGCTATTAGTGTATTAAGTTAAAAAATGAAGCAAATTATCATTCAGAAACCTTTATTATGAGCCGTGTGTGGTGATGTTCTGCTTGACTCGATTTCATCGCGGCTTTCTCGGTCTGATTCTGCCTCACTGATACTGCAGTCTCCACATCATTATTTATGTGTATCCACCGTCTATGTTATCCACATTTGGCATGCCCGCCCGTTTCGCCCGTAAAGGTAATGGGCGTTAATCTTCCGGACAACGTGAGCGACAGTTAAGCCAATCACAACACACCGGGCCAAACGAACCAATCTGAGCCCACAACGTCATTCTGAGGGAGTGTTTTCATAGACTCAGGAAGTCATCCGCTCGTGCAGGGGACAGAGGAGAGCGCGACTGACAATAAAGGTGAAATTTATGAAAAATAAGACTTTTAAAAAAAGAAAAACCACGGATACATGTTATATTGCACCCCATAAACACAATCATGCAAAGAAAAAGAGCAGTAAACCCGCCCTTTAAAATGGAGAGAGCTTTGACAAGCTAAATAGGCCTATAGGCAACAGAGAGATGCCAATCTCACTTGCATTCTAATAAACAGGTTAGCACCCATTCAGTTAACTATATCTATCCGTATATTTTGTGAAATTATGTCATGTGTGAAACGCAGACGGGCTCTCATGTATAGTAGCTATAATGTAAACAAAAATATTTTGTTCTAACTTCTAAATTGAGCTGGAGAAAGTAGCTTCATATGCAGTTCACTAACGTTGTCTTGTTCAATATCATAGTATAAACGTAATCGTTTATTTCGTCATCGTTTGTTATAGCTTGCGCTCTTTCTCTCTCCCTCAGAGGGCTGGTTGTCAGGGACAGCGACAACAACTCCCGTGAGCACATACTTTTTCCAGACGTCATCAAAGTACGTCTTTTGTTATTATTTAGATCGAGTGCCCCCTGGTGGCCAAAAATTACAGACTGTACGTTTAAGCAAGTGAGTGAGGAGAGGTGGGTTTGTGTGTAACTCGCTGTCGGAGAGACGAGAGAGAGTGAGAAATCAATATTTTTGACAACTACATAGCACTCAGTTTATTATTTTTTAGATGTCATTTTAAAAGACTACAATTGAAAAATACATATATTATATACAATTCAACCTGCCAAAGTGGAACCCACCCACATTTGGCGGCCCTGCTCAAGCCCTGGGCCCACAATTTTCACTTAGATACTGTTCAGATTTTATGCCTTTAATGTTGTGGAAATATTCCCCATGCTATCAAAAATTTTACTGAATATTGACATTTTTCAAGCTGAAGTTAGAAATTCCTGTATCATGACAACATGCATCTGAACTGCAGATCCCATTCATCCAGAGCAGGTAGTTTACCTTAATATTTCTCACAAAAAAAAAAAAAAAACATTTTGAAGTAGCTCTGAAACACTCAATTTTCTTGTGCGAGGCAGTAACTAGATTATAGAGTAAGATGTGCTCATCTACTTAAAGAGCTTAATGGAAATAAGCATGATGCAACATCTACTTTCAGCCTTGATATGTAAGAGGAATAAATGCATGAATCCCAAGGGGCTTCTTAAGAAATAGTATTTGACTGGCTGGTGTAACGTGCTCTCATTCAGCAGTATGGCAACAAATCAAACTATGGGTTATAAATCACCTACTTTCAGCTGCCTTTAAAACTCTGATTGACGTCTTAGTGAGCAAATCATTTTCTAAAGAACATGTCTGGTCTCATTCTGTAGAGCACAAGGGACACAGTTGGACTCATGCAGAGACCTGACAATGGAACCAAATCACACCAGCCCACTTTGACCCAAAAGGATGCTGTATTCTTGTAAAAAAAAAATGACACGTCTACAAAACCTTGGAAAAAAGGCTAACATAGTCTGTCGCCAGTAAATGTTATATTCTGCATGCTAACAAGTAATGTGTGCTTGGCTTGTGTGATTCTGAGCCACAGACAACTGGCTTGTTGAAATAATTCAACT
Source organism: Hybognathus amarus (assembly GCA_030378365.1). Lineage (NCBI taxonomy): Eukaryota > Metazoa > Chordata > Actinopteri > Cypriniformes > Leuciscidae > Hybognathus > Hybognathus amarus. The sequence continues at coordinate 138,918 of JAQIUQ010006923.1, read as the reverse complement.
AGCTGGAGCTTGTTAGTTATCCAGCAAGACTATTGTTTGAGCGACTTGCCCAAAATCCCATGAAAATGCTATCATTAAAAAGCAAGAGTTCACCGAGCGTATGTGCTCAGCATAAAATGTTAAAGATGCAACAAAAATGGACAGGAAGCTACAACAGTGTTGGTCCACACTTACGTGCTGCCACTGGTCTCGGATGAGCGGTCGGTAGCGCAGAAAGTACTTTAGCGGGAAGGTCTCCACATCGGGCCATGTAGTGGGACTGTTCCAGGTCACCTCTAGTCTTCGTGCATTGTTGGCTATGGGTTTGGCCACCACCTTCTCAGGGGGGTCAGGTTTCACTGTTGGACCAAAGAGACGTTCGATGTAAGCTCATGGCCTATCAAAGGTATCACATTTTAAAGGAATAAATCACCTCAAATTAATAGGGGTGGTTAATCTGTCTGATTTCCCGAATTTCGATTACGATTATTGAAGTCCCAATTCAATTACAGTCAATTTTCGATTATTAACGATTTCTCAATTAGCGATTATTGATTTTCCATTTTACAACAGTAAACAAAAATACACTAGACCAACATATGATTATATTAGCAGCAGCAACATTTTGGTATTAATTGCACTTTTTATTTGTTTGATATTCAATGAAAATTGAATGATGGTTACTAAGTGAAGACATACAAACATGCTTGTTGTCTACTACTTAGGCAAACCATTATCTTTAAATAATTTTTTGAACAATTGTGTTGCATTATAATGCAAAGGCACCTGGTTCTATTAATTGACAGCATTAAAATGCATTTTGTGATTTCCTTCAATTGAAAATCTTTGAAGCAAGTTTGGGGGGCTTGAAGGGCACCCAATTTCAGAGAATCACCCAGAAATTCAAAAGAACAGCATTTATCTGAAATAGAAAGCTTTTGTAACATTAAACAATACAGTTCAAAAGTTTGGAGTTGGTAAGAATTTTTCTTAATTTTTTGGGAGAAAGAAAAAGAAATCTATACTTTTATTCATCAAGGATAAATTAAATTAAGTTGATCAAAAGTTACAGTGAAGACATTTATAATGTTACAAATCGATTATCTGAATCTTTTTGTGTGTGTGACTATAAATACTTTCCTTTAAATGTACAAAGTAATGACCCATAAAGAATTAACGTACAATATATTTTATTAGCATTCCAAAGAACCAACAGGAAAATAAACGTGTGCCTGAACTAGGAGCATAACTTTAACTTACTTGTAGTAAATTAATATTATAACGACCGTTACAGCCGAGTGTTTTTCCTCCTCTGGCTGGAAACGTGTCATATGGCTTCTTATGTGTCGTGTTTCCGTTGTTAGTTCTATTCTGACAAAGCTTACAACTCAGCGTGGCTCTTGCCCAGTTCCTTTCCCCCTTCAACTTCAGAAGCCAAAATATTTCCACACGTCAGCTTTTAACCTAACGAGGAGGGTGTTTGGATCTCGTGCGCCATCGCGTCTCTGTTATGTGCACGTGTCAGACGGTCCGGTCACTGCACTTCCGTCTTCCGTGTTCCGTCAATATTACGTTTTTATAAATATATATATAATTTTTTTTTATTTTTTTTCTTTGGAAAATGGATTTTGGGATATTTGTGAATTCAGTTCAGGATCGTCCACTGTCCGCATCGCGATGCATCAAAGAATCCATTTTTTCCCCACCCTATTAATTCTGTCATCAGAATTTCATTTCTTACTTATGTGGAAATCATATTAACACATGCTCATATTCTAATGAATCACATACAAAAACTTGTCTCGACAGGTTTGATGTAATTTACACCAAATGGCACCAAGTGTTTTTTGGGGATCTCATAACGGAATTAGTTTGCAAAAATGTATTTAATCTATTTTCTCACAGAATGATATGCCTTACTGCAAGAAATACAGTTGAATAGGACACACATTTTAACGTAGAGCTCAATCACAGTACTTTAAAACAGTTGTTTTACAAAATATTGTTAAAGTATGCAAATGATCTAATTAAATATGCATTTAACTTTCATACATCTCCAGAACAAGAATATGAAAAGCCAGGTTCAAAATGAGTGCTTCATTTTTTTTGTTTACATCTTAGTTAATTTGTAATGTGTTTATTTATTCTATGAGAAGGGATTTTAGGGTTGCTGTTTTTTTCAGGAAAACTTGTCAAAATCCCGAAAAAGAAGAAGAAACAAAATCACAATGTTCTTAGGACTAACATAAAAACCCTGTTCGGAAAACCCAAGGGGTAATACCATCGAACCTGAAGTTGAAGCCTCGCTGGAGCTGCCATCTTGTAGCAGAACTTCACTTGTGTTAGCATTTCCATTGACTCCCATTCATTTTGGCATCACTTTGACAGTGAAAAACTTTATATCTGAGGCGTTTGAAGACCCCATTTGTCCTTTATTTATTTCTAAAGAAAAACGACAATGTATAAAATGCAGTGTTGGGAAGCTACTCTGAAACTGTAGTTTGACAAGCTACAAGCTACTCGTAAGTTAAAGTAGTTTAACTACAGTCAAGCTACCCGTTTAGAAAAGTTAGCTACACTACAAGTTACAATCAAAGAGTAGCTAGCTACATTGAAACTACTTTTGCTTTTTGAACAACGTATATTAAAAATAACTGAATAAGTGACTGAGGAATGTTTTAAGTAAAATATTTAGTGTTTAAAAACAAGGCAATGCAATTACGATTTCAAAGAGTAATGTTTTATTACACGCAACACTAAAATATCTCTGACTGTTTGTCAAAAGTGCAACAAATAGCCTACACCATTGCAAGAACGAATATACATCCAACGTAAATTGCATGTAGAACATTTTCTCAAAAATACTGATTGAACTTGGACAAATAAGGCCATAGGTAATTAACGTTAGTTGTTTCTCCATCCTCTAAATCTGCCGTCACGTCTTGCTATATAATCATAATATGGGTGTGTCAACCCACTTCTGTACGCCAGCTGAACCGTTAGCCGCAAGATGCGTGAATAAACAACTGGTAGCGGTAATGGCAAAAAATGAGTTTGTAATCTAAAAAGAAGAAGAATATCCTTGCATCGTGCAGATTCTGCGCAGGCTCGACAATGTAGCAATGTAGCTTTTGCTCGCGCTACACTGCTACTTGCTGCAAAAGTAGTTCAGCTACTGGAAAAGCTACACTGTTTAAAAGCAACTGAGCAACTGCCAGACTACTGAAAAATGTAGTTCAGTTAGTAGCTCACACAACTTGTAGTTAACTACTCCCAACACTGCTTGTAGCTTAGGTTATGGCCCCGTAGAAGCGGTTTTAAAAAAGTTGGCTAATGATTGAGTCTGCGGTCAGGGACTGAAATGCTAAAAAATCACCAAAAACGGGCTTCACTTGTCTCAATGAGTTTCAATGTGGTGGCTCTGTCCACTTCTTATACTGTCTATGGAAAACCTCCAGAATATAGATTGTACCTATATAATGTTTTGCTTATGAGTGTCTGGAAAACTTTGTATTTTTTAAGCCTATGCCTTCATTATGGAAAAGAGCAGTTGAACATTGTGCTAAATTTCTACATTTAGTGTTTCTTAAGAAGTTATTCAAGTTAAATAAGTCATATACACTACTCGGTCAAAAGTTTAGGGTTCGGTAAGATTTTTTATGTTTTTAAAAGAAGTCTCTTCTGCTCACCAAGGCTGCAATTTTTTGATAAAAAATACACAAAAAACACAGTAATATTGTGAAATATTATGACAATTTAAAATGACTTTTTTATGTTAATATATATTAAAATGTAATTTATTCCTCTGAAAAAAGCTGAATTTTCAGCATCATTACTCCAGTCTTCAGTGTCACATGATCCTTCACAAATCACTCTAATATGATGATTTTATGCTCCAAAACATGTATGATTATTATCCATGTTGAAAACAGTTTTTTACATTTTTATTTCAGGATTCTTTGATGAATAGAAAGTTCAAAAGAACAGCTTTTATCTGAAATGGAAAGCTTTTGTTACATTAAACACTACCCTTTAAAAAGTTTGGGTCAGTAAGAATTTGTATTTTATTTTGGGGGAAATAAATAAGAAATCAATACTTCTATTCATCAAGGATGAGTTACATTGATCAAAAGTTACAGTAAAGACATTTATAATGTTAGAAAAGATTCTAATTAAATAAATGCTGTTCTTTGAACTTTCTATTCATCAAAGAATCCTAAATAAAAATGTAAAAAACTGTTTTCAACATGGATAATAATCATACATGTTTTTGGAGCATAAAATCATCATATTAGAGTGATTTGTGAAGGATCATGTGACACTGAAGACTGGAGTAATGATGCTGAAAATTCAGCTTTTTTCACAATATTACTGTTTCTTTGTGTATTTTTTATCAAAAAAATTGCAGCCTTGGTGAGCAGAAGAGACTTTTAAAAACATAAAAAATCTTACCAACCTAAACTTTTGAACCGGTAGTGTAAGTTTAGCAATGTCACGAGAGTAAGAAAAGTTGTGAACTATTCATTTAACATAGTTTGGAAGAGTGAAACTGCCTCAAATGTTGAGATGCTAATGATAAATGGGCTTTGACAAGGATCAGTAGAACAAGAACACAATTTTAAAGGCTAAACAGAAAGAAGCACTCATGACGAATGCCACTAGCAAAACACTACAATGGAAAAAGAGATGAATGATGAATAGTGTTGAGATTTCCTTTATGATCACCCAGCTCATCCCTCTGAGCAGAAAATCAGTTTGACATACACACAGTCTTTTTAAAGAAGCCACACTGTGACATTTCTCGAGATGTCTTTTGAGCGAAGGCGTCCCTGAATATGAGGAGATCCTGAGGTTTATGGGAAATAAGCGAAGAGCAACAGATTGGCCTTTCTCTTCTTCTCAAGCTGCGGCGTCCAAGGATCCATTCTGTTTGCACTGCGGTTTCAGCTTCACTCACACACAAACACATACACACAAGGACAAAGAGATGTTTTCTGAGCCCCGTTCCCTTTACTATTCATAGCAGGCACATAGTGGGTTCAGGATTTATAGCTCAGGCCTTGACCTGGCTTGAGCGAAACACTCTTTACGACTTTCAAACACTGTTGATGTTGTTTAGATGTCAGCTATTCGGATGCTAATTATTTTCTTTTTTCTACGTCTTGGCATGCTAAGAGGAAGGGCTAGACTGCAAAAATTAATTTTTTTAAATCAGTTATCTTCTCCCCTGCTGAATATCTAAACGTTGGCAGACAAGACAAATTGCTCACTTTAGAAGCAATATTTCTTTTTATTTTTTTCCCTTGTTTTAAGCATAAACCTCACTAAAATCTGGTTATATTTTTGCTTAAAACTACATATTTGTCATATATATCATGCATTTCAATATTTCAATAGAAAAATACTGATTAAGAAAATTATTTTTTACAGTGTAGCTGAAAAAAAATGCATTCCATTTAGTCTCTCATTTACTTTGTGGTCCAAATGTAATGGTATGCATGTTTAGCTCCATTGTAAGGCCATTTATTTCTTTGAAACTTCCATAAATATGTTCCTACTTGTCACTGAAATGTATGCTAATCATAAGTTGCTTTTTCAAATGAAATCGAATCGCTGTTGCATATGAAATTCATTCCATTTTTCATAAAATATACTCTAGAACCAGAGGGAAAATATTTCCGGTGTCGAATCCAGGTGATCCAGAACGCATTAGCATTTTCTTATTACTATCAAGCACACATGTAGTCATGCATGTAAGTATTCTATTTAGTTGCCAGAAGCCACTTCAACAAATACCACCAACAAACAACCATTACATCAGATATATTTTCTTCACCTCTGTTGGTCTGCATTGGTGTTGTTATTTCAGTAAAGGAGGTGATTGCAGGTTACCAGAGTGTCTGGGAAATTTGAGCTAGATGTTTTGTCCAGATCTGTTTGTAATCACCAGTAAATCATCCAAGGTTAATAGCGAAGGGGATTTTTCTTAAACAACTCTTGGTGTGATATATTTTTTTTCAAGCATTTTAATGTGTTTCTATCAAAATGACTTCAAGATGGCATCTGTCGGTTAAACGACACACAAAATTGCCTGTGTCGACGTTAAAGTGTTTATAGTAATATAGAGTGTACCTATTGAAGACTCCTCAGAGCTGATTGCTGGTGGAAGCTGAACCAGCGAGTTCACTGCTGTAACGTTGACCCGGTAAGGATAGCTGGAGAAAGTTCTGGAAACTTCACGTGACACCTGTTCTTATGAACTTCATCCTCGTCACCTCCAAGGGCCTCTGGTTTGTGTCTGTAAAATGTAAAGAAAATGTCACTGTCTGTTGAAGTCTTGCATCTCTGACCACCTCATGCAGGTGTAAAAGACAACATATTTACATAAACTAGTCACATAAAATTGAAAGTGAAAGCCCACAATTTCAAGTGGTATAAAACATGTTTAAAAAAAAAGGGTAAACCAAACAGTTGCACAGCAGCATATATAAAAAATTATATATGGAAGTCAGTGGGGACTAGAAACGTTTTGGTTTCCCATATTCTTAAAAATGTATTTTCTGTGTTTTGCACATAAGTAATATAAATTTAGGACAGTGTTGTATTTGGCAGCCCTTTTAGTTTTAGAAAATGCTTTTAAGTTTTAGTCACATTTTAGTCACTTATAAACTAAAGGGATAGTTCACCCAATAATGCAAATTCTATCATCATTTACTCACCTCTCAAAGTTGTTCCAAACCTCTATGTGTTTATTTGTTCTGCTGAACACAAAGGAAGAAATTTAGAAGAATGTTTTAATCATACAGATCTCAATCCCCATTGACTGACCATGTATTTTTTCCTACTATGGAAGTCAAATGCGGATTGAGATCTGTTTGATTAAAACATTCTTCCAAATATCTTCCTTTGTGTTCAGCAGAACAAATAAACACATAGAGGTTAGAGGTCTTCACAGTGCACCCGAGACCCGTAGACCCGGGACCCGACCCGGGACCTGTACGGGTTCGGGTCTATATTTTAAATGATCAGCCGGGTCCGGGTCGGGTCCGAATCTATTACTTCGGGTCCCGGGTCTGTTTAACATTGTGTGTAATACCCGTGCGATCGGAGTGCAAAGTCCAATCTCAAGCGCGTGTCATGTTTCTATGGCAATCAGAGCAGAGCTTCCGCCAGACCGCGCTTTACATTCTCCTATTTTCATAATAGTATAAATGAGCCGTCTTGTTTAATCTTAAAGTTTTGGTGGTCAGATTTAGACTCAATGAAGAACAGAGAGCACAGATATGATCAAGCTGAACAAGCAACAAGCAATCGTTAAATATAGTTCAAAAGGGCAAACAGTTAAAGTTATTATGCGAGTTAACTCGAGTCAGAATGTACATGTCATGTGCAAGAATGCATTTGTCATCCATCACCGTGACATCAAGTGGACATTTAAAGCTGAAATAATGAGTGGATTAAGCTTGGAATAACGAGAGAAATAACATGGATAGAACTTTCTTGTCGGTGGATTGTAATGCATCACAGTCAGTCAGGTAACGTTACAAGGAAGTGAGACGACGACTACTAAAATTAGGTAAGACAAAAAGCTTTATTTTTCGCAACTCGTGTGAAATAATATGTGACGACAATCGGGTCCAGTCGGGTTTGTGTCTTTCTGCCGGGTTCGGGTCCAGTTTTCAAATAATAGACGGGTCCAGGTTCGGGTCCGGGCAGTATATTTCTCGGGTCTGCACGGGTCCGGGTCCAACTTTTGAAATGAACGACGGGTCCGGGTCGGTTCGGTGTAGCACATTACGGGTCTCTTCGGTTCGGGTATGCATTTTTGGACCCGCTGAGACCTCTGAATAGAGGTTTGGAACAATTTGAGGGTGAGTAAATACTGACAAAATGTAAATTTTGGGTGAACTATCCCTTTAATAGTATTAGTCAAGTTTTAGTCGACGAAAAACAAAAGGTTTTAGTCAAGTTTTAGTCGAACGAAAACACAAAAAGGCTTTTTTTACTGAAAATTTTACTACAATTTCCAGTCAATTTTAGTAAAAGAAAAGAAAAGTAGTATTTAACAAATTAATTTGGAAAAAGTACTGGAAATGGGCTTGGGTTTGACAGGTTTAGCAAGTGTTGCAATTCATAAAACAAGCTAACCTTAAAACCTTTGCATAATAAACTAGACTTTCTCATTGATGGAGATGCAGTTCTGCCATTGCCAAGCTGTACTTCATTGTCACATTGGGCAGAAACATTTTATCCCCATATTTCAAGTTATAGTTTTACCTCTGAATATCAGATGCTATTTTCACCAGTTATAACAGTAATAAAGTCATGGTTTAAAGTTTAAACAGCAAAAACTTTGAGCTACTGAGAACTTTACACATAGATAAAGTGGTAACAGTGGAATGTTTTACTCCAAAAAAGCTAGGAATAAAACGTTCTTACTTTGGCAATTGTGGCTTTATTTGAAAAATTGCTAAAGTGCAATGAACAAACTTAGTATGCAACAATAGGATGCATATTATTTGTGAAAACACAAACTATACAGCCCTGCTCTATCTTTAACTTGTGCAAACTGCAAAGTTGCAAAAAATTCTGAATCAAAAATAATAAAATAAATATCTAATACTGAGGTGCATTGAACATAGGTTGTTAGGAATGCATACTTGAATATAAAGTATGAAACAAACATGACACTTGCAGTGTGTTGAACATAAAAATAATAAGACAATCCCTAAATACTGTAAACACTGTATTTGGTCTTGGTTAGTTCTGGTATTTTTCACGTTTCTGATGAAATAGAACGGTTAAGTATTGAAATTTGGACAAATGCTGTTGTCCCGAGAATTTTAGGCTTGTATGTTAGCACCCACACAATCATTCATAAAACGCATTAAACTTTAGTTTACAAAGCCGTCAAACTCACTCAAGTGGTCAGGGATGTTCACTGATATGCTCACACAAACATTGCTGCTTTCCAACAGGTTTTATTCTAGTTTTTGTCCGAGCTCCATTGACTTGACTTGGTACAAAATTTATCACGATAAAACCTGTGCTGTTGTGTGGATACTACTGCTTGCTTGCGCGGCGGCAGTGTGCTGAGGCGTAATCCACAGGCAAACGGCAGCATTGCTGAATACTTTTTTTTAGCTCGATACAGACATATTTTCACGCAAACAACTAGAAATCACATGCAATTGTGAACGTCAGACTATAATAATTTTCGTTCCATCTCATCTTGCCAACGAAACTTCAGATTTTTACAACGAAAAATGAAAAACAATATTTTAGTCACTGCAGAGCTATCTTTTAGATAGTCATCATTGCGTTATCGAATTGCATAAAAAATGTCATTTCATTATCAACATCACTGTCGAAAACATCATTGGTTTAGAACAACGTGAGGGTGAGTAAATGATGACGGAATTTTCAGTTTTGGGTGAGCTATCCCTTTAACAGCAACACAAGTTATTGGTGTATGGAATAAATGTCCATAATTTCTGGATGAAACAAACATTATTATTCCATTTTGATGTTTTGCAGTGGTACCGCATGGCAAGAGAACAGCAGATATGTTAAATTAGAGGCTGCCATTTGCTTGCCCCAGGGTAGCGTCTGGGCAGAGGTCTTGTGGCTGACCTTTAAACCTCCTGATATTGGCTCTGCATGTGCATTGCAGAAATCATTTACTGGGTTTTGATGACGCTTTATTGAGGTTACACTTCGCAAACATTGCAGCCTATTTTCATTCATAAATCACTTTTCATGTAGATAATGTCTAGTCCTGACATTATGTTCTTGTATAATTACATAAACTGCACATTGCGTCATGATACTTAATGGATTATTAAGTAGTTATTAATAGAGGTGAAAGCCAATGCCATTTTATGAAAGTCCACTTTAGTCAACCACTCTGGATTTGTGGGTTTTTATAATTTTGTTTAAAAATCTGACACATTAGCCACTGAAAACAATTTTTTTTTAAATTCTTTTGATTCATTTCTCAGCTCAACAAGATATTTATTTGTAGATGTGTTATAAATTAAAGTTGAGTAATATTAATTTACAATGTACTTACAGTAGGGTTAGGTTTGGGAATAGGGTTTGGTTTAAGGTCAGTTGGATTTAATTATGTATAATTAACGGCTATTACTGAGTAACTATAAGTGTAGGAGACTGTAAAATACATTTTTACCAAAGTTTTTTGAGTGAATATTCAATTTATTTCAAAAGGTAATTTATTCCTTGCTGAATATCACAAAACAAAAAAATACTTTTGCACAGTATACATATATATATATATATATCATATATATATATATACATATATATACATATATATATATATATATATATATAAAGCTGAAGCACTATAATAAAATGTTATTATATTATTATACAGTATGCAATTAGGGTATTAACTTACATTTTAAATTATGCTTTTATGAATATTTTATCCATTGCAGGACTAACGCAGGACTTTTTTTTTGATTTGGAATAACATTCCTGTCCGAATATGTTTTCCTAACCATATCCCTACCCTTAAACTTAACTCTACCCATAACTAGAAATAATCTGTGAATAACACTTACACACCTAAGCCTAGTTGTAAGCCTAAACTTGACATAAACTGTAAACTTGTCCCTCAAATCTGATTGGTTGAATGGAATGTTGTTGATCAACAAATATGTTAATTGAGGAACCTGTTGTTCTTGCTGAAATCAGGTTCACATATTCCCAGTTGGTCTCCTATCCAAGTTTTAACCAAGTCAAACCTTGCTTAGCTTCCAAGATCAGACGTGTACATGGTTGAACGGCGTAAGTATGGGAATATGTTAATAAGATTCCGATGAGATATGTGTTCTTATATTAGAACAATTTAATTATTTATGTTTCAAAAGTCCAGCATACAGAACACTGATTATACACCCAACCCATTTAAAACGAAGATTAGTAATCTCATTAGAAATAGTAAGTAGTGCATAGTGTAGAGTCAGACGCTTCCAATAAAGCTGCCTTATGGTTGTCCAGATGTGGACAGAAGGAGAGAGAGAGAGAGAGAGGGTTGAGAGAAAGAGAACTGAATCTGTGCAGCGTTATCCGCAGGGGCTTTCAGTTGAGAGTCCACTTATACTGCCTTGAGTTCCAGCATTCAGACTCAGACAGGCCTAATCAGCTCTCAGCAGACAGTGTCTCACCGCATAGATCACTGATTCAGATGAGTTTAATGCGTCTCAAAGCCTCTGCCGAACACGAGAGGGCATGACATGACAGACGGAGCGAGAGGCAAACGGAAGGAAGCTCGGGCTAATCGGGAAGCGAGGGTTTGACGAATGGAGTTGCACACAAAAAGAAAAGGCAGACAGGAAAACATCTTACTGGACGTTGACTTCGAAGTCTCGTAGGATGAACGTCGGATGCTGAAGGTGCCAACTGCAGTAGAAGCCTTTGGGGTAGGTGTTTGATCGACACGTCACCTGCGGTTCCTTCGGAAGAACTGTGAAAAAAGCAGAAGGGGAGGGAAATGTAAGTACTTTGTCAGCAACACCACCTACAGAAATCCATCAGCGGCCTAAAATACAAGTCCCAGGAGGCTTTTACGACATCCCCTGCTCTTTTGGCTATGTTACCCCTTGAACCTCCCCCATTCCAAGCATCAAGTGGGAAAGGAAATGTAATAACCGCCCATGCCCTCCTTCCAGATTCAGGGTCCTTTCTTACAGCGCCACTGGACCGTACCTACTACTGCAAGAATTGAAACTGATGACTTGGACCGGTTGCCAGGGTTACGCATACTGTTACCCCTTCCCATGTGGTCCTGTATGTGAAATGGAGAGTGATTTAAGCTCCGCTGGCTGCCGAGCGCCGCCTTATCCTTCCTCATATCCCATCGGCCCCCGGGGGCCTGACAAACTAGAGCCAAGAAGAAACAAAACCGCTTCGAAGGCTCACCTCTGGGCTCCCCTTTGAGTTTTGATTGCGCTAAACATCACACTAAGCTGTACGCTCACACAGGTTCTTTCCTTATGTGATTGTGACGAGGCTGGCTTTGAGATTTTTGATGGAGATTTCTGCAGTGGATCTTTGCCCTTATGGGAACTTAAGGCCTAATATGAAATGAACTGACTGAAGAACATTTGGAAGGGACTTTAAGACTTTTTCTGTGGTTATCTTGTGGTTAATCTTATTAGTGGTGATTGCTTAAGTACTCAAACTTACATTTGGAACTTGGTGCTTTTTTGTGTAACAAACATGAATGTACTATTACTTTAGATCAGGGTTCCCCAAACTCAGTCCTGGAGGGCCACTGTCCCTGCAGAGTTAACACAGTCTCATCCCAAGAAGTCATATAACTGACGTCTTGGGACATCTTTTGACCATATGTCAGTATCCGCCTTTTTAGGGTCCCCTTAAACGTTGGTTATATGACGATCCTGGGACATCATACAACTGACGCTTTACCTTAACGTCGGTTAGGTGACGGGGTAGGTTTAGGGTAGGTTTAGGTCTGGGGTAGAGTTAGGATCCGATAACGTCATCTAACCGACGTTTCAGGGGACCCTAAAAAGGCGGATATTGACGTATGGTCAAAAGACGTCAGTTATATGACGTCTTAGGACTGAGACTGCGCTGGCAGAGTTTAGCTCCAACCCTGATCAAACACACCTACCTGCGAGTTTCTAGTGATTCTGAAGACTTTGATTCAGCTTGCTCAGGTGTGTTTGATCAGGGTTGGAGCTAAACTCTGCAGGGACAGTGGCCCTCCAGGACACAGTTTGGGAACCATGCTTTAGATGATCAACCTGGCGGATGCTGAAATCAGGGCTCGACATTAAGGCTTGTCCGCTGCGGACAAGTGGATTTTTGTAGGACGAGTAGAAGAGAAATTAGTTGTCCGAACCGGACAAGTTAAATTCCAAACAAAATAAAATGCCATTTTACTTCATGTTATGTGCCACTCGTTACGTCCTCTTTTACAGATTTAATTTTACCGATTTGAAACGAACATATTTTTCGTGCTGCCTGTGAATGTCGCTGAATGTGACTCACAGAAAGACGCACGCCAGTATAATGCGACATACACAGACCGCACGCCAGAAGTTCTCTTTCGTGCTTGAACGAACATCAACAACACACACAATTAAGCCAAAATGTCATTTGTCAAGTATCTTCATAACATAAGAGCAGTCTTATGATGGACATAAAGAGTTGTGACTCGTGAGAGAATGAGGCGCGTGTGAGATCCGCATTCTCTGTCCACAGGCTGCTCTTAAAGGGCCAGCTACCAATAAAACATTCTGTCAGTAAAGTTAATGAAAGAACAAAGGGAACAGAGAAAATTACTTACTGCTCTTGACTAAAGAACTTGTGTAGCTTTAATAAGGAGTAGTCTATATAATTTATAATTTATGCAGCGCAGACTGTTTGATAACTTTATTAAATTTCTGTATATGTCCTACCTGTTAGACAGTTAATTTTTATCCAGACATCAATGGCTTATTGATCATTATAGGTGTTATCAATCATTTAGTTGTTATTGCTAATTTCAGAATTATTAGTAATCATTTGGTTTAGAACCAAACAAGTTGACTCATGAAACCATTTGTTTATTATATCGCAATCGCATATCACAACCGCAATATTGACCTCAATAATCGCAATATGACATTTTCCCCAAATCGTGCAGCCCAAGATAAAATTATAAATCTTTACCCGGACAAGTGACTTTTGTGCATGGACAAGTGAAACATAAATGTACTTGTCCGAAGGACAAGTGTCTCAAAAAGTTAATGTCAAGCCCTGTAAAATGGTCAAACATGTCCAGTGAACTCACTTGTACATTGAAGGAGGAACCCAAATAAAGACACTAGAATACATTGATAGACTTGAGGGTGGGCTCTTTTTAATTGGACCAATCAGCAACCACATTGCAAGTCTACCAACCACCAAAAACACATGTCCAAGTAATTCGTCTGCAATGAAGAATCAAGTGCCGATTGAGTTTTACTCTGTTGTTAAGTAAACATGAATATTGAAAAAAAATATGAATATTGCAGTTCACTGCTAGACTAAAATATCCAGAATAAGATGGTGGAGATGATCTGTGTGGGAAAACATAGTAGCACACTTGTTAGAGGAGAGGAGGGGTCCAGAGCATGATGTGTTTGACCTGACATTCCTACCATGAGCCGCTCAGCTCAGTGCTTAGACAGTTTCTCCTTAGGAAGTGCATTCCTCCATAGAGTTCTGGCCTGCAGGAGGCCTTCCTCACCCTCGGGACAAATGGGCACACTGACAGCTCACGGACCCTCATCCCTGGCTACTAAAAACACCGGAACCCTCCCCTTTCACTTCCCCACCCTTCCCAAAAGAAAGTGCATGGCCATCCGCACAGTGGAAGATCTCAAAAAGGCGAAAGCGGCAAAACAAAAGAAGCTTTTCTGAGAGAATTTGCAACCTAGCAACACTTCTATTGTTTCCTTTATGTTTTTTTTCTTTTCTTTTCCCCCTTTTTTGTAGGACAGAATGTTGTTGAATTAACAACAAAGACATATCGCAGCGTTCTTCCTTACAAGTGATTTCATCTACCAGTGCCAAAGGAACAGCATTAGCCAAAGATGTAGAGAAACTACACAAAAGTGTCACTTAAGCCACTTTGATTGCACTAGCGTTGTAGGAAACGAATGGGAAAGTTATTTCAAATGTTAGAGTTTGAGAGTAAAATCTCACAAAAAAGATCTATTTTTTCACTGGAAAGTTATACAACTTTATTTTTAGGATCATAAAGTATTTGTTTGTTTATTTATTTATTTATGTTTTTTGCACCATGTGAATATTTCCATGACATTTAAGCAAAACAATTTTTTAAATTCTCCTTGTTTTTAATGCAGAAATTTTTTTTTATTGCAGTAAGGCAATAATGTCAGTGAGACAATATTTTTTAACGTACTACTATGATGTATATTTACTTAAATGTAAATTATTTTCAATTTAAATTGTTCTTAATTTTATTTCATAGTAATAATTCATAAAATAATGCCCCCCCCCAAAAAAAAAAAAAAAAAAAAACATTATGCAAACACAATTTCTAATTTATCTCTATGATTTTATGAGATTCACCCATTTTGTCTCATTCCCCATGAATATTAAGTGATTTCTTCCTAAAACCACACTGTCAAAGCACAAATGCTTTATGAAAAGTTGGAACTGCTTGCCTCAATATTGTTTGCCTCACATTTTCAATAACCTTGCATTGATAATGTGTATGATTGATTTAATCTGCATGACTGAGAAATTCTTTTTCTTGTATTTCCCAGGCCTCTTTGTATTTGGATTGCATTTGAATGCAAGAATGTGAAAAAACTAGGGTGGGATAAAAAGGTTTTTTTTTTTAACCTCTGTGATCTCAGTTTGGTCAGCAAGACCTCACTTTAAGCAGCCATAACCCTTAAGAGTGCTGTCATATCATAAACAGGCCTAGCAAATGATACCTTCCAAACTCCTGGTCCGAAAAAAAGAGAAACTTCAGTACTATTTGGAATAAAACCTGATAATTGCAGTCAATGAAGAGGTGCAATTTAGCTGTCAGACGAAATACACTTACTGGTGGAAAGAAAAAATCGGGAGTCCTGTTTTTCTATATTGATGCAGTTTAAATGAAACAGACGAAAACATTTGCCTGTGACCTCGGCTGCTTATTCCTTAACCCCACTTTTAAATCCGAATCCTACTTGTCACTCAACGTGCTGAAAGCACCATGTGACCCAAGTCTACGACCCTGAGACGCATCAGGTAAACTCTTCACACACTCAACAAATCCAGCTGGTCATACAAAACCCCAAAAGGAAAGGCTGTGCTATTGGCCCCCTGCATTGTCGGCTGTCTGCTCCCTAATCTGAGGCCACTAAAAGGCCAGCACAATGAAAGACATGGTTGCGGGGGTCACTTGACAAACGTCAAATCGCCAGGGCACATGAAAGGCGAGCGAGAGAATCCCAGGCGACCACCGCTATCATCACTAACTGCTGATCTGTCAAAGCTGGCTCTGAGCCCCCTCCATGACATGTCTGGAATGTGTGCTATGTGCTCGGCAATTGGAAGCAGTGGCGAGAGGAGTGTGGGGAGGGGGACAGGGGCTCCAGTTGCAAAGGCCTCTAACAGTAAAAAAAAGTGGAAAGGAAACACTTCATGTTGTCTAGCCCAGCACCTAATGTGCCGTCAGACACAGCTGACAAGAAGTTCATAATCTGGAAGCATGCTGTGGGTGTTTTAAAGCTTGCATAGCCATAATTATTTGAATAAAAAACCTGTTGTCTAAATCAGCTGCTATTTGCAGTGATACACAGAAGCATTTTTTGAAATATTTGCAACACTGTGTAACTCTTTTAGTTTATTCTAAGCTAAAAACACTTAGTTCTTTCAAAAATATATGTGCTCATTAATGTATATTTACTTCATTCAAGTAATAAAGTATTCTCTTGAGTGCATAATTGAAAATACCAAATGCATTCTCATCCTTTAGCGTCATATGTGACGCTATATGCAAAAGCGGCGCTATACTACGTCACATGGCACCCGTTATTGTTAATACAACACGTGCTGTGATGGTTAGGTTTAGGTGTGGGGTAGGGTAGGGTCAGTCTCATATATACGCTAAAGGATTTATGACGCCTTGGGTTTGCGTGTTATATTAACGATAAAGGGTGCCATGTGCATCAAGTATAGCGCCGATTTTGCATATGCACGTCACATATGACGCTAAAGCGATGAGAACGGGCTGAAAATACATACGGGTATGGGGTTCTAATGTCGGTCGCCATATTGCCCCTCCATCTTGAAAGTACATTAGCCAAAGAGGGACATACCCGTTAATTCAAGCTTCGTCTTTCGCGTTTACGTTTGAGATAACACTCATGGATGAGGTCGAACTGGAAGCTATGTTAATCTTGGACTACATTGGCCACCGTAGGAGTTAAAACGAAATCGGAATTGAGTGGAACAGAAC
Organism: Hybognathus amarus; assembly: GCA_030378365.1. Lineage (NCBI taxonomy): Eukaryota > Metazoa > Chordata > Actinopteri > Cypriniformes > Leuciscidae > Hybognathus > Hybognathus amarus. The sequence continues at coordinate 121,940 of JAQIUQ010006923.1, read as the reverse complement.
CGAATAGTCACTGGATGGTCATATACCTTTTCACCACTAGATGGGGGTAAAAATCACACAGTGTAGCTTTAACACATGGTTGCTCTATGCAACACTTGACCTATAAAATCAATGACATATGCAACAATTGGGCCGTGCAAACATCAATAAAAATATTTTTTATATATATAAATTCTTAAGATTCTTCTTTGCAGATTCTATTACTGTATTGCAAATATGTTATAAAACTGTCATTACCAAATCTAAATGCACTAAATTAACACAGTCTCATCCCAATTCGTCATATAACTGACATCTTGGGACGTCTTTTGACCATTCGTCAATATATGCCTTTTCAGGGCCCCTTTAAACGTCGGTAAATGACGATCCCGGGCCGTCATACAACTGACGCTTTACCTTTAATGTCAGTTAGGTGACGAGTTGGGTTTAGGGTTAGGTTTAGGTATGGGGTAGAGTTAGGATCCCATAACGTCATCTACCAACGTTTAAGGGGACCATAAAAAGGCATATATTGACGAATGGTCAAAAGACGTCCCAAGACGTCAGTTATATGACGAATTGGGATGAGACTGCGCTGACTAAATACACCACACTGTTTAATAAAGTCAACTTTCTTCAATTGTTATTATTTATATATTTTTTCACTTTTAGTAAGATTTAAGATGCGTTTTAAAGATGTTCTCGTTTCTATCTACAAATTCCCAATCGTATTATTTTTCTATACTTTTGGTTTAAAGTATTAAAAGCACAAAACTTAAATTGTGCTTTTATTTTTGCATCTTGTCTAGAAGATCAGGATTCAGGGGGTGGGGTCTTCAAACAGGCAAAACCATCATCATAAATTAGTCACAGTGCTCGTCCTGTGCGGAAAGTGCCTGGCTGGCATCTTTTCAGGGAACAGCTTTGCTCCGTCTGTGCATGCATGCAAATTCCTCTTATGCCTGGGATCCTAATCGAAAGTCCAATATAAAAAAAGCCCCATAAATCCTCGACAGAGGTGCATGAATCGGAGTGAGGGTGAGGCCTATAGTAGACCACTGCTATAGACCAGCTAAATGAATTGTTCTCCCACAAGTGCCAATAAATCATCAATCTCCTATGAGTATGTACTGCATCAACTGAAGGCTAGCAGCAGGGTTTGTCTTTGCCCTTCCCCCTTTCATGAGCAAATCAAGCCGGCACTTTGCTCATGCTATATTTTGTTTGTAAAACATTTCTCCTCTTGACCATATGTTTCGACAAACCGTAGAGACAGACAGTGCTGAGCAAATGGGAGAGGAAAAATCCAGTCAGCAATCTTTAGCAGATTAATTTCAAAGCATCACACAAGCAAAATCCACCATGGTATGGTGACAGTACATTTGAGAGTTATATACTACGCAGTGTTAACAGTCTGAGGGATTAACAATCTATTTAACAGTGAAAGCTGTAGAAAAACATGATATATACTTTGTTTAAAAAAAGTGTGGTCTCAAAGGCTTTGTCAGGGTAGGTGCTGTTGTTTTCACTCAACGTGTGTTCGGTCAGGGTGGTCTAGTAATGTAAACCAGCTCTCAACAGCTTCAAGTCACTAAGATTTTGACTATTTTCTAACCCATGAAAGAATAATTTAGGACCTGAATTCGTAATTATGTACTACTTTTGTAAACGTATTTTCCATGTATAATTTATGATGCAATTTTTTGATTTGATCAAGAACGTAAACCAATGCTAACACTGTTTGTTTATAGTAAGTTTGATGCTAGTTTGTGCGTATAAAGAAAAAGTGTATAAAGTTTTTAAAATATGTAATCGCAACAGCAAACTTCAGCTGCTGTTATCTGTGTACAGTTTGGTTTTAACACATTTGCCACATGTACGCATAAAGAAAATGACACACTGAGTAACCTAAGTTTTGTGAATAAGATAAACGGTTGTTCATTATATTATCGATAAAACAATATCTTTAAAAAATGCTATTACTCAGTCATTTATTCAGTTATATAAAATGTTTAATCAAGGAGAAAACCGTATCTCAAAAGCTAACAAGCAGCAGTAGTATTTTCAAGTAACAACGCATCGAAATTCGAATAATAAGAGAAAAGAATATAATCGAATAATAACAATTAAAAAAAAAATACCATTCAGAAAAGTTTTGTAAGAGCCGTGTTTAGGGAGGTTCTGCTTGACTCTCTTCATCGCCGCTTTCTGATACGGCAGTATCAACACCATTATGTACATTTGACCAGAGCACATGCAACTTTCGCCCGTAAAGGTAATTGGCGTTGAAGTTTCCGGACAATATGTACTACTCAGTATAGCCAATAACAAAACACTGGTCCAACTAACCAATCTGAGCCCATTGCCTGTTTCTGAGGGAGTAATTTGATAGTCAACCAGTCATTCAAATGACAGAGGAGAAAGCGGCTTCAAATAAAGGTGACTTTTATGAAAAATCAGGCTTTTTAAAATAAAAATAAAAACACAGAAGACATGTTGTATTGCCCCATTGACATAATTATCTAAAAGTAAGTGGTAAACCACCCATTTAATATGTAACAGTCCCCGCAGCTTTTTAAACTGGTTGCTGTAATTGTCTCTTGTTAACTGCTGAGCTGTGTGATGCTGAGGAAACCAACAAACCTTTCCGGACCAATTGGAGCATTCCCAGAAATCACATCTGAGTCTACATTATCACCAGCCATCCCTTTTAGTCCTCTGTGACCAAAGCAACCAGTCTAATATTACATCCACTAATAAAGTCATATTTTTTGTTATTTTTGGACCAAAATGTATTATCGATGCTTCAAAACATTCTAACTAATCCACTGATGTCACATGGACTACTTTGAAGATGTCTGTATTTCATTTCTGGACAAGGACAGCATACCGTACACATTTTGAATGGGGGACAGGAAACTCTCAGACTAAATCTAAAATATCTTAAACTGTGTTCCGAAGATGAAGAGAGTCTTGCGTGCTTGGAACGACATGAGGGTAAGTCATAAATGAGATTTTTGGGTGAACTAACCCTTTAAGGAATACTTCAGTGCAGTATTTTAAAATGGACAAGTTGGAATAGATAAAGTGGACTTCATTATGTGACTCAGTCTTTGCATTTTCAAGTCTAGCACACAAAATACATTTCTGCCACTGAATTTTACCAAGTCAGCATTTTAGACCTAAAAGTAAACATTTGTAATCATGGCTTACAGGTTCCTGGGTACCTGCTATTCAGAACGAATTAAGAAAACTTCTCATACTGTGTCTCTTGGAAGGTAGTGCTGTTCAATCCTGCGATCAGAGGGCAATTTTCCTTCAGAGTCTTTAACATGCCTACCTGGAAGTTTCTAGTGATCCTGGAGACCTAGATTAGTTGTTCAGGTGTGTTTAATTAAGATTAGCTCTCAACTCCCCTGGAAGGTGGCCTTCCATGAATAGGATTGGACACCCCTGCTTAAAGGGTTGTTGTATAACTTTCTTCTTTGGAACAAAAAATAGAATTTATTGAGAATATCCCACTGAGGTATTATTGGAGCTGTGAAGCTTCAAAATAACCCCTTTGTGCAATGATTTGTCTTCTGAAACCATAATTTATGTCAAGAACTATGACAGACATTTAACCGACCTTGGCATTCACTCTAGCTCTACTTTTGTGAGTTTGTGTAAGCATTGTTATTTTGACTCAAATATTTTAAGTTAATCAATCAATCCAAACTTTTCAGTAGTCTCATTGATTTGTTCATGAATCAGACAGATATGGTTCTCATGATCACCTCACTGACAGCACACTGAATGGAAAGATTAACAGTGAAATATAACTTACATTTTAGCATGTTTATCACACAAAGTTCTAGAATAATATTGTATGATCATGATCATTAGTATCGTTATGGTGATTTTTTGTCCTGAAACTCGAAGCTTGTGTCCACAGGCAATTCTTATTGTCTCCTCCTTCCATTCAGTCACAAAGTTAAAGAACCCAATACTGCAGACAAATATCTGATGGGGACAGGGAGGGGGCGTAAGTCATCAAGGGGGAATTAGCCTCCGAAGTGGCTCATCATGAGGGGCTAATTTGACAGAAATGTGGGGAGGAAGACTGATGATCGCTGAGCATGTGGCTGAAAAACAAAGAGGGACGGGCTGATGGATGAAGGAGGGGTGGGAGAGGTAAATGGACTGCCCTGGTAGACAACAGCATGGACAAAGTAAAGCCTGAACTGAGCAGTGTTTGGGTGGTCTTTGAGCCAAGGTGGACTTCCATGAGAAAAGTGTCTCTTCCTGGGAGATTTGTTAGTTCTATCTTAACAATACCCTGCAATGCAAGGGAAGTTAAATATCTCTTAGTGTATATGTGTGTGTGTGTGTTTTGTAGAGTCAATCATTATCATGCATGCCTTACTGGGAAACAAGAGTGTCTGTATTTGTAATAGATGGGTCTTGACAGGGGTGTTATTAATCGAGAGCACTGGGCAATGTGTTTGCACTTATTCAAAGCTATTAGTAAGAAAAAAATACTACTGCATATCATATGAAGCATGAAAGTTAACACAAATGAGAACCTCTAACACTCTTCAATTGAAAATGAGAGCCTTTTTAAAAATAGAGTTAAAGGGGCTATCACCAAAATATGACATTTGCATTAAACAAACTAGCTAAAGAAATATAGCTTACACTGTACCAACATAAAAAAGGTAATCTCCAAGACTGGCCAATTTGATTGTCAGTCAGTCTAGCTCAACACCCAACCTGGTTAAATTTGCGTTCAACTGGTTTTGTTGACTGGGCAGCTGGTCTGCCTGGAAATTGGCAAAAACTATCCAAACAGACTGGCCTAACCCGCTTGGTTAGAATGGGAGAGCTGAGATGTGTATATATATATATAATAAAATTAGGATAGAGGTGAGTATCCGGCTATAGCTCACAAACCATATCATCTCCAATGTATCGCAGCTCTCCAATTAGTCAAGGATTAACTAGTGGTGAGGATGGATAGACCTCAATGAAAGATCAAGCGTAATGTATATATATATATGTTCCCCTCTAAATCTCACAGAACAGTGCTTCATTTTCCATTTTTTATGAATGTGTGTGAACAGCTGGGAAGTTTGGTCCAATCTACAGTAGGGTGGGTAATGGTGAACGGCAAGTCTAATATTCCAAAGAAAGCCAGGGGATAAATGGTGTTCATTGTGTGGATGGAGCTCCCTGTCATTTCACAGTCATGCTAATGCCTCTAATCTGACAGCGGGCTCTGGCAGTCGGCTCTTTGCTCCTTGCTTTTTCCTGACGTCCCTCCTCTACCTCCAGCCCCTTCACATTCCTGTCCCCCGTGTCATCCGCAAGGAGCGGGCGGCATTACATGCCTGTTTGTTCCCTTTGTCATACAGCCTTCTCCAGCTATTAGGGTTTGGGTTAGGAGGGGCAGTGGTCTGGGGGTTAAAGACTGAGAAAACGGGTGTTATGAGGGGAGGATGTTGGGTTTCTGCCTGAGACCACTAAGCTCAAACACTGGCCCACATTCACTCTACCCCTGCTGATCACTAGCCATTGTTTCTGATCAGTCAGGAATTTGCTCATGCAAAGCCTTCTTTGACTGAAAACCGCGGACCGTTGAGTTTGATCCACTGAAAATGACAGCAGAGATTTTGCTTAGACTAACTCTGGCTTTAGGGCAATAAACCAACAGATTTTTCACCTCCTAGATCTAGCCTAGACACCTGCAGATGTGTACAGTGTGGCTGCAGCCTCCTTATTATGCGAGCAGACTGAGCAATTGAGCTGAAAATTGGTACACCAAGACAATCTAAAGCCATGTGGGTCGAGCAGGGATGAGAGTGAATAAGCTTAAAATACCAAGGTAATCTACTCTGACAGGCCTAAAAGCAATTGGAATTTAACAGCACATGGGTGCTTAGGAAATCCATGGGTATACAGGATTGTTTTCATCCTGTTTTGGCCCATCAGTCCGCTAGATAATGGAGAAGGTTGCTAAGAGTTTAAGATGTATCTTCAGTGAGGTGAGGTGAAGTAATGGCTTCTAATATGCGCGTTTGGCCAAAAAAGCCCAACGACACATTGGTATTTGTAGACGGCTTAGTTCCTGTCTGGCAAATTTAATCCCGGCACAAAGTTGGTCTCAGGACTTACCACTCAGTGTTTAATTAGTAACTGTTAAAAGTTTAAAGTTTAAACCAGGGATTAGAAGTCCTAGTGAGGGGATTAGTCCAAAATACCAGCCTAGGTTTGGAAATAGATTCAAGGCTTTAAATGCATGACAGAGTTCATCTTGTTGTGGAAAAAGAAACCCAGAAAGGTGTCATTATAGGCAATCATTTAAGGATGGGTAGTTCTTACGAATTTTGGCGTGCAAATGGATTGCAAACCTCACGGTTGTGTTTGTCAGGCAGATTCCTGACACAAGCAATGCCTGACAGCTTAATTTATCAGTCTGTTAGATGGACACTTCTCCCCAAAGATTCAATGCCTAGATTTCACTCAGAATCTTAATAGGTCTGACTGGTCCAGGGCTACTGACCTGTGGGATAAAGATTCTATTACAACAAGGGCAACCCCAGAGTTGTGGTGCACCTCAGAAAGACGGCTTCAGCCAGCCAACACTTGCCAGATGAATAGTTAAAATACAAGGGTTAAAAAAATGCGTGGAACTAGTTCTAATGGGGGCAGCAGGAGCATAAAGTGCTCTCTAATTTCAGTGTAATTTTCTTTGAGAGGAAAATGACAGGTTAAGTTGAATGGTTCCCCTTAATATTTACCGTTTCTCCTGACATTTTCCTCTGCGGTGTTCTTGTGAAAATATCAGGCAGATTAACATTTCTGATGGGTAAGCCAAGAATCCCTGCAGGAATCACATCGGAGACTTAATTTCTGCACCGCAACGACGGCATAAATGATCCCTCTGCTCATAATTAGATATCGGGACTGTTGTAACTTTGGAACACGCTTGGGCCAAGTGAAAATTAGTCACAGTTCAACAGATGTCTGTAATTTCTGTAAAAAGGATATGAAGTTAAGTAAAGGTTTTCAAGCCAGCTTCATACCCAATGTAAACATCCCCTCCCACAAAGGGCAAAAAGCGGAAGGATGCTGTGCTTAGTCTACATTCTCGACTGCAAAGAATTCTGGGGTTCGTCCCAAATGACAAATCACACACTTAGCCGGGAGACAGTGGCCATTTGGGAATGTGTACCAGGGTTGCTTTGGGTGCTCCAGGCGTAAAAGAGAATGAATTCCATTGATTCACTGGACCATGAATGGACTTCAGAGAGTTCCCCCCACCACAGCCGCCTTGCACCCAAACTTCCTTTTGAGTTGAGCATCCTCTCTTCCATGCACCCACAGTCCACTCAAAACACAGTTGTTGTTTTTGAAGGGATTTTGACAAGATGTCATTTTTTAAACTAATGCCAGCCTGGTCTCATTGTTAATACGTAGGTATTTTAAGTTTTTTGCAAAGATAGAAAACGTACTTTTTTCGTACGTTTGGATAGATGCTGAAACGTATAATATGAACGTATCTGGAACATTTAAACTTAACATTATTACGTTTTTACAGCTACAAAACGTTAACTATTTACGTATATTCTATAACAAAGATATCTGCATAATTTCCCTTTTTACCATTTTTAGATAAATGTAAGATCCCGTAACCCTAATCCCAAACCTAAACATACCCATTTTATACAGAATATAAAAAAGGATAAAACGTAATGGATAGATGTGTTGGGAAATGGCAGTTTTATTAACAATATGGCATTAAAATATATTTTGAGCCACCAATCCTATCCCTACCCCTAAACCTACCCAAACTAACGTTACAATTATAAAGAAAAACATAACTAACAGACAAGTATAATTACAATAATGTATTTATTGCTAAAATGTCAAAACTGATACAAAAAGCCGTTCACATGAAGATGCGTTGCAGTCGCAGTCCTCTCTGGCAGTATTATAACAGTTTTGTAGAATTTAAATTAATAATCAATGAAAAAGTAAATCCGCCTTCGGTTCGCAGCTTCACACTATTTCAAATGAACTAAACCAACCGTCACAGTCCTTCATGTCACAATCTGTGACGAAGCAGCGAAGAGCCAATGAACGTTTGATATCACTGCTGTAAAACACGACGTATCGCTTCAAGGGCGTAATTTTTGAATTTGAATTCATCGCCAGCACGGGATTTGACCAAATCTATGGATTCGACATGTACGGTCGCTGCTGAGAATGGAGACGAAGATCACGACTGGATAAAAGGCTGAATTAGGAGTTGTTTCTTGCAAACAACGTAGGCTATGGATTCTAAAGATTTGGATTACATCAAACTAATAAAATTGATGTCTTTTGTGAATTTATGTTGTGTTTTATAGGAGAAAATGCTTTATGTGTCTCACAGTAAAACTATATTACAAAATGGTTCAACGAGTTACGTTAACGAATGTATTTTTAAGATTTTATAGTGTATTGTTTAACACCATGCAAAATGTTAATATTTATGAGTATTTTATCAATAAATGCGACTGAAAACTTAATTAATAAGACAGTTGAATGCAATAGAGTCAAAAAATAATGCTACGATTTTAATATTCATAAATTGTGATAAGTACAAATGTGTACATCGGATGGATCCGTTCATACGTAAATAAATTAAGTTTTTGTGCTGTCAATACGTAAATATTTTACGTTTTAGTTCTGTAAATACGTCAGTATTATACATTTCTGCGCATATAAAACGTAATTATGTACGTATGATAGAACTACACTTTACGTACAAATACATACGTATTCTCATGAGATCACATTGCTAATGCATATGGAAATGAGTTTAAGTAAGCAAACAACTGATAACCACTAAAATTATTGAAAATGCTATGAACGAGTAATTTCTGAGCAGGGCTTAAAACTCTTTTTGAACACAAGTCAGCCAACCACCAGTGACATCCATAAGCTGAACATGAAATATAGAGAACATTATAAGGAATGGTTAAAAATCCAAGTTAAGAATGGATTATGGCATCTTGTTTCTGTATTCAAAGCATGTTATCCTCTCAAATACAGGCATTCTATCCTAATGAGTTCAAGAGGTTGCCGGAGACCCTTTCAGTCCAAAGGGTTGGTCAGCGCATACAGCATGTCAATTTACAGGAAGATATCTACAACAAACGCAAATTTTTTGGCAATAAGGTAACTTGAAACTATAATACCTTAAGTCAAAAAGACGTATACAAGAACTACAACTGGCCTTAAACGTTTAAACCAACAACTCATTGTCTTAAAACATGTGCTCCTTACAAATGCACTGCAGTCTGCCTCACCCTAAACAAAGCCAAGGACTGTTTGGATCAGCAAGGCAGCATGCGATTTGGGCAAAATATGCAATTCTCATTAGGGTCTGGAGTTATGGGCTAGCCAGACCCAGAGTCCTCTGTCTCAATTAATGGCAACGACGTCCGCAATGAGAACAAATCACCTGGGTTCTCCAGACAGTCGGCTTCCATCGCCGAAGAGTTGGACAGATTCACTTGCAGACATCTGGTCCATTTACAAATTGGAAAATGCAATTTAAGGAAGAAGAAGAAAAAAAAGAAACATCAAGAGAGAATTTTGTGCAGACTGAAGATTCTACAGGAATCAAACCAAATTCCCCTCTGCACTTCTGTGTGTCTGGCCCAACTAATATTGTTTACCGGTAAGCAAGAGAGACAGTAGGAAAAAATCTTTAAAATTCAAGCTTGTTATTCTAAGCAAAATTTAGCTTCTTTTATAAAATGTTGCATTGCCATTTCAATTACCCTTTCCCCATGTAACAAAGCTCTTTTCAAAGAGTTGCCTTTAATCCTAGAGTAAATAAAAACAGCTTTCCACATAAAGCTGGGCCATAAAGTTTTACAATTAACGAGTCTCAGGAGAGAAGACTAAACCATCTGTAACATCATAATTTAAGTTTTATAGATTCACCCAATAAGGTTTTTATTCATGTACTTTTTTGGACCGTTAGGGTTCTTACTCTGAATTTATACAGGTAATAAAGAGAGAAATCTGTATGAATCTCCATCTTCTGGGAAACATAAAAGTAGGTATTTTGAAGGACATTTGGATCCAAACAACACATTCATTGTATGGAAAAAAAAGTATTTTTCAAGATATATTTTTTGTTCAACAGAAGAAAGACATGTTTGAGGATGAACACACTGTTGAATCTGTTACCATGAAATCCAAATCCACTATTCCCTTTTTTATCGAATGTTGCAGTGTTTATTATAAATGATTTATTCTGCCTACAGTTTTTGTTTCTCATCTGTGATGCAATTTAATTTTGATACAACAACAACCACAATTACTGTTTTTGTGGCAAATTTAAAATGCCTTATAAATGTTAGTAGACTCATATTATTGAGTTACATGCCCCATTGAAACTGTTCATTATTTTTTAGAACATTCACTACAACTGCTTCAGTTTTTAGTTATGTTGTCCTCAGGCTATGTACATTATTTCCTTGATCTTTATTAGTCTTGGGGTTCTTAAAAGGTCAGACTAGCAAAAATAAGAGTTTTTCCAGCCCTAAAATGTTGATTATTTAATGATACAACCAGAAACAGCTTCAGAGATGGGAATAACTCAGAAAATAGTTATTTTAAGACACAATGCTTTATATTAGTTATTGAACTTAGATCACAAACGAAGAACGCAGGGCTTGCTTCCATTTTAGCGCTGTCGTGTCTCAGAACGGATTGAGTTTAGTGGGGATTACGTTCCCATAATGACGGTATGTAATAATTAATGGGATTAGGAGATTACAAAGCACTCTTCCAATCTGCGCCCAGGGCCGTACTGCCGTGTACGTCTTTACACTTATCTCATGGCACGATCTAGTCACTGTGTGCCCCTGTGTTTTAGCAACATCTTAGTCTGGGCAACAGGCGCCAGTCTTCAGATACAAAAAACTTAATGCAAACAGACAGCAAACAAGGGATAAATTCAGCAGAAATCATTGCTGCTGTTTGCATGACCTTAAATCATTGTTGAGATGACATATTCCTGGGACTAAAAAAAACAAAACAAAAAAAACATGTAGTCAATGTAAGAACAGCAATTACAATTTGATGGTAACAGATCATTGGTGTTGGGCCAGTTTGGTGTTTCATTAATGCAATTGCTAATCAGCTAATCAGGAGTTAATGATTATCAATACACCACAAGCAATTCCCAAATGTGTGAAGTTCAAAAATATTGGACAGATGCAATAATACAAGGTAGCATAATCAAAACTAGATATTTAGCTCCTGTACACCAAAAAAAAAAAAAAAAAAAAACATTAAGGACATGTGCGTAGACATTTTATTTTAATTTCCTGTTTATTTTTACAGACTGGTGTCCTAGTTGACCAAGAGTTATGGTTAGGGTTTTGGGTTAGGGTTAGTATGTTAGTGCCAAAATTTAGGGTTAGGGTTTGGGATTGTCCTTGGGGTTCTTAAAAGGTCAGTACTAGCAAAAATAAGAGTTTTTCCAAATTTGTCTGTGAATGGATTTTTACCACAACAGTCTCAAGTTAACACATCTAATGTTTAAATAACAGTATATTTGAATGTTTCTTGCAATTTTATTTATTTATTTATCTATTTATTTATTTTATGGTTGAAACTGGTTGAATATTGCTAAATTATTATTTGTGGTAATCAACATGGTTTTACATATGCAGTCATTATGACAACTTGTATTGAAAATTTGTTCTAGGAACCATTTTTGTGCAAAAAAAAGGAAAATTCTTATAGAAAAAATGTATACTGTTGTGCAAAACAAAGTATATATATATATATATATATATATATATATATATATATATATATATATATATATATATATATATATATATATATATATATATATATATATATATATATATATATATATATATATATATATATATATATATATATATATATATATGAAAAGTTCAGATGCAAAAGCCTCTAAGTGCCATTTGAAATTTTCTTCTAAAATGATCATTTTTATCAAGCTTGTATATTTAAGTTTCAGTAATTTCACTTAAATGGCAATGAAGATTACCTATTAATTACCTATTAATTTAAGTGAAATTACTGAACTTAAATATACAAGCTTGATAAAAATGGTCATTTTAGAAGAAAATTTGGCTTTTGCATCTGAACTCTTCATATCATATATATATATATATATATATATATATATATATATATATATATATATATATATATATATATATATATATATATATATATATATATATATTAATTAATCCTGTTAAGCAGCAAGGGTGCATTAAATTGATCAAAACTGACAGTAAAAACTTTTACAATGTATAAATTTCCCCCCCCTAAAAATTACTTTCTGTAGAAATTTCTTCAAAGAATCCTGAACAGTCTCACAATCGTACAACAATATACTGAATTAATGCAACAAAACTGTTTTCAACACTGATAATAAGAAATATTTCTTAAACACCAAATTAACATGTTAGAATGATTTCTGAAGGATCATGTGACACTGAAGACTACAGTTCATTTAAATAGAACAGTTATCAAATTAAAAATATTTCAATATTACTGTTTTGTTGAGCAAAAAGACTTCTTTCAAAAACATTTAAACAAAAATCGTCCTGGCCTCAATGTCAATGTATGTTAGTGTACATTCCAAACACTAAAAATGACATTGTGCAGATGAAACTACACAGATTATAATCATGTGGTAGGCCAATGGTTAAAGGTCTACTAAATGAATACAATAGCACAGTTGTTCCACATTAACAGAGCTTGCCACACTGAACTAAACACTTCTAATATTACTGATCAGTTTTATTTAATGCAGAGAGCTCTCAAACTTAAACTCCAGAGAATATGTTACAAATGCAGCCAATAAAATGCCAGCTTGTCATTGTGTTGTGCACTAGCATACTAATAGGCAGAGAATGGGAGGAAAAGTCTGTCTGAAAGCACTAGATGTAGCCGGACATCTCTTAAATGAATGAGGCACAAAGGGGATTACCTCACCACATTTCTTCTGTTACTTTTCCACACACATAAAAGCAACTTCTCAATGCGTGTAACAATTCTAATTTGGGCCAAGGAATGGAGGGAGGGTGCAGGGGGAATCAAAAGACGCCGCTCTGGTCTGTGGATGGGGATGGAATGTGACAATGCTAATTATTGCGTGCAAAGCTACACAAACCACAATTCCACCTGATAATGGAAGTCTTTTCCATCCAAAAACGCCTTCTCGAGTCACTAGTGTGAAAATCACTCCCACAATCTTTTCGTTTCGATACAAAAGCAATCTTTTCTTTGTTTTTGAAAAGCAAACATATTAAACCAATGTCAAACAAATAATACGAGTAACTTTAAAATGTCTGTCATGGTGGCAGGTCAATTTAAATATAACTGCAAATATGACAAATATATAAAACAATTGGAAAGTCAAATGCAGAATTGTGCCTGTGGCAACATTTGCATTAGACTAAAGCGATTTCAATCAAATGAAATCAGTAACAACAAAAACCATGTTTGCATTGCAGTGGCACAAGCATATAGATTGTATTTACACACTGTTTAATGCTGCTCAGAGGTGGCATGAATGGAATTACAATGGCATAAATAATATAATGTTTTTTTTTTTTTTTGGTTTGTTTTTTTAAATCAGAGAAATATGAAATTATGGTAAAAACGAAGTGGCACATATAATGCCCCTTTTACAAGATGTAATATTGGTCTTGGGTGTGCCCAGAATATATTTGTGAAGTTTCAGCTCAAAATACCCCACAGTTAATTTATTATAACCATTTGAAAATGTCATTTTGGGGGCCTGTTTAAAAATGAGCTGTTTTGGTTTATACGACCTTAAATGTAAATGAGCTGCATATCCCCACCCTGCCTTTGGATGAGGGCGTCACTTGCACACCTATGGCAGTCGGTAAGCAGAAGGGCTGAGAGAGTGAGAGACCCGCTGTTTTGAATGTCATCCAGCAGTTCATGTTTGAATTGGAATATATAAATAGTCTCTGATCAGACCCAGATGACGAAGAGACTTTCGGAAGAATAAACACAAATGAGAATGGACCAGTACGACTCTGTATGGTTATTTGATACATTTATGTACCTATAGAGTTGTAATCGTTTTTTGAAACTACATACACATAATGTAATAAAGTTTGCAACGTACAAGCGAAATTACATTTAAGCGGGGGACCTGTTGCGTCAAGTTTACTTGTCATACAGGTGCTTCTGTGGCAAATGTGAGAAGATGGCTAACTTACAGAACAAGAACATATATGCAGTTTTTAATACAATATCTTTATATATATATATATAACGTATCGTTACACACTATACAAAAAAGGTTAAATTATATACACAGACATCCTAAGACGACAATGACAGCAACTTAAGATGCATTTGTTGTTGAATTGGCTGACATCGACTGAAATGACTATTTGCTCAAAAATCATAAAATACGCTTACTGTTACTGGAGGTGTTGTTGGATCGTAAACAGTAGACAACGATCCATCACGACGGTCAATCAGAAAATGATTTGCTCAAACATAAACTTATTTACGAAGGAAAGGCACCACTTAAACTTCCAAAATGCATTACATCCACTGTGTTTTCAGTGGCTCAGTTGTCAGAAATAAGTGAAAACTACTATGTATGTCATTATTACATCCCCTCCTACAACAGAACACTTATGTTTCCAATAGATATTACCGGCTGTCGTTGAAACAATGGAGGATGGTGTGTACAGATCACTGAGGGTGGGGTCTATGCCACAACCACACTGTCAATCAAACCCCTTGCTCAATTCTATGTCACAAAGTGCTGAATCTTAGAAGAGCTCCTTCTGAGACAGTGCATATGATTTATTGAGATTGTAAAACAAAAAAAAAACAAAAAAAACTGGTCGGAATTATTATTCTAGGGTGGTTTTGCTCACACATTGCCAACAAACATTTATGTTCAAACACCATGTAAAAGTGAATTTTCCATAATAGGTGCCCTTTAAACTGAAATTTGCATAGTTCCCTACTGATGTTTTTACAGAATTCACAGTACACATAGGCAAAAAGTCCTCGAATGACATACTTCTTCTGGTGAGATTCTGAGGTGTAGATACGATAGAGACTTTACTATCCCATGAGGCCACAGGAGACGATTTGTTAATGTGAAGTGATATGACTGACGATGGTAGATCACATGATATGGCGAATGTAATAAGTATGTATACTCAAGAGAGTATGTGATTCTGGATGCAGCTGCTGTATTTATGAATGAGTCATTGAATCATTGACTCTCTCAATTCGTTCAAAACAGACTCTGCATGCAATCGCTTGTGTGAATGCAGTCAGTTTTGACCACAAAAGATAAGGTCATTTGATTGCATGTCATGTATTTGTCCTTTTACGGCACTGACATTTTCCTGTTTTTACACTAGAGGCAGCATTTTGCCTTTTAGAAATAAAGCCATGTTAAAGTTATAATAAAGTGGGGTAGAAATTAGAATCAAATAAATGGCAAAACTCTTGGAATCACTGTTGTACACTATTACCAATAGGTGTGACAAGGGCATTGTCAGATAAACACACAATTGCAGGAGCAACCACGCAATTTTAACTTCTACAAGTCTTTAAACTCTTTTCTCATGACTTTTGTTTCACGGAACTTAATCCAAGCATATCACAAGTTTCTCTACCAGTTGAGCAAGTTTCCTTTGGTAGAAAAGCCATAATGGAGCTGGTTATGTGATGCAAATGACAATGTTTGCATTTACAAACAATGCAAGAGTCATTTGAGCTCATAACATAGTAAAAGTCCACCCTGTAATCATAAAATGTGTGAAGTTGTTGGTGTTTTACTGTGCTCATATAACTAGTGTTCATTTCAGTAGGAAACTGCTGTGAATTGTATGTATGGGTACATTTTTAAGTAGACAAAGGCAAGTTTTTTTTTCTCCAATGAACCTAGGTTGCAAATAAAGCAAACGTTGTTTGAAGGCTTCGCAGTTGGAACATACAGGAAATATACAGTGAAACGGCAGAACGAGCCACATCAATGGCGCCACTGCTGCCATATATTCAAAGAGCAACAAACAGAAAGAAATGAGGTACGAAACCCGAAGGAGATGATCACCAGCATGTCAGAGAAGCTCTACGTGGAGCGTACTGTTCTGTTGAGATGAAGTCATGAATGCTGTCCTGCAGAGTCGGGTTTATTCACTCGCCTTTCTGCCATACTGTGGCTTCCTCTGGTTGCTCTTCTTTTCTTCTGACACCAAAAGACAACAACTGACTGAAGCCTTTGAGCGTACATCACCATGCCTTTGTGGAGCATAATCAAAGGACATGAATGTTCGCCACAGCCAGGAATCGTCATGATTTGTCCGAGCATTGAGTCTGAAAGGACAGGTTTTGCCACATAGTTGGCAACAATGACCGCAAACGTTTTGGAAAGACCACAGACTTCAGAGATCTGCTTGAGTTCCAACATAAAATGGTTTAGGTCAAGAAAAAAAAGTAATAAAGAAAATTATGGCATTACTTACTCAACTCAATGTCGTTCCCAACCATGGTAAGCAAGCAAGTAAATAATAGAATCGGTTTAGAACTTGAATAAACAAAAAGAAAACATACTTTTCATATTTCCTGTAATCATTGTCGCCACCGATGGCGGATTTTGCATGCTAAGCACATAAGAAGCAGGGATCGGTTTTACATAGACTTGTTTAATTAAACAGGGTTGTGTCCTCATGTGACCTAACTGTATTCAAGACAAACACATTTTGTTTGCCAATTGGTGTTGCTAAGGTAATTTCTTCCCTTGTCATTATACTAATGAAGTCATCCCAGTTTTAAATTAAATCTTAAATTAAGGTCTTAAATTTATCACTGATGAAACACCAACCGTTGGGACTATGAGTCATTTTTAATGCAGAAGTTTCTATCTACTAGTATCTTTCATCTAAAAAAAAATCTGTTTCTGTATTCTAGGTTATTGCTGTGAGTGGGGTAACATAAGATGTTGAAAACGGAAAAAACGCTTCTTATGAAATATTCATCATTCATGCCTTTGCCTGATCATATACACTGTATGCTGTCCACATGTGTTCATATTTTACAACATGCCCAAGTCAAGCCTTTGAAGAAACATGCATGCAGTACGGAAGAAAGTCATCTAATAAAGTGCACGGAAAAAAAGTGCACGAAAAAAAACAACAACAAAAAAACAAAATGTATTCTTTCAAGATGAAATTATGAGAGCAGCAACTGCATAATAAAAAAGAAGTTAAATAAGTTAATTTTTAACCATGGGATCCAATCATTTCCATTACATTTGTGTTTAAATATATATATATATATATATATATATATATATATATATATATATATATATATATATATATATATATATATATATATATATATATATATATATGCTGATAAAGAAAATGATTTTATAGCAAAGTTATTCCTGTTTTTTGCTACTACCCAATGATCAAGAGGAGGATGGCAGCACAAACTAAACTATTAGCTTACTACAAAATAGTTTCAGGTTTATCGACAATTACATGATTCCACAGTGAATAATTATTGAGATTGCAGTTCTGCTTTATTATCACTGAGCAGCCACTTAACCCCGGGAAACATTTCTTAATAGATTTTACTGTCACTGCAGACAAACAGCATTTGCTAAATAGAAAGTACCAAGGTCACTGACCGATGTTTGCATGTGTGTGTGCTTTGTATATTGCATGATGATGTCATCAACATGACCAATACTTGAATGGTTTCCTCCTTCCTCCATTGTCAAGGGTATATTGCCATTTCCCTAATCACAGACATTATGAGCACACAGGACAATTTCTCCATTAAAGTACCATCAAGGATCTATTGAGAAAACAATCTGACCACATAATCATCACTCTCTTGCTAGGTCACTGCCAAACCCTAATGAGAAACAGAATATACAGCATAGTGAGGGGTTACATCTGAATAAACTTTAGTCTGACAAATAGGATTTTTAATTAGGTTAAACTGAGAAATATTTGCTTATTTAATGGCCATGTGTTTTTGAATATAACATAATTTACATGTCAGTGCTTCCTAGAGAACTGATTTAGAATTGATTCACCCTAAAAGTGCGAAGCGTCAAAAGTAAATCACATCTAAGCAGACATGCATTTCTGGTTTCTACTGTGGAACTGGAATGCGCGTTGTAAGAATAAAAAAAATAAAAAAATAAATAAATATATATATATATATATATATATATATATATATATATTAGTGCTGTCTAAACGATTAAAATATTAATCACGATTAATCGCATTAATGTCATAGTTAATCTTGCGATTAATTCGCACATTTTTATCTATTCTTAATGTCTTTTGATTTCTTTTTGTTACATTTTTTCTCATTTTAATGCTCTTATCAACATGGAAAAGTGGATTGGCTTGTTTAGTGCAAATGTTTTTTTTATTATTATTATTGAAAATAACATTGGAATAGTGTTCAATTTCACTCTAACATATATAGCCTAAATAATCTCACACAATGGTCCTGATATTGACGAGGGGTGGAGAATTAGCATCATCTGTGTTTGTGTGTGTGTGTGTGTGTTTGCTTGGCCATCATCAAATGGTGTTTCAGGCTGGACGTGCTGCGATGATGATAGCTCAGTTCATAATGACAAAACATACAGATCGCTTTGGTCTTGTCAATGGGACAATTTGGCAACTTTTTAAAAGTAAACTTTACATTCAGAATCTCATTGGCATCCATTTCGGCGTCTCGCGCTCGTCATCCACTCAAAACATAGCGTTACTATTTGGCCGGCTCGCAAGCTGAAACGAGTGTGTGCGGCACAAAACATCCTCTGCGCTGCGCTCTGAAACCCATTCATTCAATTGCTTGCGCCGCGCGAGGACGTTTCGTTGCTTCTTCGACCAAAGCGCAAGCGGATCTAGCTAGACCGGAAACAAAACAACAGGCACGCCGCACACACTCGTTTCGGCTTGCGAGCCGGCTTTGAGTGGATGACGAGCGCGAGACGCTGAAATGACCGCGAACGCATGCCGCGTCCTGTTGCAAAAGTATGTGAAAAAACTACAAAGTTTGCTAGGACAAAAAGACCGTTAATCGCGCAATAAAAAAATTAACGCCGTCAAATGAGTTTGCGTTCACGCCGTTAATAACGCGTTCAACTGACAGCTCTAATATATATATATTAAAATTTTCCTATTGAAGCTTGTTTCTGTCACAGAATAAAAGATCATTGCGAGTTTTTATCTCACAATTGCGAGTTTACTTTATATCAAGCATTTCTGACTTCATATTTTTGCAATTCTGAAATAAAGTCAGAATTGCCAGATATAAAGTCAAAATTGCGTGTTAAAAAAGTCAGAATGGCAAGATATAATCTTGCAATTGTGTTATAAAGTCAGAATTGCGAGATACATACTCACACTTGCAGAAACTTTATAACACACAATTGCGAAGTTTATATCCCGCAATTCAAGATCTTTTCTGAATGGTGAGATATAAAGTTGTACCACTGTAGTTGAGGTCAAGAAAAATATTCATGACAGTTATAATTGCTTCATGACAGCCAATGTCAAAACCAGCCACATGACAGTTTAATGTAATGTTAACATATAAAGCTAAGTGGTTTCTTAAGATTTATAATTAATCTGCTATGTCATGTTTATGATAATATATGTGGTCTTGGTAATGTCAAGTTGTCATTACCAAGACACTGACACATGATGCATTGGTTTATGTCAAGTTGTCATAACAAAGACATCTCAAACAATGTCATATTTGCATTGAAAATGTCATAATTGAGCGAATGACACTTAATAATAGTTGTCATAAACATGCATAAAACCTCCTTCATATTCATGAAATGTCATGATTATGAAGTCTCAAGTCAGTCTTATGCACACCCATTCAAGTAAAGTGTAATTGCGACCAAAAGGTAATTGCGACTTTTTATCTCATAATTATGCCTTCTTATAAAGTATATTATAAGAAGTCATAACGTAGCAATTCCAAGTTACTAAGTCAAATTTTAAGGGAAAAAGACTTTATATTCTCCCAATTGTGTTATAAAGTCAGAATTGCGAGATATAAACATGCAATTGAATTGTGAGATATAAAGTCGCAATTCCGAAGTTAATAAGTCCAATTCTAAGGAAAAAAAGACTTTATATCTTCCTAATTGTGTAATAAAGTCAGAATTGCGAAGATATAAACATGCAATTCTGAGGAAAAAAAAATCTAGAAATTGCGAGTTCTCACATCTTTACTTTCTTACACACAAGTGCAACTTTATATCTCGGAATTCTGATGAAAATTCGCAATTGTGAAAAAAATAAGTCATAATTATGAGATAAAAAGTCGCAATTACCTTTTGTGTCGCAATTACACTTTACTTGAATGGGTGTGCATAAGACTGACATGAGACTTTCATAATCATGACATTTCATGAATATGAAGGAGTTATTATGCATGTTTATGACAACTATTATTAAGTGTCATTCGCTGCAATTATGACATTTTCAATGCAAATATGACATTGTTTGAGATGTCTTTGTTATGACAACTTGACATAAACCAATGCATCATGCGTCAGTGTCTTTTTACGACAACTGACATTACCAAGACAACATACATTATCATAAACATGACATAGCAGATTAATTATCAATCTTAAGAAACCACTTACCTTTATAGGTTAACATTACATTAAATTGTCATGTGGCAGGTTTTGATATTGGCTGTCATGAAGCCATTATAACTGTGTCATGAATATTTTTCTTGACCTCAACTACAGTGGTATAAATTTAATTTGTCATTAAAATGTTATAATGGCCTCATGACAGCCGATGTCAAAACCAACCACCTGACAGTTTAATGTGGTTTCTTAAGTTTGATAATTAATCTGCTATGTCATGTTTATGACATATTTATGACAGGTTATGTTGTCTTAGTAATGCCAAGTTGTCATTACCAAGACACTGACATTAAGCCTCCTTCATATTCATGATGTGTCATATCATGATTATGAAGGTGTCATGTCAGTCTTATGCACACCCCTTCATAATATGAAGTGTTTCCCAACTCAGGTTAGAGTTACAGTATGTCCTTTTCTTTGCCAGCAGAATACTCAATACAACACAAAACTTTAAATATAATATTGTTAAACATGAAAACTCTTTCATATTCATTGTCTAATTCCATATTTACAGTCTGTAGCACTCTTTCAATCTTTTATTTCTAAACTTGTCATTTAGTTAACATGTCAAATCTTCGCTTAAAAACTGCAAAATGAAGTCAAGCTTCATCTAAGAGTTCAGTTATAGAACTCCTTGAAACTGCAAAACTAAATTAGGATCAAACAGGGAAAATCGAAGTAATTTGCGATAAAAATCTCAGTGAACTTCTATTCGATTCGAGTGACA
Source organism: Hybognathus amarus (assembly GCA_030378365.1). Classification (NCBI taxonomy): domain Eukaryota; kingdom Metazoa; phylum Chordata; class Actinopteri; order Cypriniformes; family Leuciscidae; genus Hybognathus; species Hybognathus amarus. Next base: position 100,458 of record JAQIUQ010006923.1, on the reverse strand, counting down.
TTCCTAATTGTCTCCGAGTGGCGACAGCATGGAATTGACTGGTCAGTCTCACCAATTACTCTTCCCATCGATATTAAAACGTGGTATAATTGTGGTATAATAAATAAACAAAACTTGCTTTCACTTTAACTAAGATGACATCACACCCCCCCCCCCCCAGTACAATATATTTGATACTTCGGGTAAACAAAATACTCTATTTCAAGGTCCTTGCCTCATAATTGTCTTCATAATGAACTTTCACATAATGAATATTCATTCACGGCTTCACACTCTAGGATTGTCTTCTGGTTACAAGGCCACTAATTGAATTGCTCGTGTGCAGAGGACAGCCGATTGCTCTTCCGTCTTTTTCTCTTTCACATAATTATGTTCTCTGCTGCCAATCAAACCTGCCAGCCCTGTTTGTTTAGACTTAGCCAATTTGTATCCCTTGTAACCCCATAGATCTAATTTACAGTTAGCTGTATGAAAATACAGCCAGAACCTAGAGTAATTAAAGCACACACACAAACACTCACAGTCAATGTGTGTGCTTTACTTGCATACTGAACCTTAGCGCACAGACATGCATTGACGGATTTATTGATCGACAATTAATCAAATCTCCAACTGAATCACTTGTGAATATCACAGAGCAGAGTCTGCTTGTGCTAGGGGTGTAAAATCAATAGGACGAGACACACATAAAAGAATGTAAAACCTTTCAAAGTGTTTTTTGTTTGTTTTTCAGTTTTCCAAAGCTTTTTATGCAACAAATTTAGAAAAAGTGCACTTTCTTTCAAAGCACAAAATCTTTTATTTTTATCCTTTTTTAAATTATTTAAAAAAATCTACATTGTAACAAAATATGATGGGTGGATGGATGGATGGATGGATGGGTGGATGCGTGGGTGGATGGATGGGTGGGTGGATGGACGGATGGATGGACGGATGGGTGGATGTGTGGATGGATGGGTGGATGGATGAATTGATGGATGGGTGGATGGACGGATGGATGGATGGATGTGTGGATGGATGAGTGAATTGATGGATGGATGGGTGGATGGATGGGTGAATGGATGGATGGGTGGATGGATGGGTGGATGGGTGGGTGGGTGGATGGATGAATGGATGGATGGGTGAATAAATGGATGGATGGATGGATGGATGGATTGATTGGTGGTGTGGATGGGTGGATGTGTGGATGCATGGGTGGATGTGTGGATGCATGGGTGGATGTGTGGATGGATGGAGGGATGGATGGATGGACGGATGGATGGGTGGATGGGTGGGTGGATGAGATGAATTGATGGATGGATGGGTGGATGGATGGGTGAATAGATGGATGGGTGGATGGATGGGTGGGTGGATGGATGAATGGATGGATGGGTGAATGAATGGATGGATGGATGGATGGATGGATGGATGGATCGATGGGTGGGTGGATGGATGGGTGGATGGATGGGTGGATGTGTGGATGCATGGGTGGATGTGTGGATGCATGGGTGGATGTGTGGATGGATGGAGGGATGGATGGATGGATGGATGGGTGGATGGGTGGGTGGATGGACGGATGGATGGATGTGTGGATGGATGAGTGGATTGGATGGATGGATGGGTGGGTGGATGTGTGGATGAATGGATGGATGGATGCGATGGATGAATGGATGGATGGATGGGTGAATAAATGGATGGGTGGATGGATGGATGGATAGGTGGATGGATTGATGGGTGGGTGGATGGATGGATGGATGGGTGGAATGGATAGATGGATGGATGGGTGGATGGGTGGACGGATGGATGGATGGATGCGTAGATGGATGGATGGATGGGTGAATAAATGGATGGGTGGATGGATGGATGGATGGATGGGTTGATGGATGGATGGATTGATGGATTGGTGGGTGGATGGATGGATAGATGGGTGGGTGGGTGGATGGATAGATGGGTGGGTGGGTGGATGGATAGATGGGTGGGTGGATGGATTAATGAATGGGTGGATGGATGGATGGATAAATGGATGGATGGATGGATGGATGGATGGATGGACGAATAAACAATGTGAGCTGAATTCCTATCCACTGAAAATCACCTTGACAATCAAAATAAAATTGTATTAACTTGTTTCTAGTTAAAACAGGAACCTATTTCTTTTATTTTTTTGGCAAACCATTCCTTCACTTAAACATTCCAACCACATTTTGTCAACATAAATTGCTTAAACAAGGAAATTCAAACCAATCACTGGACTACATAAAGCGAAACGACAAGACATTTCTGTTATCATCCAAACACCGTCTTCAAGTAACTCTGGAAAATATACACGAGGCACATGATATGCACAGAAGTAGAAGTCACATGACTACAAAGCTGTGTGACGGTATCCCCCTCTTCTGTTTATGTTGGATGGATGGATGGATGGATGGATGGACGAATAAACAATGTGAGCTGAATTCCTATCCACTGAAAATCACCTTGACAATCAAAATAAAATTGTATTAACTTGTTTCTAGTTAAAACAGGAACCTATTTCTTTTATTTTTTTGGCAAACCATTCCTTCACTTAAACATTCCAACCACATTTTGTCAACATAAATTGCTTAAACAAGGAAATTCAAACCAATCACTGGACTACATAAAGCGAAACGACAAGACATTTCTGTTATCATCCAAACACCGTCTTCAAGTAACTCTGGAAAATATACACGAGGCACATGATATGCACAGAAGTAGAAGTCACATGACTACAAAGCTGTGTGACGGTATCCCCTCTTCTGTTTATGTAGTCCAGTGATTTTTAAATAAAGGGTTTGTTTGAGCATTTTATAACCTGGATGCTTTAGAACGTTGTAGACAGATTAAATAGGGCTGTAAAACAGGGTAGAATTAATGAAGTGTGATTAGTTAGAAAAGCGATAAAGCTTTAATATAATTAGTCAAGTCTGCAGAACCCGAAACGAGGACAAAAGGGTCTCAAAGCATGTTTTTCAATGTTGAGCTTCTTACATGTGGCGAAAGGATTGATGTGATAGGCTGGTGTTAAATGAAGAAATAACGATGTATATAGATTGTTTTGTAATGTCTGTTCAATATTTTTGTCTTCCACAAATAATGATTTTTTAATCACCTGCTAATTGATAAGCAGTTAAGTTGATTAACGGATCAATTGGCAGCCTTTGTTTTAATGATTATGATTGTGAAATTGATCTAACATAATGGAATGCCTTAAAAATAACAACAGTTCAGCAGCTCTGCTCTGAAAATAAGCAGTCTTGCTCGTGTGCTCTGTGCGCGCAACGGTGGATACGGCGAGATCTCAGATGGATCACTTACATGTTGGCTCCGCGTTTATCATCTTTCATCCGGACCTGATTTGACTTCCATGCTGGTTTATGAGGTTGGATCACATGGAGCCAGACAGACTCAGGAAACGTCTAACTACTTATTACTGCTTGTTCTGAGCTGCATACTGGTGTTTAGCATGAAAAATAACAAGCTGAAGGAGTTTAACTACAGAGTGGGATGTTGGGGTAATTCTATCAAAAAGTTGAAGAGGGTGTCTGTACTTTGAACTTTGCGTTTTAAGAGCTTGACCAAATCTGAGCCCTCGTTTTGGGCATCAAGTCGAAAGCAACTCATCAAAATTGCCAGTCTTGCGTTAAAGCTTACCGTAACCATATACAGTGAGCTTGTGTGTCAAAAGAGAGACAACTCTAATGTATACAGTAACGGCATAAGGTTAGAGACACATTTTTTCGTCGTTCTGCAACCCTATACCAAGATTTTCATTGGAAACTCCAACACGCTAACAGTCAAACCACATAATGTGCAAATCTAGCTTCTAAGCATGGAAGTCTTGACATAAGAAAACCATTGCACTGTTCCAAAACTACCTAGACATATACGTACCTCCGACAGAGATCCTCCTATGACCTGATCAACAAGAGTCGAGAGAGTGCAATATAAAGTATGAGTTCAAGTCCAAAAATTCAGTAAACAAGAATAATTCATGCTAAGGAATCAAAAGTTAACTGGCGAGCCACTTAAAGTGCAGAAATTGCTCAACCTTGGCACATTTCAAACTCAATCAGAGGAAGCCCGTGCCAATACAGCTCATGTTAATAGCATTTCTAAAGCATGTAGTGTAATTTTTGTAATTGCTCTGGGTTTTAATAATTCACAGTATGGGTGCAGCACTGCCCTCATTATATGAGGTGAAACACCTCTAGGGGAAGTAGAGATAGACCGTACAGCATTATTCCTACATTATTTATACACTTGGCTAAGATCCTAATCATAATGAACACTGTTTATTTTTCATCTCTAAATGAAAGCCCCTTTTACTGGAATAAAAAAGAATGCCCTAGTGTAATGACTACAAGGACATGATTACGGCGATGGCCCTTAGAAATGGTCTAAATCCAGATTTAGGACTTGTCGAGACTATATTTGTTAAACGGTTTAGTATTCAGCCCATGATTAATCTTATGTGTGTGAATGAGGTGTTGTATAGAGAGTCGCTAGAGTGTGACACAGCGTTCCATTATTTCATCTCTGATGAAGCAGTGAGGCGAGACGAGAGAGGTTCCCAGTGGAAATGCTCTGAAATAATTTTTCCGTTTGGAAACGCAATAACACTAAGAGCCTTAGCCGATACACCTGTATTTTTTTATTTTATTTTTTGCTGGGCAGCTTGAATAATTGAATTATTCATCATTTAATCCAGCTGTACTCCACATTCAGTGAAAGGGAAATCCATTTTGGAACTATTTTACAGAGAACCTTTGGACTGTCTGTGTCTGTTAAAGTCCTCTATAAGCTAGTATACAGATAACAAATAAAACACATGACTGTCTGTACTAATCACTCAAGGGCATATTCAAGTTTCTGTCCAATAAATTGCCTTCAAAAATGAGATTGCCGCTCCTCCTAATGCCACATGCCTCCAATTAACTATAGCTAGCAGCAAACCATGGTTCATGAATATGATGTAAACAAAAGCTCCAATAGGCTGTGTTTAAGGGGCTGTTTACACCTGGCCACTTCATGCGTTTTCTCAGATCGGATATGTATCCGATTTATCAAAACTATTCAATTTAAACCTGGTCACATAAAGGTGTTTTTGCAAAACCAGTGTTGTTTTTGGCAGCCCTTTTAGTTTTAGTCTTAGTCTTTTGGACGAAAATGCTTTTAAGTTTTAGTCACATTTTAGTCACTTATAAACTTAATAGTTTTAGTCAAGTTTTAGTCGACGAAAACACAAAAGGTTTTAGTCAAGTTTTAGTCGACGAAAACACCAAAAGGTTTTAGTCAAGTTTTATCAATTTTAGTAAAAAAAAAGTAGTCTTTAACAAATTAATTTAGTTTAAAAAGTAGTGGAAATGGGCTTAGGTTTGACAGATTTAGCAAGTGTTGCAATTCATAAAACAAGCTAACCTTACAACCTTTGCATAATAAACTAGACTTTCTCATTGATGGAGATGCAGTGCTGCCATTGCCAAGCTGTACTTCATTGTCACATTGGGCAGAAACCTTTTATCCCCATATTTCAAGTTATAGTTTTACCCCTGAATATTAAAAGCTATTTTCACCAGTTATCACAGTAATAAAGGAATAAAGGAATAAAGGAATGGTTTGAAGTTTAAACAGCAAAAACGTTGAGCTACTAGAACATTGTACACAGATAAAGTGGTAACAGTGGAATCACTGTTTTACTCCAAAAAAGACAAGAAAAAAAAAACATTCTTACTTTGGCAATTGTGGCTTTATTTGAGAAATTGCTAAAGTGCAATGAACAACGTAGTATGCAACAATAAGATGCATATTATTTGTAAACAAACATTATGTATACAACCCAGTCTATCTTTAACTTGTGCAAACTGCAAACTGCAAAGTTGCAAACATTCTGAAACAAAATAATAAAATAAATAGGCTATCTAATGCTGAGGTGCATTGAACAAAGAATGCATACTTGAATATAAAGTATGAAACAAACATGACACTTGGAGTGTCACTTGTCACATGACAATTGAACTGAATAAGACAATCCCTGAATAAACACTGTATTTGGTCTATTTTACACTTAAAGCCCTGTTTTAAGATCGTTTCTGATGAAGTAGAACGATTAAGATTGCTCAAATGCTGTTGTCCCAGAGAATTTTAGGTTTGTGTGTTAGCACCCACACAATCATTCTTAAAACGCATTAAACATTCGTTTACAAAGACGTCAAACTCACTTGGTCAGATGTTCACTGATATGCTCACACAAACATCGCTGCAAAATATGCTTTCCAACAGGTTTTATACTAGTTTTTGTCCGACTCTATTGACTTGACTTGGTACAAAAACTACCATTAATCCCTGTGTTGTTGTTGTTGTGTGGAATCTGGTGCGCACGCGAATCAGGAAACGGCAGCATTGCTGATACTTATTTTTAGCTCCATACAGACCGATTTCACGCAAAACAGGCATAAATTACATGCATTGTGAACGTCAGACTTATAATCATTTTCGTTCCGTCTCGTCTCGTCAGTGAAAACTCGAAAACGTCTCGTCATGTTTTAGTCACCTCAGAGCTATTTTTAGCTAGTCATCGTCGCGTTATCGTCGGAAAATGGTGCGTTAACGAAATCATTTCGTTATCGGCATCACTGACGAAAACATCACTGTGCAAAACGGATATAAATCCGATCTTCAATTCCCGCGCTATATGCGGATTTAATGAAGTGCACGTCACCGAAAGCAACAGATATGAGCCGAATTTTATTCATCATCTGCTAATTTCAAAATCAGCAAAGACGGCGATAAGAGAGAGCAGCAACAGAACTGGTGAGATCATTTTGTTTCTTTACTTTTAATGAAAATAGTAGTGTTAATCGCGACTTACTTTCACTTTGATTTGCGATAGATTGTGGCGGGCTGGCTTGACGGGCGTCCAGCTGCTCATCTGAGGTGATGCATGTCGTCAGTAGCGTCGTCATATCTGACTAAAATAGCATGACATATGGCCTATAACACGCTCTCACGCGTTTATTTTATTTTTTTGCATTTTTGGGAGTAGTAACATTTACATATGTGGTTCCAAGAACCAGATGCATTTACACATGTCCAGTTTCGTCTGGAATGCGGCCCAGACCACCTTCTGAAGTGGTTTGAGCGATCGGATTCAAATCCGTCTCGAATGCGTTTCGGGGGGCATTTACACCTGGTCTTTCACGATCGGATACCTATCCGATCACAGAAAACGCATGAAGTGGCCAGGTGTAAACAGCCACAAGACCAACAGGTCTCCTAAATGACCCGCCTCAGATAGTTGTAATAGAATTATAACAATAAAAAAAAATTGTTTATGTTCTCATTGTTCAACTGAGCCATTTCATACGGTCTTTAAAGATTTTTAAAAACAGATAGTGCTAGGCAGAGAAAACAGTTCTCACAGCTTGCTTTTATCTTGTTGAACTTCAAAAGAATTTCAAGAGTGTTTCACAGCGCGAGCTGTCAGACCTTCAAAATCTTATAATCAAACTTACTCTTCACACACTTTACTGCGGTTTAATTCCCAATTTGAAGCAGAGGGCACACCCAAGGCATGTGCCGTACTGCAGGGAACCGGAATGAGCGCTGGCACTTATATCTTGCTCAGAATGAGATGTTTCCTCTGGGAAGCCACATTCTGTTGTCAATTTAGATGCAAGCAGGTGGCTTTCGTTCAGAATCTTTCTGAAATTGTTCATTAATCAGAGCAAACATGTTGACAAGAGACAGTCTTATAGACATGGTAAAGGTGGGTGAATAATAAAAGGGTGTTTAAGTTATGCTTGTAAGGAATTTATTACTTTATTTAAGAATATGCAAATCCGCATATGGGCGTGTCTGTCATTGCATAGGCTACACGTTATATGACATCACAGTACCTTCCCATTAGATATTTGATATTGGATAATCATAATCAGATGTGTGCCTATGCATAATCAAATGTCCCAAAAGAGTGGATTGGCAGGCAGGGTACGTGGGTATATGGGTGGGGGATTAGATTAGGTTAGGCTATGTAAGGTTGGTTTGTTTAGTGGAAAGGGTGAGTAGACAGTAAGATGTGGTAGAGCAGGTAGTTTATTTAGTGGGTTGGGTTTGTGTGAAGCAAGTAGGTAGGTCAGTGGGTAGGGTAGATAAATAGGTCTGTGGGTATGAATGTGTGTAGGGGTTTTCGCCCAGAGGAACCTTTTCATAGTTTCTAGAACTATTGACAGGAGTACACTTTTTTTGGCGTGTTCACACCGCAGGACCTAGGGACGATTTTAGTCCCCCTTTTGGGGGAACTAATTGAGCTCCTACTTCAGAGTGGAGTCTAAACCAGCACTAGGAACTACCAGTGATGTTAGTGTACGCTGATTGGCTGAACACACGAAACACCAGCACCTGTAATTTAAAAAAAAATGTATAGCCTATATATTTACTCCAGAAACTAACTCTACGAACAAGGAAAACAGTGATAGATGGACTTCTTAACCTTTATGCTGAGGAGAGAATCCAGCACAACTTTGAAGTGATCCAAGACAAACATGATTATGTACAGTATTTCTGCTCAGCTAGCCACACTGGACATCAACCACATGGCATACGCTAATAACTTTTCATTACTGTTTGCTTTCTATGCATAACAGTTCTATTTTATAACATATTAGGCAGGACTGTTAGATATAGATCATAACTAATGAACACGGAGAATACGAGCACTTTGAGCTAAGGCTCTGGCGTTCTGAACGGTGTCACAATAAAGATCTAGTCTGGCTCCGCCCTCCTACGCAATTCCGCTCAATTTTCATTTTCCTTCAGTACTATGTCTGGGATTGTGGTGTATTCTTTGGTTTTCTCAAGTCAATTTTTTTACCGGTCCAATCAGCGAACAGAGGGAGTGGCTGAGAACAATGATGTTGATGTCGTGCGCTAGTTTGAGTGGTTTGCGTCGTCTTTCATCACAACCAAACGTCAGCAATTGGTTATGGCAGATCCAGAGTGACTCTGGGCAGATCCAGTAGTTTTAAACTTTAACAAAGTTACCCGCCTTCAAGAAAGTCAATGCTTGTCAATAGAGCGAAGCCAGACTCTCTGTACAAATGAAATGTACGAGAGTCTGGTAGGACTAGGATAATAAAGGTCTGCTGCGGCGTCAAAATAAATGTCAAAACAACAAGCATGGCTTATATCACTTCAGAGTTCCAACTGGTGATGCGAATGCAACCAGGTAAATGTTCCTAAAGCCTTGTTCACACTACATGATTTTATAAAACGGGTAGTTCGAATCCTTGATTCTGATTGGTCAAGAGCTGTGCTTTATTCACGATAAAACACGCTACGACCGCTTTCACCCAACGGTTTTATTGATTCGTGCGCAACACTGCGGTTCTATGTTGTTTTTATTTGAGCTTTCATGCATTTTACACATTGGAACGTTGTTGCTGTTCATACTTGGGACTATCTTTTCCAGCGGAAGGTAAGCTTTTAGTGATTTTACTTCAAGAAAGTTGCACTTATATCTGTTTTTTACTTTAATATTGTGTGGCAACCGCTTTATAAAAAAGATAAGATATCTTCAGCAAGTGCTGTATCCGTGAAATAAGTAACAGCTGAAGGGGTTGCAGGCACTCCGCTTCGCTGTCATGCCTAACAACGCCCTTCAGCTGTTACTTATTTCACGATACAGCACAGCCTCTCGTACCTTATTGCTTACTAAAACGTCGGGCTGGACGCACTACATAGAGATACAACCATGATCGGATGATAAGAGCAAATCATTTGTGACTCAAAGCCATTTCAGTACTATGGTAGGCTGCGGTTTAAATCCTGAAAATAATCAAATAAATAACGAGTTGACAACAGCTTTGTCACCCAATGATTCTATCTTGTCTACAAACTCACGTTTTGTCACGAAAAATCAAGAAATAAAACTAACCAGAAATGACGCGAAACAGCACGTGCGTCAATACCCAGCGAGGAAGAGAACACAACACGCGAATATGGACGTCAGACAGAAACTAGTGCTGCACATACAGTGTTTGCGCGATGATTTGCTCTGAGAAAAAAATGCAAAAAAGAAAACATAAGATTTAACCGGTTACCTCAACCCATGCCTTGCTGATAATTGGCTGATTGGCTCATGACATCACTGAGGTTAAGTCGCACGACGACTCTGGATATCTAACATGCTATATTTTTGGGCTCTGCAACGCGTCTGCGAGCATCTTCGCTTTGTTGTTGGCTCTTTCATACTAACAGATTGGCGCGCATTCATCGCCCGCAAATTGCATGCGATAACACCCTGACTTGTCGTGAGTCTGAACGATTTGCAAATCGTGCTTAAATCGGGCTTAAAATCATGTAGTGTGAACTTGGTTTAAGGGAACCATTAGATCTCTGGAAACCAATCTGGTGGCTGGTTCTTATAACTAAGTTTCTAGGACTACCCAGTGTGAAATCCCCTTATGTGTAGGGTAGGTATGTTGGCAGGTAGGGTAGGTGGTGGGGATATTTATGGGTTTGGTTTATGCAAGGTAGGCACACTAGATGGGTCAGTTACACGAATGGGAAAACGCAGATAATTCTCTGCGTTTTGCCCTCTCATTTACACAAAAATGCCGTTTTTATCACTGAAAACGATTACTTCTAAAACTCCGGCCAAAGTGGAGATTCTGAAGACGCCGGTTTTGTGTTGCCGTGTAAACTAGGAGAAACAGCGTTTTAGGTTCTCTCTTGTCGATTCCAGGATTCTGATTGGCTTGCATGGCTTTATCATTAACCCCTACACTGCCGCCAATAGGTTTGGCATAGTTATGATGGCGCTCGACGGCGTATTTATGCGGGTGTGTAAACTATGTTATTTTTGAAAACGGAGAGGTGGAAAATATTCGTTTTGCTAAATACCCCGCTTTGTGTAAACGTGGCCTGAGTTTGTGGATGGGTTGGTAAGTTTATATCTTGGTTTTCATCTTTGGCTTGATAAAACAAATAAAAAAGTTAATGCCTTTAGGAAATAAAATAGTTTTGATTCAAGACAGAATCAAAAAAAATCTGTACTGGAAATGTCATATAGTAATAAATAAAAAGAATAGTGATAACGTCATCAGCTTTGGATGTGCTGTGGTATGTTTATTTGCATTTCCTAGATGTTCAGCTGTGACAGGTGCCTGAGGTTTCTGAACCTTCCACTAAATACAATATAAACACACACACACAGAACCCCAACCTGAGAGTGTTTGCATGCATGTGTGTGGGCTGTCTTTTGAAGTTAAGCCTTCGCAGATAAACAGCTTCACCAGGTTTTCAGCGTGATGAGCTCACTCAATGTAGGACACACTCCATGTTGACGCCGGTGGATGGAAAAAAGCGAGAGCCCATTTAGGATTCCAATCGAGCCAAGATCAATAGTGATGTGTTATTCTGCAATAAAACAGGCTCATCAGAAGAAGCTCTTGTGTTTTGTCATCTTGGATTTCTTTCATCTAGCCTGAGTACTTGTGCGTGGGTTATGAGGGGCTGAGTTCTTGTTGTTTGTTTGAAGAAAAAGAGGGCATAAGTCCATTGGAGCCGATGTTTCTCTGTTAAGAATGTACAGACCCTCTTAAAGCAGTTGCTAATCTGACATGGTTCATCTTGGTGGCACACGGGTGTGTTATGTAATGTTTAAAGCTCAGCTACTGTTTTAGAGCCTGTCCTGAAAACATTCTGATGGTCTGAGTGGATGCAGATGTTTTTGGTGGAGGTTTTGCAGATGGTTGTCGATTTTTTACACTAGATTTTCTGCTACATCTTCAACAATGCATTATTCTATTAATTTTCTTACTAGCGCAAGTCCCCAGTACAATCCCAACTCTGATTGAAAACATAGATTCCGAATTCAAAGGGATCCAGAAATCTCCAGATGCCACGGCCTGCATTGACATTGTCTACTTCGGCTATAAATAACAACGCTATTATGTTACTAGGGAATAAGGTTATGACTGAGGAAATGAACCACAAAAAAAATGTAAATTACTTATTGATTTTCTTGCTTTTCAGACCCACATCCATCTTAGGTTTGAAAATATGTTTGACAGTATCCATCTTCCCGCTGAATAGCATGGAAGAGCTTTGCTAAAATATACAGATGGTCTGGAACGGGTAAGTATTTAGCAATATGTTCTCTTTCTTATTCCTTTTTCTTCCTGCATCTGTCTTTCTCTTGAGAACATGCAGACAGTATGGAAAGAATGGGGAAAATTTGATTAGAGAGGAAATCCTGGAGAAAGAAGCTTGTAAATTACAGCTAAAGTTCAGCAATCCTTCCTCCCAAAGGATGAGAAAAGCTGCTAAACGGCATAAATCTGCTGCAGAGAACTTCAGCACGTCACATCTCTATAATTCTCCTTTTTCCTCTCACTTCTGCACTAAAGTAAAGCCATGGATAATTGATCAGCATGGACTATTTCAGCAGCAATTCTGATAATGAAATGTGCTCCATGTATCCAGAAACTTAAATGGTTTAGATTCCATATATATTTAGATTTTTTTGATTATAACAGCAAGTTCAAACTGTTATGATATTTGTTTTCGGTTGCACTTTATTTTGATGGTCCTTTAACTGTCACGGATGGAACAGGAGTCAGTCAGGTGGTAAGTGTCACAAAGATTATTTACAGGTTTGCAGATAGATGGCTGAAGACTGAGGGAGGCATATGATGACAAGGTGATGAAGGTAGTCCAGTGGATCACAGGAAAGCTGGTGAGTTGGAGGTGAGTCTTTGTGTCATGTATAGAGCAAGACCAGACAATGAGTATGTGAAGGGGAGCTGGATATAAAGGGCGGTGGAATGATGAGGTGCAGGTGATAGTGATTGAACGAGTGGGAGGAGTGAGTAAATGAGCGGAAAGAGTGAATGGAGCTTGTGGAATCCTGACATTAACACATTATGTTGACTACAAAACGTTGCACCTGCATGCCGGCTAACTCTCATTACAGTATTAGTAGAGTATTAGTAGACTGGTAGGGTTCAAGTTCAAGTAAGTAGAGCTATGTATACTTATTGTAGAGTAAGTAGCTATATTTACACGGAAATGAAGAGTGTGAAATTCAATGTAGTATGCACTCCAGGCGGCTAGGTGGCAACGTGAGGCACTGCCACACAACAACACCAAGTCCACGCGCCTGCGTACAACCTTCACTGTCAAGCAGACTTTTGCGTTTTACCGTTTACACAGGAACACGGCGATGGAGCGTTTTTAAGATTTACACTCAGGAGGGTGGTTTCGTGTTAACAAAAGCCACATCCGATAAAATATTTTTACGTTTCACCTGCGAGCGTTCTCGTGTAAACAAGGCCTCACTCTCATTATAGAATTAGTAGAGTATTAGTAGACTGGTAGGGTTCAAAGTTAGAATAAGTAGATATAGTGGCAAAGTTACTTAGGCCGTGTGTCCCACCAAAGCCAGCTGAAAGCGTCAGACTGCTCTGCTGAAGATGGCGCACATGCTTTTGGCGCTTGAGAGCGCTTTGGGAGTGCAGCATTTGTTCCGTTGAAGACGTTAACGTTGCTATGATACAGAATATCGCAGCACAGTTTACTTGTAACTGATTTCACAGATAATTTGTTTCATACTAGAAATGTACTTTCACCCATTTTGTTCAGTTAGCTCTGCTGGTTATTGTACAGAAAGGAATGGTGTGACAGTTGGTCAATGTGGTTTAGTCCCACCCCTTTCTACATGGTGATTGGACGGCTGGGTAAAAGTGACAGTGATTAACACTGCTTTTAATCCAAAGTTGAACATTTTTCAACTCTCGCGACCAGTAAAAAAACACTGGGCACTTGCGCTTCAGCTTTGAAGAAATGCTCAGCGCCTCGTTACAGCTAAAAAAAAAGTGGCGCTCCCATTGAAAACAATTGAAAACATACACCCTTATAGTAATGTATAATGTCTGTTGAGGAGCGTCAAAATAAAGAGTTATGAGATATTAAGCAGACAGTCTACATAATACTACTAATCAGAGTTAGTTGACATGTTGCAAAGTTACATATAGTCAACAGCAAGTTCAGAAGGGACCATCAAAATAAGTTTTCTGTCACATTGATGCGCAATTTACACAACTTATTGTCAAAATAGGTTGTTTTTCTTTTTATTGAGGAAGTTCTAGGAATTAAGAAATAGAAGCAAATGTTTGCCTCTTCTAGGTCTTCTAGGTTTATCTCGCAGAGCTTTTCTCTCCGCTCTGATGTAATTACTGTATTCTACATTTGGCTGACCCGTCTCCACAATCCCAGAGGTTCCAATGGTAAACAAAATATCAATCATACACAATAAAGCTGGCAGGGAAAGAGTTCAGCCTTAACAAAATACAAATAAGAACTGGGGCCATCTCTTAAGAAATTGACCACAAAAAATATTTTGGCTGAAGCAATGATCAGAACATGGTAATTCAGACTTTTATAATGGGGGTGTGTAGTTGAAAGCAATTTTCTTTTCCTGTCCCTTAGGGGGAAAGGGAAAGTCATTTTCATGTTTTGCTAATGACACAGAATCTGCCTAATAGTCGAAATTTTAGCAGAGCACAAACATGCAAGCATGTGAAAATTCAAACTGGGTAGGGAACTACTTTGATGATTTGGAATATATAATGTTTGCAAGGCATTGGATTTTCACTTTTTTGATGAAATAGTTGTGCAATGTGCTCTTTAGGTTTTTAAAATACTGCATTTTTATGCAATTCTATCGTAAGAATGTAAGAACCACGTAAGAACCTTAAAAGTTACATATATTGGTAATTATATTATCATCCACATCAATATACAATAAAATTGTTCATTTCAAGTTTTGTCGTCTGCCACTTTAAATTCTCACGTTCTATAAAGTCGTATGGATTCTGATCGGCTGCCGTAGTTTTATCTGATTCCTCAGCTGGAAAAACATCGTTGCGGGGTGCGTTTCCCGAAAGCATCGTTAGTCAACTATAGTCGCAAGTTGGTCGCAATTTCCATTGATCTATATTGGTAACGACGGAACTTGCGACCATAGTTGGCTAACAGATGCTTTTGGGAAACGCACCCTGAGAATGTGATATCGTTCCTCTGTGTGGTTTTCATTATAGCTGTGTGTGTGGACTTTTCAGTAGGATTAGAATAATTAATCAAAGTTTATAATTATAGTTACAGTCATTGTCTTTTTAACATGAACGGGCTTTAACTGTGTTTCTTTGGCTTTCAATTCAGAGACACAATATGCTTCGTTGTATGGAAATATCAAATCAGATGTTCTTCTTGTTTGTGTTTCATGGAAGAAAGACAAGTTTGGAATGGCACAAGGGCGAATGAATGTAAAATATCTTTGAAATATCAGAAAATAACTTCTTATTTTTTCACTTTTTGATGATACCTTGTTATCTTCCCAAGGCTTCACGCCAAACAAGCACTGGAACTAGTTTAATGCTTTTGTTTGTCTCTGCTTGCAGTAAGATAATAAAAGTTTAATAGTTATGGCATCGTGAGCACTCAAGCAAAGAAGTGATGACCTCGACATGTGTCTTCTCTTCAACCTCCTCCCTGACAACCACCGCAAAGCAGCCCAACACGAGCACACTGTCTCTGACAACGGCACAGCCCGCTTACCCTCACATACTTTGTGGTCCTGCCTGAACCCTCAGCGATTGCTTACTGTAGACCAAGCACTTTATCCTGCAGGAAAGCAACTTTTTTTCCCAGGGCAGACAAAACATGCCACTTTAATGGCTTTCTCTTGTTTCTTACAGCTAAATGGAGACGGAACACAAGCAACAGAAAATCAACAGCAGGGAAAAGCATGGTGCAAGTTTTGAACTTCACAAGAGGTAACTTATGGGTGAATATGTTTTCATTACCCATATTTTTTATAAAAAATGCTCATCAGGCTGGCATTACTTTACAATATTACTTCAGTGAAGGCCAACCGTTTGTTTTAAAAATTTCTTAATAGAAAATTTCTTAATAGAAAATTTGGCAACACTTTACAATACGTGTGCACTAATATGCATTAATTCATGCTTAACTAATGCACAGATAATCATGAGTTAATGAATAACTCAGTGAAGAACTAAACCATTAATTAATGATTACTGCATCAGCAACTAATAAAGAGTCTATATGATTAATAGATTATTAATAGATTATTATAGATTAATAGTACGTATTGTAAAGTGTTACCGTAAATTTCTTTAATGGGTATTCGTTTTTTGTTGGATTTGACCTGCCAGTGATTTCAAATCATGGATACATTTGGTGAATGTGAGACATTTGAGTTAGAAAACTTTCATGAGCAAATGAAAGACCAAATTTAAGTCAGCAAACTTACGCTAGCAAAAGTTAAGTATTATTAGCAAACTTTGCTATGCTTATGCATCATATTTTCTGCCAACCAATAATGCTACAAAGATCTGTATTAATCATACTGAGTGTTTCAAGACAGCTTTATGAAAGTATGATAGATGAGCTCATTATTTATTCCAAAATCATGAGGTTTCATATACTCAGTCATTACATAATTTACAGTCTAGCACATCATGTGAAATATACATCTAAAAAAATTGGTCACATTTAAGAAATGCTCTTGTTAAAGGTACTTGAATTCTGGAAGATTATGTACTTGTACTACATTTACTGAAACAGTCAGCAGTTTTGGTGCTCTTTGCCAGTTAGCACCAGCAGTTTTTATCATTTTCACAACATTTTTCATAAATATACCTCCAGAGAAGGCATTTTGCTAAATATGAGCACTGAGTCCTCTATTCATTATATTTTTACTTAACCTGTCAGTGAGGTCATGAAAACAAGTTCTTACAGTTTATTGTCGTTTAATTGTTTTTCACCATAAAAATTAGTTAGAAACAATTCTGTTATTAAACATATGCTATAAAAACGGCCTTATGTGCAATTTAACGCAATTTAACTCAGTTTCAGCTATTTAAGTGTTCATTATTAAATAGGTTAAATTAATTACTCGATTAATAATTTTTTTTTTTTTGGTTATGGTTTTTCAGCGAAGTGTATCCTGATGTTTCGGTTTCAGACCAAAATTTTTATTTTGGTGCATCCCAAACAAAAAGAAATGTCGCTACTTCCTTTTCAATGCGACTTGTGTTGGATCTGGTACTAGTGGGTAAGAGAGATGGACCACAAATACCCCTTTTCCACCAAAAAATAACTGGTTCCGGAACTGGTGGTGGTTCAACGAACCTTTTTTAGAACCTGTTTGTTTTTCCACTGACTAGAGCGCCCAGTGAACGATGTCGTTACGTCACTGTGTACGTCGCCATACGTCTTAGCTAGAAACACTTGCAAGTACAACATTAGTTTGGGATTATCTCTAACTCATGTAACAAGATGGCTTTAAAAACAATTGAAATATGTAAGTCTTTAATCTTTTCCTTTGATATGTAATCTTTTTCTGATTAGTTATGTACCCCGTCTTGTATCTTTTTTTATTTCCATTTATTTGTTCTCTTTTGTGACTGTTTTCTACTTTGCTTATAATGTTTTCAATAAAAAATAAATACAATTAAAATAAAATCGCCTGCGCCAACTTCAAGCATAACAATTACAAAGACGGACTCCATCGTGTTTCTGCAAATGTTTCTTCTGGCTTTGCGATCCTATGTTATGGTCAGAAAAGATGTTTGGAACACATCTAAACCCGCCCAGCCCCCGATGTAAGCATGACGTGGTAAAAGAACGGTTCTAGTCCAGCAAAGAGTTGGTGCCGCTTTGGAACCAGTTTTCCTGGCCGGAGACACAAAGAACTCTTTGGCTGTTGAAACACAAAGAACTGGTCTCGCGCAGGCACCGAGCTCCGAACCGGCTCTCAAAATGCTTTGGTGGAAACAAAACTGAGCTACTCGTTATTGTGTGGTTGTTTGGATGACGACCATTTATCAGTTTGGACCAATGCAGCGCGAGCTGATCATCATCGGCACTGTTACTACACCGCCAAATCCAGTGAAGAAAACATTTGAATTCGCCACTGAAGTAATAACATCGCTGCAGAGATCTAGTGAGAAACATTCACATTTTTTCGTTATTAATGGATCAAACAGTGCTGACCTGGAAACCAGGAAGAAACGTGCTATGAATAGAACTACCCAGTGTCCACAGATCAGCAACATCACCAAGGATTTACTGTATAACACCACTATCTGTAAGTTTGGCAGGAATAGTAGGCTATGCTTTCAAGTAAAATCACGTCGGTTGTATATTGACATTATATTATGAATACAATTGCTGCCCTTAAATGTAAATCTAAACTTAAATAAACCTTTGTTTATAACTACTACAATATTACATTTCATTTTGTCCAAGGAGCTGTTTTGTTTTATATGCTCCTAAGAAAAGTCAAGTATAGTTCCATCATTGCTCAAAGTTAAAAATATCATACTTTATGATGTTAGTTTTAATAAAAATATAATTAAAAAATTAAAACAAGGAAATTTCTCTGCCCTTCCTTTTGCTGTATTTGAAACGTACCGAACCGTACCGATGACACAAGTGTATTCATACTCGAACCGAACCAGTGAATTTTGTGAACCGCTACACCCCTACAAATAATATATAATTTGTTTTGTTTACTTCTCATCTATTCATTAATGCTGTGTTTTTGGAGATATAAAGTACTTTTGTATCCATGTACCACACAATTCCTCAACTACAACATTCGCTTTAGCATTAGCATATGAAATGTTATTTTTATGATACATTGCATTTATGCTCTAGTACTAGACCTTCATTTCTGTGTAAAAATTTTAGATTTATGCCGGATATTTTTTTTTGATGACACGTGAAGAAAATAGTTTTTTTTCCTTTTTTCACATTTCCTGTTCATTTCAATGTGACCAGAAGTGTACACATTTTTTACATACCTTAAGAACAACTGAATCAAGCCCAGTTTTTTTGTTTTTGTTTTTGTGTATAGATAGATAATGTATGAAAAGTCTTTATATATATAGTCTTTACAAAATCATATTCCACTGAGATGAAGGGAACCTTTTCTTTTTTTTTTTGTATAGACTCCATGACCCGATTGAGGGCTACTGCGCTTGAGACGTTGAGCCATGGTGCTTGTGTGGATGATATTGGTTTGCATCAAGTTTGTGATGCTTACTGATTTCACTCCTTGTCTTTCATTTGTTTAATAATTTCTTGTTCACAGGCCCACACTGAAACCAGAAATGCTGTGTAATGCAAACAAAATCCACAGACAATCCAAAAATATTACTATTTAATAAACATTGTACCAATGGGGATTTAACTGTCAGGCATGGATCCTTAGAACAATGGTGAAGAAAGAGAGGTGGTAGCTATCTTGAACCATCCGTGGGCACAAACAAAACCAGTGAAATTATCAAGGAAATCATAACTTATTGCCTATGGTTTCTCAGTGAAAGCTGACCTACAAACTGTTTTGGTTATGACAGACCACTAAAGACTGCTTAGAGGAGCTGAAGGAATCCTTGTAAATGGCCAGACCCAATTCTTCCCCTCTAAATTCCTGGCAAGCGTTTCCTGTCACAGATAGGCAGAGATGTTTGACGTACTTGCAGAGGAAGCCTCTCCCTGTCTGTGGGATTGGGACCATGCCGTTCTCATTCAGACACTTTAGCTGCAGAACGCATCTTGTTAGCTGAGCCGTCTTGCCCATGACCCAGCCGCTGTGAGAGGGAGTGCGACCACACGGCCACTAGCCCACCAGACATAAGCTCACAATCTGTTGTTTTGCGGACCAAAGCCACACAATGACATATTGTTTACACCTTTGCTTGTTTAAATGTGGTGTGTCAGAATGTGCTGACTTTTTAACCGTTTTTGCTTTATCAACAATGCAGTAACACACTGACGTAATAGGTGGAGTATGTGGTTATGAGATCTGATCACATGAGACGCATTTAAGATGTTACTACCAGGTGCAAATGGCAATCTGTTCCGGCTACACTTGTGTTTAGATCACCTGGAACAGATGTTAGCACGAGTACCAGAAGTAAACAGCGGACAAATGTGTGATTAATGTCTTAAATGGATGGTTTACGCCAAATTTTAAGTTCTGTCGTCATTTTCTCACCATTGTTTCTTTCCAAACTAGTTTGAAAGTGATCCAGGTTTGGAACGACATGTGGCTAAGTAAACTATCCTTTTAAGATAAGTCTTAATTTCCACTCCATTTTATCTAAGGAGAAACAATCGAGATTTAGTTCACTTTTTTTTAGAGACAGACAGTATCACTGGAAATAAAGAAAAAAACTTCCCATAGCCTTTGGCAAGTAAAAAGCACAATCATGCTCAATGAAATGTTGCATTTTTTAATGTATGTAAAATTAAATTCCTTTAGAGAAACAAGACTATTTTTATTAATCATGTGATGTCGCTTACATTCCTTTCAGTCATTTTTGGCAGGCCGTGGAAAGTACGCATAGGCGGGTGATGAAGTACATTCTTCATCATGTTCTCATAAGAGGACTCATCTCCACTTTTCCTCCTTCATTCATCTAATTTGATTAGTCAATGAAATTGCTGTCAGGCGGCGTTATGGGTAGCATCTCGTCACATCATATTGATTACAGTGCTTTGCACATTTGCTACTGCATAGCAGTTTATAATTTAGCTGTGGGGTTATGTGGGAGTTTGGAAAATAATCTACCAATTATACCATGAATCTGCCAAAGTCTAACACGTCACCCACCTTTGTTCTAAATGTTTTGAACACATGTGAGGTTTAAAGGGGTCCTATACTGCCATTTTCACAAGATGTAAAATACGTTTCTGATGTCCTCAGAGCGTATGTAAAGTTTTACCTCAAAATACCCCACAGTTATATTTGTGTAGCATGTTAAATTTGTCAAAATTTGAGGGTGAGCAAAAACGTGCTGTTTTTCTGTGTCCCTTTAAATGCAAATGAGCCGCTGCTCCTGGCACAGAGGGCGGAAGCTTCAGAGAGCTTGTTTGTTAGCAGCTCAGATTACCTCACAGACAAGCACTGAAAATTTCAAAAACTTTTAGCTTTTTATGTTCAAACACGAGTCGGACAAAGATGGAGTATGGAAGCTTGTTTCCGCCATAGATTGAAAAATATAAAAGGTAATTGCGACTTTTTATCTCACACTTCTGACTTTTTTTCTCACAATTGCGAGTTTACTTCTCGCAATTCTGACATTCTGAAATAATGTCAGAATTGCGAGATGAAAAGTCAGAATTGCGAGATATAAAGTCAGAATTGCGTGATATAAAGTCAGAATTGGAGATATAAAGTCAGAATTGTGAGTTATAAAGTCAGAATTGCGAGATTTAAACTATTCTGAGGGGAAAAAGTTAGTATTTCCCCCCCTTAGAATTGGCCTGATAACAACGCGTTCTCATCCTTTAGCGTCATATAGAACGTTATATGACAAAACGGCGTTATACTACGCGCATGGTACCCTTTTATCGTTTCTGTAACACGCGCTGTGATGGTTAGGTTTAGGTGTGGGGTAGGGTAGGGTAGTCTCATATTACGCTAAAGGATTTATGACGCCTTAGTTTGCGTGTTATATAAACGATAAAGGCTACCATGTGCGTAGCATCAGCGCCGTTTTGTGCATAAAGCGCTTTATGTGACGCTAAAGGATGAGAGCGGGCTCGTTAGCCTGGATGCCAGCCCGAACTCCGCCCACAACATTTTTTGGTCGTAAGTTCGATCTGGACTGCGATCCATTGAGGAGTAATTATGATCAGTCAAAAAATTATCGGGCCAATCAAATTGCCAGGGCGAGCTTCATCATCACGTTATCAAAGAGCGCTTAACTGTCTTCCCTCAGAGATGACTGCAGGGCTGCACGATTAATCGCACAATGTTGTTATGCGCATCTAATCAGTAAAGCCGGTTCCTTGATTAGCAGAAAATCACCTTCACCTGCTTTCAGATGGAGCGGCATTTACTACAAAGAGCCGTAGATCACAGACAAGCTGAGCCAAATCACGTTAATATCGAGGACGCATCGCCAGCGATATTTAACGCGATATGGCTCAGCTGGTCAGTGATCTACGGCTCTCTGTAGTAAATGCCGCTCCATCTGAAAGCAGGTGAAGGTGATTTACTGCTAATCAAGGAACCGGCTTTACTGATTAGATGCGCATAACAACATCGATGCGAATTAATCGATGCAGCCCAAGATGTATAGATTACACTGTCACGTCTATTGTGAAATAAATCGACAGCGCATTAATTTTAATAGACAAACAGAAAACTGCAATCAAGGCATTCGTCGATCGGAAAGATATTTTTGCCATCCTTCCCACATGATTCGGCAAAAGTGTAACTTATCAGCTGGCTCTGACGGTCGCTAAGAAGATGGGACGTAATGAAAAGCCTGTGGTCGTTGTGGTTTCTCCTTTGGTCGCATTCATGGAGGACTAAGTATAAGTAGCAACACTCGTTATTTAGCTTCTAAATAAGTAAAGTTACGGCTACGTTCTGTAGCTTGACAACTGTATGCAAAGTAGCTGACTTACTGAGTTGCTCTGATTGGTTGTAGGTTTACCGACTATCCAATTGAGTGCAGAGTTGTTGTTTTTTTCCTGGTTCGTTTAAGATGCGTTAAGATGATAATCTATAAATCACGTTCCCAGCGACTGGGTTTATGTACAGTTTAGGTTTAGGGATGCCCATGAAGAAGCTTATTGTAGTCCCTACCACCCATTTGTTGTAGTCCTTAAACGATTTCTGTAAAAAAAGAATTCTCCCTTACCTTTGAACTTTGAGCATCATAACTTTGCAGATGTTGTTTATCCTCAAACAGCAAAATTGCACACTAACTAAACTTAAAAAAGTGAAATCATAATCAACCACCCCTTAAATATACAGCTATACATATATTTAATATACAACTTCGAGTAATTGAATGTCTGAATAGATTTGTTGGGGCCACTCAGAAGTCCTACAAAATGACCCTGTTGTATTGTGCACATCTGGACGAGGCTTACTATCTTCTCTCACGTCATGTTGTATATCCTCATAAAAATGATCAAGCACGACAATTTAATCCCATCGACAAATAGATAAGATGTAAAACTTGCACCCCAGTGACTCCCACACAGATAGAAGCAGCTGCTTGCTGGAGAAGACAAGGTCTGGGATCAGGGGCCGGAGGAGACCAAGGAGCGGTCAGGGTCAAACAATGACGTTTGTTGTTAATAATTAGACTCTTCAAATACACAGTGGAGAGATCCAAACAAGAGGTTATCTGGCCTTTATGAGATGACGAGGTAGCAGTGGCGGAAACGACCACACTGCTTGTTTACAAAATGAAGTGTTGGGGTGAACACTGTCCAGGGTTATTGGAAGTTCTGGGAAGGATGTAGTGAATATGAGGAAGAAGAAATTGGGATAAACAGTCACTACTTACGTCCGACACGGAGATTGATCTGGTTCAGGCGCTGGCCGTCGGAGTTCTGGAAGCAGCTGTATAAGCCGTTGCTACTCATGTTCACCTCCATCAGGATGAGCCGCGGTCCTTCTTCTCGCCTGCGAGCCTTCACCGTCCGTGCCATTCACCTTCCACGTTACAGAAGCATCATTGTCCAGCGAGCCGCATTGCATAGTGACATCACTTCCTATCCTTTCATACTGGATCCTGGCACCTGGGGAAACAGAATCATCATGATTACAACAGAGGTCATCATAACTGCAACACATGGCTTTAAATTAACTTTTCCCAGACAGATCTCGATGAATTGGCGTATGTATGACACGCCAATTCGTATTAAATTTTTGCCGTGCTATCAACACGCATAATCACTTTTCAGCATGTTTATGAATGCCAGCGTTGACTTAACGTTACATTACTGCATATATATGACCTACCCCAACCCCGTTCCTAAACCTACCCGTCACTGGGGTTAATAGCATTTATGAGTCTTCCCCTACCATCCTAGGAAAAAAAAATATTGTTCCCCAGATGTAGATCTAAATTTTGCTTCGTTTTGCTTGGACATTTAACGGCGTGTACTGTGTACATATACACGGAATCACTCGGACATTTAACAATGTAGACATACACGCGGATAGCTCAAAATGCATATCGATAACATGCCACTTGACTTGAAAGTGTTGTTTTGTAAAGTTGTTTTTCCAAGAGCACATGCTCTTGAGTTGAAAAAATTTGGAGTTCATTTAAAGAACTATAAGGGAAATTGATCAATATCCAGTATACATTGGTTTATTGAATAATCAAAATATGAAGGGGAAAAAAACTTAATGGAGGACTTTTAATAGGACTCTTATTTTGAAATGTCTATGCTTTACTGTTGCTGGCTGTTCCTTCAAAAAGATGAGGGAGATCAAATATGCACTCTTACAACTATCTACAACATATCACAATATAAGTAAACTTTGGCATAATTAATATGTAGAATGTGCAACAGTGCTGAATTTTTACTTTGAACTATGTCATATTTAAAGAAAATCGTAGCCTTTTGAAGTTTAATAATCGGAGACTGTATATTAAATCCTGTTTTCCATCCCTAAATTTAAGACCTCTTAAAAATGATAATTAGACGTTACTGTGAACTAACATGGACTAACAATGTACAGCTATATTTTATTCACTAACGTTAAGAAAGATTAACAAATGCAAATGGACAAATGGATTGCTCATAGTTTGTGTTAGTTAATAGCTACATTAACTAATGTTAACTAGTGAACCTTATAGTACGAGCCCGATCTCATGAAATTTCGTATTTATAGCACGAATGTCATTTCTCGTACCATTTATTAGCCAAAAACAGTTTTTGCGTGTATATGATACGCGTTTTTTCGCGTGCACATGATACACACTTTTTGGCATGTAATGCGCACAAACTTCCCACCCCCTCCCCCCTAAACCTACCCCCTACATTTTTGGTGTATAAATGCCACGAGAAACGACATTCGTGGTATAGATACACATTTTCATGAGACCGTGTTGTATATTACAGTGTAACATACTTTTTATTAAACTTTTTTTACTTTTTTAGGTCCTGCAGAGACTTTTTCATTTGCACACATGCTCCTTAATACATTTTAACCCATCTATTTGAGTCTCAAATGTGAACCAAGCAACATACTTTTAAGATTAATGCAGATCATGTTTTTGTATGTTATTGTGGTGATTTCCATTGTTTTTCTACATGCGCTACAGGCATGCATTCATTGACCGTTGTGTTTTCCACTGGTAGACAGGACATGTGCGGAAAAATGTGAAGAAATCTCTTGAAAGGTTGTGTTTGTCACATTGGATTATATGAGATTGTGTGTGAAAAAGTAAATAAATCAATCAATGAATTAATGCATTTTGGCTAAGAATATCAAACACAATTGGTTTTTGGTTTGCCTGAGATGAGAAAATACCAGGTCTGTTTATGTTTCTACTTTAAATCAGTTCGGTCATTACCATGTTTTTCGCAAGAAAAGGAAGACGTGGTTATTTTTCGACAGAATCTGTTTTCACACCCTAAGGCGTGTGTTGTTCTGGGCTTTGACATCAAAAGAAAATAGATTTCTTCATGTCGCAACCACGAGTAATGCCCTATAGATGTCCACCGTCATGCGACAGTGCAACAATGAAAGAAACAAAAAAAGAAGGTTCAGAATACACAAACAGTCAAACAAACAAAACTCGGAGAAAACATCACTGTTTCTCTTTGACTTTCATTACGGCGTCGTGACTCCGACAATGCACAGGGTTCGGAAAAAGCAATCTCTCTTTCTTCCACTGACCTGACTAACTACCCCTGTAGCTTAATCCACACGCTCTGAGCAAACCAAATCCATGAATTTTACATTTACTCTGATGTCAAAGCCTGTGCAGCAGTGTTGAGTAGGATGGAAAGAGAAAGGCTGTTGAGGACGGTGACAGCGGTGACTGTTTGTTATAACACAGACGTGCCCATTAGGACTAGTTCAGTAGATAGCGTGACACACGGTCCCAAATTTGACTGCAAATGTCCTGCTTGGAAAAAAAACATGTTTCTGTCTTTACAGATAATAACTTATAAGCTTATAAAAATATTATATTAATATCTTTGATAGCACCAATGTTGCAACAGGGACACTTCCCTCCAGATAAGTTAATTTGATGCCTGCCAAGCAACCAAAAACTAGAAAAACAGACTTTTAAATCCAAACAGGACACTTTATAATGTGATCTATCATTTTAAAATGACAGAATGGGAGTAGAACAACTTTTTTAATAAGTTAAGCATCACTTTCGTCAGTCTTAGATCAAAGAAAAATCTCAGGTCACCTTGTACTGAACTAACTTGAATGTCTACTGATTTCATCATCCTGATTCCCATTCTATAGATTTTTTTTAATTTTTTTTAAAGGGGGTAATTATATCTCTTTACTTTCAATTAAAATGTAACGTATTGCATTGCATTCATAATGTTTTCTATTCAATACAACTCCCCCATACACTATCATTTTTTAGAACCAATTTAATTGTGTCCATTGAACAAACATGCTTATCTTTCTCAAACATGTTAGATATCAAAAAAAAAAAAAAGAAAAAAAAGAAAAATTGCAAGGAGGGTAAATGCCTGAATTCAGGATGGAATTCATAAAAGGTCATTTTATAGCTTTGTTTTTTTGAGAAACCCTCAGAAGACGTTGTGCAAGCTTGTGAAATATCTCCTCTCTAAATATCTTTAGTATGGGAGTCATTGCTTTGCCCTCTGCCTTGTTCCCTTTGAGGATTCTCATTAAGGGGTTGCCTCTCACTTGTCTGCCCACTTTTTCCAGACCGTGCTACTACGGAGCATCAAATAAATCCATTTCTTGTTTCCTATGCTTATCAGTTGAAGCTACGGGAAGGCAGCGATGAGGCGAGTGAACGGTGGTGTATTGGAATGACACAACAAAGCCCAAGAACAGTTCTTCATATCTGCTACCTTTTGATAGCTCAGAATGCCTAATATCCATTATGCAATTAGCAGATACTTATTTTACAGCCTTATCAGATCTTAGGTTTGCTTTACATGGTGGCATTGAATTGGCAACCCAATGCAATACCATAACCGGATTTTGTCTTTAGGACAGAAAATTTGTGCCAAATAGCATTAAGTTTGATTCCAGAAGTTGCCCTTAAACTTTCACTACCCACAATAACATCATGGCTCAAGATGTCAAAAGCTCCAAACTTGCTTTAAACAAACCTAACTATACACAAGCCATATTCCAATACATGCAAGTGAAATTGCAGTTTCAAGGGCAAAGAGTTTGAAGGTCCCAATAGCAATAGTATGGAAGGGGAAAATATGGCTGGAGTTTAAAGCAGTTGTCAAACTGACACTTAATAATGTAGATGTAAACTGGCCGCAGAGGTTAGCGGAGGCGTCATGTAGAGATGAGAGGAGAGGGACTTTACACCCACATGGAAGTGCTAAAGGTTTATGAGCAGGACATATGCAGTGTTGCTTGTGGAGGGAATTCTAGACTGGACAAGGACCGGACAGACAACTAGAACTCTTGGCTAGATGAGGAACAGCTGTCTTTCTGAAATATGCGGCAAAAGCACAAAGCAGTTAATTGCCTGGGCAAACAGAAGCTGTCTGTGTTAATGAGTGTTCTCAAACTCTCACAAAGACATTGAAACCTACAATTTATAGCTCACCATCTCAGAATATTGTTTTGTGAAAGTACACAGTGCAATTGGAATTTTAGTGCAGGACGGTCCCTATTAAAAACAGTTGTCGAGTTTGGGATACTGGTGCGGCCAGTATGGGATGCTGGTATGCTGCTGTCTCAAGAGGGTTCTTAACCAGCAAATCTACACCAACCGGCTTTACCTGCCTCAACCCATCACTGACCAAAATAAACCAGCTTGAAAATACTTTCATGACCCCCATTTTTCAAGAAGGTCAATGACTTTTATTGCCTGAGTCTTCAAATTTAACATTTGATTCCTCCAAATCATGAATATTTCGTTCCATCTTTGGTTTCATGGCATTGGCATGCTTTCAGAGCTGCCAGAGTTTACAAGGACTCATCGCACTCAAGCCTCAAGGCTGTGGGTGGGCTGGGTAGTAGTGGCATATGGAAGTTTTCCCTCCCTGGCTGATATTATACTGTAACACAGATGGATTTTCACACAAACAAAGGTCATGAAATGCTCCATAGTCTGCAAAGGTCAATAGGATTACAAAAGTATCAGATTGATACAACATGGATCAGAGAGCTTCATCATTTGGCTACTGGGCTTAGATGCTCTACATTGGGAATGTGGGTTTGGCTACTTGGTTTATTTTCTTACACTTGTCGGGGGGATGCTTGCTTACTCCTAGCCACTGGCGCTGTTCCTGTTTTTCTCTCTCCTCCCAGACCTCCCGTGATGCACCACATGCTTCAAAGAATATCTAGTCGAAGACCAACACAAGTTTCGCTTTAGCTTGTGACCTACGAAAACCCCTAAATCGGTATATACTAAGTATACTAACTAAAATGAATGATTATCCAGTCACATTTTAGAGATGCAACTATTGCTCAAGCCATGTTCAAAGCCAATGGTGGATCCATTTGAGCATGCTGGGGCCATGCTTAAAGTCATTGTAAAATCGCTGCTCTACTCCCACCAGTTGCATTTTAAACAGATTGATACATAAATTGATCTTTAATGGATGGATTTTGTTGAGAACAAAGCATAAACAGCCCACAATGAATATTATAATACTTAAATCCAGGGCCACTGATAAGAGGGGGAGACGACTTTACGTTTTGTCCCATGTCAAGATTCAAGATATTCCATGTATACTGTTTAGATTCAATGTGAAACTATAAGAACAGTATTTAACATTGATCATATTTTTCTGCTCAGTGTCATGAATAACAATTTCCTTCAACTCTAAAATTTCTATAACATCTCTATATCTATTTCTTTTCCAGATATTTTCCAGAGATTGTTATTTTTACGTAATATATTCAAGTCAGAATAAAATAGAAACTAGGATGTAATGATGTGGGCCTTGCATCGTTCTGATTTTTTTTATTTTTAATAATGGCTTATTATTTTCCCAATTCAATGCACAATGGAACTTTTGACAGAAACTCAGTCTCACTTAGTTTCCCCAGACACATGAGCAGCCTGCCAGAGGAGATGAAACAGGATGTACAACTCAACAGCCCCTTGTGATGGAGAGCAGCATGAGGCAACGCTCCAATGCAAATCGGCACCAGAGGAGATTAAAGCACCCCATCCCACTCGCACCCAAAGCCCTAATACACAAAGGCAACCCTGATTGAACTGGATCCTAATCTCAGAAATGCACTCCACAGCAATAGCATCCCCCATTTGCTAATACACAGTAACATACATCCTTAGCATTCCACATGTGGAGCTGAAATCTAGCTGCTGCTGACAGGCTGTGCGGATATATGGGGCTGCGCATGCTGTGATCATGTCATTGATTTGGTGCAAGGTTGGGAATTTCAGGAATCACACAAGTATTAAAAGACAGCATATAGAGAGCATGGTAATGGCAGCATAAGACTATTGCAGCAATTGGACCATAAGTTACTATGGTGGTGTTGATGCTATGCTGTGATTATCATGATTGCGAAGTATGCAGGGTCTAGTAAGTATGTAAGTCTAGTCTTACACCGTGTCCCAATCAACCGGGTGTTTTCAGTATCAAGTCTTCACTAAAGGTATTTATGCAACAGCCAATCAGAACATGATGTTTAATGCTGCAAAGTTGATGTGGGATATTTATATTCACCTACTTCCAGCAAAAAAGGTGTTCCATTGGCCATTATATTATAAGGATTGTATATGATGAAACTACATAGCAAAGCTATTGTTAGCTTAAGAAATGTAATGCTATGTTCACACCGGACGCGAATGGTGCATCAAATTCGCGTCTACCGTGTCTAGCTTGAAGCTTGACCACTTTATGTTAATTTGCGCGTCAGAGAAACTGACACGCGTAAAATCAAAAGTTTGAAGTGAAATTTACACAAAATCGAAACCCGTTGGTGGCCAACTTTTTTATGTTGATCGAGCATTCATCGAGAGGTGAATGGGGTCATCATCATGGGGATCATCGTCACCATATTTTGTGTCCACCGGACCTTTCGGAGGTAAACAGTTTGGCGAGTTTCACCATTTGCTCGCTCCAGGAGCTGTGCCCTGGATGACGGCCGCTGTCATCGGTACTCCCGCTTGTCCCGCGCACAGTTTGATGACCTGTTGTCCCGCATCGGAGCGAGGATCACCCTCACCCATCTAATCTAGCCGTCATTTATTTTTGTTTTGATGATAAATAGAGCCAGCCTTAAGTTATTAACCTGTCCTGTGATTTTTTTTCTCTTTCACATCCAGACACAAACTTATGCACATGTATGTTGGTTGTCTTTACATCATGATACAATTTCATATAATCTAGATATGGAATGAATAACATTCATTACAAAATAAACATGTCTTGTATATAGAAATAAAGTTTTAAGTGAGAAAATATTTTCTTTGTTGTCCATAAGAATCCCACCAGGCATTTAGTCATGTTACAAAATAATTTATTGAAGTATCTAGACACTTCACCACATGAGCAAGCGACAAGGCTCCTGACTGGTTAACGCGGAGCGAATTGACGCCAAAGTTCAGTTTTTTCAACTCGGGCGGCAGACACGAATTTGCGTCAAACGCGTGAATGCACAAATGGCACCAACTAAATCATTCGCGCTTAACGCACCTAACGCGCCAGATGCTCAATTCGCGCCATTTGCCGCACTCGCAAACTTAACGTCTTCTGCTCTGCGCCTCATTCGTTCCACAGGAATTTTTTTACGTGCGTAAAGCTTCTTTGCATTGAATTCATTCGTGCCTGACACGCTTTTCGCATCCAGTGTGAACGCACCATAAAATTCCCCAGTAACCAAATTGCAGAGGATAAATGCAAACATTTATGTCACTGCAAACATTTTGGCCCAGGAATACATTCTGTGTACCAAAATGTGAATGATCACTGTGTGATGTCATGTTTCCATGATGATTGGAGTTGTGAATTTCCTAATCACTTTCCAAGTTGGAAGTCTGAGTTAAAGTGACGTTCTGTTGTATTTTCTAAGAGGGTTTTTCTTCCACGGCTATCTTTGTTGGGATTTTGGACCAAATAAGATTTTGCGCTGACGAGTCACTAAAACCAAGCGTGTGACAAATTTCGCTTGATGCAGACGTAGCTGGAGAAATGTGATTCGTTTCTTGTTGCTTTGAGTTGTCTCATGTCAGGGCACTCTAATTTAATTCAGTGAAGATTATGGCTTGGAAGAAAAAGAATAGGCTAAACATTGCAGTGCAGCAAAGATTTTCTCAAGATGTGCTTGCCAAAAAGGATGCAGTCCAACTCAATAAGCACAGAGTAAATTCACAGTGTAAAAACAGACATACACCAACCAATGTTTCATTCATATTTGATGGAAGACCTTGGGCCAAGATATTCTACAAGCCAAATCAAAAAGCATTCCCAATCGACTGATGATGTTCTTCAGGTAAGTCACTGAGGATATTTATGTAGTGCCAATGGCATGTTATAAAGTCCTCTAGCTTATACATATTTGTAAACACAGACTAAGTCCAACTGATGTGGACTTTAAAATATATATTGTGGGAGAAATAAACAGATTGTAAAAGCAAGTTTCAAGAGCACTTTGCAGTCTGGTGACTCAGCAATTATTTTCTAATACCTAATTCATTCTCAGAAAGAAGTAGATGGCATGAACCTGCTGCATTGGCCCCAGGGTCTTGGAGAAAACACTCCTTTATACCCAGATTACTTGCACATTTATTCCGCGCTCTACCTCGGCTCTGCTTTGAATGAGGGAATTGCGTGGCCTTGCTGCTGGAATGTAAACATCCCGTGGCAGGCCTGTGTCTGCGGCCCCCTGTCCTCTTCATCAGGAAGGATTGAAATCTGCTGTACGCCTTGCTCTCTTACTCCATCTCCACCGGCACACATGTCCTCCAGCGCTGATCACTGATGAGCCGTGCAAAATGAAGAGCAAACATACCTGGATGTCATTACAAAGCACTCCCATAGTTTACAGGAAGTACACTGAGGCCTAAAACCAACAACCGCTCCTTCTCTGTTCCCATTCTCCTCGCAGGGTGGCAGCAGGAGGGAGAGGGAAGGAACGAGGGTCAGAAAGAATCCTGACGCTCGTTTTTTACGTCTGTTTTGACAGGCACTCAGAGTACCAACAACGCTTGGCGTAATTTGTCTCCATTTGCTCAGCCGTTGTTATCATTTCCCCAATCAATCCTGACGCATGGGGTCGTTTTTAGATGCTGAATGCGTTAATGTCAAAAGGGGAAATTCTTGCGACTGGAATTTGATGACTGCAAAGTATGTACTCTGATTTAAAAACCTTGCTACGCTGAAGGGATCACAAAGCATTTCTGAGAGGATGCCAGTTGTGCCAGCCAAAGTAGAACTTTTAGATCATTTATCATGTCAGGCCGAGACATGTCTCCGAAAGGAAGATATATTTTTTCTGATTAGAAAAATCTGTGTGTCAACATCCAGGTCTTTACAAGCTCTCTCTGGGCCAGTGGATGATACGGTCTCTGGTTAACTACAATCGAGAATATTTCTATATATTCCCAATAAAAGGAAATAAGGGAACACCAGGGACGAAAAAAAAAATATTTTCAAAGTTGATCAGTGACTAGGTTGTGTATACTAGTGCTGTAGCGGCACGTCGATGACGCCGATGCTTCGACGTCAAAATTGCATCTACGTCATATTTTTGCGTCAACGCTTCTTTATTTATTTTTTGCATGTTCCCGGCGGTACAGCTTGCCACACACACGTGGAAGACCGAAACATTGCAGAATAGAAGACGAAGACAACTAGAAATGAATGTGCTATCCATTAAATGAATCGCACACAACAAACCCTTAAGAAAAAATTGCAATTTAGAAGCGGCAAACTGGGTGCCGGTGTGGTGAGACGTACCAGCTCGGACAGATCCGGCTTGAAGTTGTTCATCCCGGACGCGTTGCCGCGTGCGCTGTTACAAAAAAAGGCCTACACACAGCCAGCCACAGTCTTCCTGGTCTTGCGCACCCAACGCGTCATTTTTGCCGCGCGCACATTCGCTCTCGTGCGGACGTGACAAGTATAAACAAGGCTTTACTCCGTGTCAGCACGCGCTCTGATCAGTAGGTGCACAAACCTCTCCCGATTCATCTCCAACAGTAGCAGCCTCCGATCACACCACTAACTCCGCCTCCGTTTCCCTCCTCAGCTGATATTAATATTTAAACATTCTCTATGATACAAATTTTTGTAAAAAAATATTTAATAACACTTGGTTTTGGCGGTTGTTAAATGATGGTGTTCAAATACATAACATTAGACTAACGTTAGCCAGCTTATAGTATCTTGATTCAGTATGCTAGTATTTATTTGAGATACATTGTTTTTTATTAATTGAGCAGTATAAAAATATTCTTTATATTAGTCGTCCAAATAGTCATTAAATTAGTCGACTAATTGATAAAATAATCGTTCAACTAATCGTTTAGTTAATAATCGTTTACCCCAGCCCTAGTGTATACAATCATATACACTATCATTTGTCGATCTCAAAGACAACCTCTACAATTCGGCTGATTTAGAGTTACATTTATTAAGCACCAATCAGATGCATCAGGACTGAGGGCAATATAACCTTATCTTTTATTGTGCTGCATAATAATGAGAGCATTGTTCACAGAAGGTGATCTGAAGTCTGATGCTGATCGTCTTGATTTGTTTGTTGAAAGGAGTGAATTTGTAACTGAAGTACTGCTTTGTTGTAGAAGTTTTGCTTTAAAGAGGATGAAATTAAAGACTTCTCAGAGGAATATTTAATATCCTGGCAGTTACACAGCTTGTCTACACTGCAAGTTTAGCATTGCATGTTTGTAGTGTATATGATGATGCAACAATGATGATTTGTGCACATGCTTGATAATTTGACTGATAAACAAAACACCTGGTGAACATCCGTATGGCTTTAACATCCGTAAAATGGGAGGTTGTTTGTCACCATAGTTAACTTATTAGGTCCCATCACATATCACCAACACCTGTCCCTCATCAGCTCCCTGTCTGTTTAAACCTCAGTACTTCAGTTGTTGTATGATGGTTGTTACTGATGTTCCTGTGCTAAGTTTACTTGTTTGCCCAGGATCATTGTTTGTTTTAATATTATTATTAAAGTAGTGCTTGCTTGTGGATTATCTCTCTGCTTCGTCCCTGCCTATTCATTACAGTTATTCTTTCATGTTTATTAGCATGTGGTGTGTGCACGGGTATGTGTGCGTGCATTTGTATTTGTGTGCATGTAAGAAAAGTGTACTAGGTAAAAACTGTGCAACCCAATGTTACAAAAGACTTGTATATATGTATTATATGTGTGTGTGTGTGTGTGTGTATATATATATATATATATATATATATATATATATATATATATATATATATCAGTACAATTATTCTTACTTTTTTGTCTATTTAAATTCTATTTACAAACTCGCAACACACAGTAATGGTCAATAACTGTAATTTGTTGAAAGCTATTTATTTATTCATTTATTTTTCTGAAAAAGAAGATACCTCGCACATGAAGATAGCACATTGTTTTAACATTTTACAGCTAATAAAAATATGTGAAAAACAGCCATTTTAGCTTCAGGTTCTTAAGGGTTAATGATGAAACAGGAGAGATACGAGTATAAACTGAAAAGGGTGGAAGAATGGTATAAGAGGAAAAGCCCTCTCTTTAGTTTAAGAGGTTACCTTGATAATAGATATCAGTTTGTAAAAAAACAAAAACAAAAAAAAAAACAATCATGTTAAATCGAATCTAATAAAAGTCATTTGTGGTGTTCCTCAAGGTTCAGTGCTAGGCCCCATACTGTATATAAATGATTTAATACAAATGTATACAAATGTTAAGTGGCTGTTTTTATTGTATTTATTTATTTTTTTGCTCTGTTTGCTGATGATAAACATTTATATTGTTCAGGGGAAACATTTTGGCAAATTTTCTAAATACAAATTCGAAATTTAATTGATGGTCTTAAAAAAGTGGTTTGATTATAATATACTTTAAATTAATTCAAACAAATTTCATAATATGTAGTAATCTGAAAAGTACTAACAAAGTGAAAATTATGATTATAATGAGTGAAAATTAGAAAGAGTTTGAAAATTAATGTATGTGTGTTATAACAGATATATTATGCTGGAAACCAGATATTAAAGGGCAACTCCACCCATTTGCATTAAGCTTTCCATTGTTAGAAACCCAGTTATACTATTGAATGGTCATGCAACACTTTATCATTTTCCCCTGAGACGAGAGAAATCTGCTATTTACCTTTTTCACTTCCTCAAACAATGACGCAAAAATCGTCATTTTACGTCATTGTTGGCGGAAGTGTAAGAGAGGGCGATTTCAGTAAAAAACTACAAGCCCGAGTCCCCACCCTTTCAAACCCGCCAATAGGGGGTTGGACCTATTGCGCTAACAGATCTATCACAGATCAGTGCCAATGCGTTTGATTTCACTGGCAGAAACGTTTTGAAAATGTGGACGAAACTACTGAATACGCTGACGGATGCGTTATGGAGGATTGGGATTAACATTACACATCTTTTTTGGACGCTAAGCTAGCAGGCTCTTGTTCTGTGGAGAAAGCTGAGTAGTAGGGGTTACCGTCCTCTTTTTCCTGGACATGTCCCATTCATTGTTTACATGTAAGTTACAGCTTTTGTTTCAATCTAACTCAATTCCTTATGATTGGTGAATCTGACTGTTGTGTTTACATGAACGCCAAACAAGTGATCGGTTGATGCGTTTTAACATTGCTAAGAAAATTCCTGCTCCTCCGTGAGAGATACGAGACCGGTAACTTACGTCTTAGGTGCCGCTCATCGGTAATCACGCGCCACCGGCCTCGCGCCGTATACACAGCGCTCGCACTCATCCCGGTCGACACAGTAAACCTGGCTCGTCTCGCGCCGTTATACATACAGCTCGCACTCGTTCCGCTTGCCACAGTAAACATGATGTATGACGACTGTAGAACGCAAAAGCCGAATCGCGGACATTTTGGGCGATCTCGAAACACATTTTCGGACAGACTCATCACGGAGAATCACTAGTAGACTGTTGTTTACATACTGCGAGGTTAGCGTAGGCGTGGCCTCCTAGGGCAGCGAAGCAAATTAATTCTGGGAGTTGATGTTTTTCATTCACATAAGCCAAAAATACATTTTCTGTCTTTTCTCAGTCTAGAAAGCTCCAAATTAAAAAAAATAATTTCACATTTCTTCTACATAAATGACCCATTTTAAATACACATTCATCTTTCCAGAGGTAGAATTGCCCTTTAATAATATAAAAACAAAAATGTCTGAATCCATTGCAAATTAAATATAGCTAACAAAACATCTTATAATGATTTTATTTCCTTTTTCCAAAACCCTTTCTGAGAATCTACATCTCAGAATTCATCACTTAGATAAACATAAAATTAAACAGTTGACCAGTTGGTTGATAGATGACTGGTCAGTCATGTTAACACATCCCTACTTTTCAAATTAGTTTTAGTAGTCATTTATTGTAATTCCTCATGGTCTGAACAAAAAGTGCCCTAAAACATTTTTCCATTAAGACAACAAAAAAGGAGAGCAAACAAAAAAATGTTATACAATAAAATATCATAAGTGGTACTTTAAAATCTGATAACAATTTCTTGTTAATCTGAGGTTTTGGCTGACATGATATAATCTGGTTTTGACAAATTCTCTTTTTTGCATCAGAGAACTCATCTCTGATGCAAAGCCATTTGATCGAGACCTTCGAGATCATACCTTTACTACAGATTCTCTAGAGAGAGCAGTTGAAGCTTGCGCAGTGACAGCAGACAGGAAACTGCAACTGTTTGCTACGGGATGCTCTCGTTTGCGAAGGGTACACATTCTGGCAGCCCAACAGACTCTACTGTGACAAGTCTGCTTTGTATTCCACACTATTACTCCCCACGAGAAAACCTTTCATAACACAGTCTTATGCGCTTGTGTTTTCTTGTGCTTATCCCATCTATCCCATCTCCTATTCCATCAACTTTTTTTCTCCATTGTATTCATCTCTCCAATTCCTTTTTCCAACAGCTCCCCAAACTCACACCCTGAGTTGGAGCCTCTCACAGCAAGACAACCAAAAGCTGCCGTGACTTCACCCAAATTCTCCCGTTACCTCAGGGTAATCCCGGCGTGATTGCCCTGCTTCAGTGGCCCTTCTCCTTGCTCCCACAGGTGGCACGCTACTCACTAGACGCTGCCACTCGCAAGGAAAACAACGTGCAAGTCTTGTTTGGTTAACACTCAGGGCTAATCTGTCCGGAAAGGGAGGACCTGTTCGTGAGTGTCACTGGAATAACAGGTCTGTTTGAAGAAAAGAGCATTCGGCTGCTTTCTCCAACTAAAGAATGTTTCCAGTGGTTTGTTTTTAGGTGAAAGATGTTATGCCTGGTTCAGATTACACGTTTTTAGCCCGATTTTGGCACGATCAGTTTGACGTAGGGTGTCGTGGGGATTCGTAAATGCCAACGGGCGACGGACGCAGATTCGATCGTATCATCTCGTATAGTGTGTCATAGTGGGAGACAACCTCACGTCGCCATGTCTGCGATGCTTCACGACATCACGACACAAAGACTAGCATGTTTAATTTTTTTAATGGTCGTTCACGACGGTTCCGTCACATGCATGAGGTTGACCAATAGGAGCACATCTTTTCTGTACACAACTTTCAAAAATGGCGAAACGAAAGAGAGACTATGGTGCTAACGTTAAAACTAAAAGTAAAAATATATAAGAAAACAAAAGTTTACCTCAAGTTCTCTTTGGAGGATTGACAGCCCATACTGTCCTCTTCGAGCAGGGTTAAGTCTCACGCAATGGCCGTGAGACATACGCAATTCAACCAGTCCACACGCCACACCGTGCATTTCTCAGCGCTGAAAAGGCAATGCCGAGCAATCCAGGAACGTGTCCATTGTCGGGTTTTCTTTCTTCTTTTGTTACATTTTTCTGAACACAGGACAGCCAATGCAACACTCACTGCTTCATCCAGTGTTTGTTTACATTCGTTTCCGGAAGTCACTTGCTAGTTTCGCTTTCTCGATGACATCACTCACCGTTAAAGACGGCATGCGATGACTGGTCAGGAAGCAACGTGTAGTCTGACATTGTGTCTTGTCCACGACACGACAAGATTTTCAGTATTCAAAAACGCGTAATCTGACACAGTGACTACCTTGTCGTAACAGACAAAAAAAACGTGTAATCTGAACCAGGCATTACCTTGCAGCCAAATTTGCAAGCAAAGGCCAACCCCATCATCTGTAAAGCACGACTAAGTTTTGAGTTAATCACCTTCAGGTCTGCTCTCGATTTGTTTTTACATGAGAGGACATTGCAATTTCCGCCTCGTCTTTTCTGTGCGCCATGAACCGGTTATTGTTCAGACATGTTTGTTTGAAACTGGAGCTAAACTCTATAGAATAGTGGCCTTCCATGAGCAGGATTGGACACCCAGACAAAGTGCAACACATAGGTATCATTTGAAGATACGCAATACGCCATCACAATCATTATAACTGGGAAGAATTGCCTCTCACACTTTCAGGAACGTCTAATGGTGCGTTCACACCGGACGCAAATAGCATTTCAGGCACGAATGATTTCAATGTTAAGTCAATACAAAAAAAATCCTGCGGCGCGAAGAGACAGAGCGCGGCGCGAATGATTTAGTTAGTGCTATTTGTGCATTCACGCGTTTGACGCAAATTTCATCAAACTGGACGCGGACAGGCGGAAGTACCGCTGACAGCGGCCGTCATCCAGGCGCAGCTCCTGGAGCAAGCAAATGGTGAAACTCGCCAAACGGTTCGCCTCCGAAGGGTCCGGTGGACACAAATACGGTGACGATGATTCCCACGCCCGTGTTCTGCTCTCCAGAGCAAATACAGAGCGGTGACTCTCTCAATGAATGCTCGAACGACATAAAAAAGATGGCCGTCAATGGGTTTCGATTCTTCGACGTGCGAATTAACACAAAGTGGCCAAGTGTCTAACTAACTAAACTAGACGCGGTAGACGCAAATTTGACGCGCTATTCGCGTCCGGTGTGAACGCACAGTAAGGGCAAGTTTACATGACAACGATATGCTTAAAACGTTTGATTAAATGTGCTTAAAGTTTTTCATTTGAGTTTTCCGCATACAGGCGACACCATTGTCAAAATTATCCCCATTCAGGCGAAACTAAAAACTTTGTATTCTGCTGCCAGGCCATTAGATGGCGATGAAACACTATGGACTGAACATGCAATACGCATGTGCATGACCTTCATCGTATTCACAGATTTAGGTTTTCGTTGGTTATACAGAGATCGGTTTCAACTTGCACTTTAAAACCCGATATTTCTAAAGTTTGTCGAGTTGTCGAGTAAACGAATGGTCAAAACACATACAAAGTTTTACGTTTTTAGTTGAAAATGGCTGTTTACACACCCCTAATTTGACTTTTCTCTTCTTTTAGGGAAGTAATCATTACATTTTAAGAGTTTCGTTTTTGAGCTTCTGTTTTAAGGGCCACCAGACAGCAGCTAACCAACACAGGAAATTAAAACTTATTGGAGGCATTAGTTTTTGGAAACAATCATTGCACAACCCG
This sequence comes from Hybognathus amarus, assembly GCA_030378365.1. NCBI lineage: Eukaryota > Metazoa > Chordata > Actinopteri > Cypriniformes > Leuciscidae > Hybognathus > Hybognathus amarus. The sequence goes on along the minus strand of JAQIUQ010006923.1, from coordinate 60,696 downwards.
AGCACACACAGAAGCTCGGAATCTAAGAGGGCAATCTATCAGTAGATTTACTGAAGCTGCCACACACGGAAACAGAAACATTAGGTCATGTACAGTAATTGCAATAATATTATGACTACATATACAGTTGTGGCATTTATGGTGATATTAAAACGTAATCATCTTTGCACAATTTATCTCCAAGTGTACTTTATTTCAATACTAAATTGCAGTTCGAGGAGCAGGGGCTCAGAATGATGGCGTGTCTTTTTTATGCATCTCCTGATGAGCATAATTTAAGCAACACTCATTAGTTGTGATGACATTCATAAATATGACATAAAATATATTAATATGCACTTGACGTGGAATGTGACCTTCGAAAGCTCATTTGGAAACTGCTAATTGTGTATACTTAGCAAGAGCTGTATCATCTATCAGTCTGGAGGATGGCTATTGACCTCTAAAGTTTGTTTTTTTGTTTGCTTTTTTCTGTTAGAATATACATTGTTTTGCATTGTATTATAGCACTGGAAAAAAGCTACTAGTTGCATTTAGTTGACTCTGAGTTATAAGAGGAGTCAGAGCTGATAACAAAGGTTAATTCTAACAACTGACTCAATTTCTCCACCAAACACTTCTCAGAGAGCACATGCAGATGGAGGCGTGAAGATTAATGCCTAAACTTTGCCATTTGACATATGTGGGTTCTCTGTTTTACGATACGCCAATGCCCTCTTTTCAAGCAAGGCCTCACGTGAACACAATGCTAGCTTCACTTTGATGAATTATCATGGCTAGATGGGAATGAAAAACAGAAAAGTTGAGGGACAGGACCGTTCTTTAGTGTCTTTAGAGAAGAACGCACCTAAAACTGCAAGTGATGAGAAAAGTGAGTTACAAAAACTGTGAGGGTGTATTATACAACCATCAACACAGACTCTGATGAGTTTCCATGCTTGTAGGTGTAGTGAATGGGGCATGATACATCAAATGGAGTCTGAAACAGATGGCATGCATACTTTTGTTGTCATCATTTGGGTCACTGGGTTCAATTTGAATGCCTAAGTGACTGGTATAGGGGCAGCTGAAGCTGAACAAGCAGATGCACTCAGTTGAATAGTGAAAGAATGCTCTAGCTGTGCACTGTAAAAGAAGTTAAGAAAGCTCAAAATACTTGCGGCAACCAGTAATATAACAATTTCTATCAACTCAAAAATGTGCAACTTTCTTAACGTGTGTATCAGTAAACTGAAAAGGTTATATAAAGTTACAGCTAGAAGTTGTTTACCAACTGAAATTGAAGAAAACGTCACAGAATAGCACCTATTAATAACGAATAACAAATATGCGTCATCATAATTTCCCATGCTTTAACCAAAAATTAAATGTTTCATCATTAGTGATTAAACTGAGTATTCTCAGCAGTCTGTAAGTTAGATATAGTAACTTGGATATACTCACACTAAAGGTATGTTTACACGACAACGAATACGCTTAAAATGAAGACGTTTTTCCTTTGAGTTTTCAACATACAGAATGATTCCCGTTCCCACGGATCCGCGAAAACGTCTAAAAGTGCTGTATTCTGCTGCCAGGCCATTAGATGTTGTGAAAACACTATAGACTGAACACATTATACGCATGTGCATGACGTCATTGTCTCCAGAGATTCGAATTTGACCGTTTTCAAAAACTTGCACTTTAAATTTGAGTAATGTCAACTTTTTCTGCATTCAATAGTCCAATGAACCTTAAAAAAGTTTGTAAATGGAAGTTTTTACAGTTTATGTTTATTGCAGCTTAATATTTTTACCATTTATGCCTGCCCTTCTGAAAAGAGCCACTTAAACCACTCCTCCAAGTTTGGTGCTCTCAATTGATTCAAGTTGGTTTCCTAGCCTTGGTCAAACTGAGGCGCGTTTCCCGTACAATGACGTAGTTCACTGCTTCATTACCATCAGTACGATGCATCGTTGGAGAAATCAACTAGCTAGTCACAACTGTTTCCCAAAACCCATTGTCGCAAAGTAGCGTTCAACCACGTTGGTTTCGCAAGTGGTGGAGTAATAACTACTTGTAATGAAACTGTTTGAGATCCAATTAACGCTAGATGTTTTAATATAAATTACAGACATGTCATCTGAGGACTATTTCTAATTGTTCTCAGTTATTTTGCTTTATTACCAGACTCAATATTTGGCTCGTTCTTACTAGTTCGCACATGCACACTTTTCAAACACGGTACTTCGAATCTTTAGAAAAACTTAAAGACGTAAGGATTTATTCCATTTAAATGTGATGCAATATAGAAACGATGCCTTGAACCACAGGTCGAGAGCTGTCGTTCAAACCACACAACTTTGCGATGCTGTTTGCGAATGTTCGTTGGAACGATGGTTTCGGGAAACGCAGACTCGTTGAACTATGCTGATAACGACAGAACTGCGACCACAGTCGGCTCAACGATGCTTTCGGGAAACGCACGCAGGTCTTTTAGCCTGACCAGCACCAAACCTTCCTTAACCCCTTAACCTTCCTTACACAGGCCCACCGGTGGGCCCAAATCCATTACATTTTTAAAACAGTATTATCCTATTCTAAACCTAAACTAATCTTGACAAACTATATATCATTTAAAGGCTTAGAATCTCCAGTTTTCATATTTGGTGATTGATTTTCAAAATATATTACAGAGGAGCTGTAATTTATCAATTTGCAACAATAATATTTTCATACTCTAAGGCGTGTTTAGACCTTTATTTTGAAATTGTGATGAACATGAAAAATCATGAAAGAAGGGTAGAAACCTGTTTGTTTTCATGCCAAGAGTTCAAAAGATAGCCTCCATTCAATTATTTTATAATTATAATAATTTTTATTTCATATGGAAATGGAGGCGCCCTTATATGGGCAGTAATGGAGTCTGGTTGTGCCCTAGTGAAAAAGTGTGGTACTGCGCCCAAACAAAATCTTACTGAAAGCTAATTTTTTGAGATATCAACCTAAAATTTGAAACACAACTTATTCAGATTTGTGGCTTTGATTTTTTTTGCAGTTTTAGAGTCGCCCAGGTTTTGAAAATATATATTTTATATAAATATGAATAATTATTTTTTATATATTGCACATTTTCATAAACTCAAACTTCTATAACTTTTTTTCTGTTTCACATTCTTAATTTGTTTCACTTCTATAAAAATCTGCCAAATGTCTTCTTTAAAAAGAGACCAATCTTACGTCTATATTCCAAAGCATTCTTGAATTACAACCATTTAAGTTCGAAATGTGCATTTTCATCTATATTCAAAAAAAGGGGGGGGGGTGACACTTAAGGGGTTAAACCATCAGATTTTACATTATAACATACCATCTTAAAGAAACTTTTAAATGTAATGACTACAAAAATGTGAGGTAAAAGTTTTAATCTATCTGTTTTGAATATGTGCGAGTGTAAATTTGCATACATTTCTTAAAAGGAAGATAAGATAAAAAGTACCTTTATACAGAATAACTTTAGGCTGAATTGCAATACGAAAATTAAATAGAAAATGTGTATTCAAGTCATTATATAATTTTTTAATGTTTTTTTATGTATATAAATTAATGCAATTAAGACAAAACAATGAGTGTCACTGACACGTTAGCACACCTGCATATGCTTTCATAATCAACTCTGCAAGAGCGCTCACGTTTACACCCCACGCACAACCAGAAAGCTGCAACCCACACTGAATTCTCCAATGAATCCACTTGTCAGCAGGTTTTATCCTCAACGGGCCACAAATAGCATTTTTTTCCCTCAATAGTGCATTATAGAGACAATGAAAGTCAAGCACTTTCATCAAGTTCAGCATCATATGTACGCCTTTCTCGCATAACTAATTTGATGATATACTTGGTGAACAGAGCGCAAAGCTCAAAGTTGTTTGGGGAATGTTTTTGTCACCGTCAACATCTTTTGAAGGATTAATGAAGGGGAGAAATAGAAACTATCACCGGAGCTTCAATGCTTCGTTTAATGTGTTCGGCTTAATGAGCTCATAAACAGCAAAGACGGAAGCAATGGAAACGTGTGAAAAATAGTTAGAGTCACTCACAGGGTATTTTCACACTTGGGATTGTTTTCGATGTTTGCATCATCATTGTGAACACCATCACAATAGCATCGACTGTACACCACTGTATCGAAGTAACAATTCATGAGAAGAAGATGCTAACACAGTTTTATTCATGTTTGTGTCTCTTTGCTTTTACGCAGAGCCCGATCCTGACCTCCCTTAGGGCCCTAAGCAAAAATCTGATACAATTCGCCAGGTAAACCATTCGCCATTGCCACACAGTCACACTTGACACCCCGGTGCTCCCACTACAACCCTCCCTTGTTTCAGTTAGTACTAATGAAAATGAAATTCATGTTATCAGTAGGGCTGTAGTCAACCAAAGAAATCCTTAGTCAACCAAAGTCTTGTCCTGCGTAATCGATTAGTCGACTAAAGAAAAGCGGATGTTTTGATTGAACTTTTTTAAACTATTGTCATAGAGCATTTATAAAACAACAACGAAAAAACATCAAAAATAAATAAAACTATGATAATAATACAATTCTTTGAAAATTTAAGTGATTTTTTTTAACTGAAAAAGTGAGGAGCTCTGTCCTAGGTCTATGTTGACAGTCACAATCGTGCACCTGATCACACCACACGCTACAAAATAATATAACTGCTATCTGCCACATAATGAAAAATCTTAACAAACCTCTCTTTTAAACAGGCTATAGTCTTCTTTATTTACAAAGCTATGGGTTAACTTTTCTCCAGCCGATCTAACGTTAAGTGTTTTTAAAAAAAGCCTAAAAACAATCTGAAATAGGCTGTGTTGTAGAAAGGCTGCAAGGCATATAGGTTTATTTTCATTTTGTTACATTATTTAGGCTATTTTCAAATGTGTCAAGTTTACAAATAAAAAACGAAAACATATTAAGAAATCACAATCATGATAAAGCCGTTAAAAGAGCTGCTCACGTCTTTTGCACGCTCAAGTTCGATTTCAAATGTTGGCACGCGATGTGCGCGCTCATAATGGAGCAACGCGTCGCGGTCGCCTACCTCCACAGTCTTGTAGTCTTAGTTTTAAAATGTAGCCAGACAAAAGATTTAGATTTCGACTATAGCCAAAACAAGTAGCGCTCTACCTAAATGAATACAGCAAAATACCTATATCCCTTACTGAGCGCAAAGCAGCAGCGCAGCCAGCCACAGGTGCGGTTCCCGAGTGTGTTATGTGTGTGCGCTAAACTGCGGCGCAGTTACAAAAATTGCCTAAATTAAAGCATTTAAAGTTGGAGATAAAACATAGGCTAATTATATTTAGAATACAGTAATAAATAACTGCTTATAAAGGAATAAATATCAAGGAGTAAATCATTGAATATGTATTTCTATTGGGTAAAAAGAAATGCGACTGGTCGAACCAATAAGAATGTCAGTCGACCAAGACGGCATCGAACTGATTAATCGACTAAACGACTAAAGTTGACAGCCCTAGTTATCAGAAATAGAACTATTTTATATATTCATATAAATAATTAACTTTTTAAAAAGTACAAATGCAATTATTGATATCAAAAATGCATCCTGTGAATTAATAAAAGCTAAAATGGTTTGCCATTTCATGTCACTGTGTTTTAAATGATAAAAGCAATAATTGATGGTTATTATTTACTGAGGGATGTGCATCAATTTTGGCCAGTATGTCCAGCCAGTCAACATTGTAAATGCAATATAGTCAATGTCAATAGATTGCTTTCTATCTTGCTTTATTGCAGAGTTGTAACTAAACTGATTTGAGGACTAGATAATCATTGTCTTGTTTTAAAAGTATGAGTGGCTAATGATGAGGAGTGCCATCACGCCCATATTGTACTGGTAACTGGTCCCATAGATGTTTTACTGGAAAGTGTGCGTTCCATTTCGTGCACGCACATATGAACGCATGTTAATGCACGACAACAAGGTTATCTTTTCCGAGCTGCAGTTTCTAAACAAACACTATTGCCCTTTATATCATCAAATGTAATCTCATGAAAGTGTGTATCTATACAACAAATTTAATTTCTCATGCTAAAATACGGCAATTTTTTTTTTTTTTGCGTGCATATGCTACGCACTAAATCTCTTGGGTAGGATTAAGGGTATGGAGTGCGTGCATATTAGACGCCAAAAAGTGTGCATCATATGCATGCGAAAACTGTGTAGGCCTATCACATGCATGTAAAAACTATTTTTAACAAATAAATGGCACGAGAAACTAAATTTGTGGTATAGATGTGCACTTTAATGAGATCGGGCTGGTTAAACAGACAGATAGAGAGAGATGCACATCAACTTAACTTTACTTATTAAACTTGTAGAGGAGAGAACACAAGTCTGCCTGATAGCGGTAACCCCAATTCACTCACAAGGTGGTTTTCCCTCAGTCTCTCTTTTTGGAACCAGAATGATAGTTCCACTTAATTATCTCATCAATGTTGTAAACTTTGATTGACGCGCTTTGACACGCGGCGGAGGCGGCCTTGAGTAATTTGCGGGACCCTATAAGGAGGATCGGTCTCTGCTTTTACGGACACACACACAGACACAATCACACCTGTATCAGTCAGCTGCAAAGTTGCATTCAAAGGAATGTGAAAACGCAAACTATTCGCATCGAAAATGATTTCTGAGATCAGAAGGTGAGAAATGCATAACAAGGAAATGACTCATAACCATAGCCAGTTAATATGGCTGGAAAAGCTACAAAAAGTATTGATATTTTCCAGGTTTTTCAACTAAACAGACTCAGTAGCAAAATAGATTTGAGATACTTGACGCAAGTATTCAAATCTAGTAAAAATCGAAGTTAAAACTAATAATAAAAAAAGAAAGTTATAAAAGCATTTCATTTATATGCACCAATATACACTCACTGGCCACTTTATTAGGTACATCTGTCCAACTGCTCGTTAACACTTAATTTCTAAGCAGCCAATCACATGGCGGCAACTCAGTGCATTTAGGCATGTAGACATGGTCAAGACAATCTCCTGCAGTTCAAACCGAGCATCAGTATGGGGAAGAAAGGTGATTTGAGTGACTTTGAATGTGGCATGATTGTTGGTGCCAGAAGGGCTGGTCTGAGTATTTCAGAAACTGCTAATCTACTGGGATTTTCACTCACAACCATCTCTAGGGTTTACAGAGAATGGTCCGAAAAAGAAAAAACATCCAGTGAGCGGCAGTTCTGTGGGCGGAAATGCCTTGTTGATGCCAGAGGTCAGAGGAGAATGGCCAGACTGGTTCGAGCTGATAGAAGGGCAACAGTGACTCAAATAACCACCCGTTACAACCAAGGTGGGCAGAAGAGCATCTCTGAACGTCAACAGTACGTCGAACTTTGAGGCAGATGGGCTACAGCAGCAGAAGACCACACCGGGTGCCACTCCTTTCAGCTAAGAACAGGAAACTGAGGCTACAATTTGCACAAGCTCATCGAAATTGGACAATAGAAGATTGGAAAAACGTTGCCTGGTCTGATGAGTCTCGATTTCTGCTGCGACATTCGGATGGTAGGGTCAGAATTTGGCGTCTACAACATGAAAGCATGGATCCATCCTGCCTTGTATCAACGGTTCAGGCTGGTGGTGGTGTCATGGTGTGGGGAATATTTCTCGGCCAATTGAGCATCGTTGCAACGCCACAGCCTACCTGAGTATTGTTGCTGACCATGTCCATCCCTTTATGACCACAATGTACCCAACTTCTGATGGCTACTTTCAGCAGGATAATGTGCCATGTCATAAAGCTGGAATCATCTCAGACTGGTTTCTTGAACATGACAATGAGTTCGCTGTACTCAAATGGCCTCCACACTCACCAGATCTCAATCCAATAGAGCATCTTTGGGATGTGGTGGAACGGGAGATCGCATCATGGATGTGCAGCCGACAAATCTGCGGCAACTGTGTGATGCCATCATGTCAATATGGACCAAACTCCCTGAGGAATGCTTCCAGCACCTTGTTGAATCTATGCCACGAAGAATTGAGGCAGTTCTGAAGGCAAAAGGGGGTCCAACAAGGGGGTCCGATACTAGCATGGGGTACCTAATAAAGTGGCCGGTGAGTGTATCATTACTAAAACATGTTTAAACATATGTTGCGCACAAATTTTAGTGCACATAATGACACTAAATATAGGATACTATATGCAGAAATTAACATTAAGCACATTAACATTATAAATACAAAAAGACCGTTAATTGACGTAAAAAAATCTAACCTGTAAAACTTAAAATGTTATTGATATTGTACAAACATCTGTCTTAACACTGTTTTGTTATTCAAATGACAATCTTTAGCAAACATATTATTCAAACCAAAAGTGTATTACAATCATGAAGACAATTCGCATAATTTAATAGCCAACAAAATTACCTCAACAATACTCTCACATCAAAAGCTGTGGAGTGAAATTGCCCTCAGTCTATTCTGTTTACAAATGTTGCTGGTAGTGTCACTTTTGAGTAATACTCAATGAATATTGAACATAACACTGAGGTATTGTTTCTTGTTTTCTAGTAATTCACAGATACAATGAGTGGGCCGATCTTTGTAGAGCTTAAATTCAGGAAATGGAAATCACACCGTGATGCACAGCTTGACTCATTGCTGAAATCTTTGTCAGGGTTGACTGAATATATAGTCTATATTTAAAATAGGCACTGTTCTAATGTAAGTACTCTGACACAAACACTCAACCAACTCTACTTAGACTATTTTATTATAAGTTGCAAATAAGTCCTTCAGAAATCGTGGTAATGATGTCATAACCATGAGTAAACCACATCACTAAAAGACTACCTGTCCAAACCAGTTGAACAAAAGTATGAAATACATTACTGCACAGAAATTAGTTTCTGTGCTAGTTTAATTCAATTTGTTTAATACACATTTAAACGGAGGTAAGATAAAAAGAAAATGCCATCGAAGACTTTTCTGAAGACAGTCAGATCCCTTCACAGACACATTTATATAAACTCTCACCTCCAACTGAATATTTATATATTTTTTCCAATATTTCGAGCATTGCGAACGGTGATCTTGCTGTGTTTTCATAATATTTCCACACAAATGACATTTTTGGGAAATGGTTGCAATGCAGTTTTGGGAAATGGTTGCAATGCAGTTTGTGTGCAAGTCTGGAAAAAAGCTACAATTTTAAAATAATAAAAAAAAAAACATTGATGGCCGGTGCATCTCTAAATGTATGCATTGTTCTTCAGGACTCGACAGTAAGAGCGGTCACACTGATGCTTTCCACAGTCAATGTTGTAAAGTAATGCTCTCAAGGATGAAGAAAGCACAAAGGCAGAACGCACAGGGCAATGGAGAGAGAGAGAGAATGCATCAGTAAGAATAGAATGGTCTAGCTGTCCCAGAAAGCTTGCTGGATCGATACACCCAGAGGATAAGCAGCGAACCTGCACTGTTTCAGATAATAAGTCCCCATCACCTGAAATCAAACACTGAATCACTGAACATGAGATCCACTCAGGACTTCAGGAGACAGTGCACTCTACACTGAACTCATCCATTGCAGCAGGTGAAGATTTATTGGATTAGGACTCTTGAAAACATTGTGGTGTTGTGTGTGGCTTGCTTGTTGTTTCTTCATGCTTTAAATTTACACTAATCTAAAATAGATGTTTTTTTTTGTTTGTTTTTTGGGGGAAGGGGGGAGTGCTATTAGTTGGCTTTTTTAACTTTATTCTCTCTTTATTCTATTAAAGAGCAACCACTGAGCAATAACATTCTAGAGAAAACAAAAAACAAACAAAAATAATATATATATATATATATTATTAGTGCTGTCAAACGATTAAAATATTTAATCGCGATTAATCGCATTAATGTCATAGTTAACTCGCGATTAATTCGCACATTTTCTAAATGTCTTTTAATTTCTTTTTGTTACATAATTTTTTCTCATTTTAATGCTCTTATCAACATGGGAAAGTGGATTGGCTTGTTTAGTACAAATGTTTTTTTGTATTATTATTATTGAAAATAACATTGGAATAGTGTTCAATTTCACACTAACATACCAATAATCTCTCACACAATGTAACACTGTCTATCAATAAAAGGGTGAAAGAAATACTGACGAGGTCCTGATATTGGCGAGGGGTGGAGAATCGCATCATCTGTGTGTGTGTGTGTTTGCTTGGCCATCATCAAGTGGTGTTTCAGACTGGACGTGCTGCGATGATGATGATAGCTCAGTTCACAACGACAAAACACACAGATCCGGCGTCTCGCGCTCGTCATCCACTGAAAACGTAACGTATTTGGCCGGCTCGCAAGCCGAAACGAGTGTGTGCGGCACAAAACGTCCTCGCGCTGCGATCTGAAACCCATTCGTTTCAATTGCTTGCGCCGCTGCGAGGACGTTTTGTTGATTCTTCGACCAAAGCGCAAGCGGATCTAGCTAGACCGTATAACAAAACAACAGGCACGACGCACACACTCGTTTGGGCTTGCAAGCCGGCTTTGAGTGGATGACGAGCGCGAGACGCCGAAATGGATCAGGATCCATTGGATCAATGGATCTTTACAAAAAAGTACAAAGTTTGCTAGGAGACCGTTAATCGCGCGATAAAAAAAATAACGCCGTTAAAATGGGTTTGCAGCGATAATAACGCGTTAAACTGACAGCCCTAATATATATATATATATATATATATATATATATTTTTTTTTTATTATATTTATATATTTTTATTTATATTTTTTAGTGCTGTGCAAAAGTTAATTGCGATTAATCGCATCCAAAATAAAAGTCTGTGCTTACATAATATATTTGTGTGTGCTGTATATAATTATTTTGTATATATAAATACCTATGCATGCATATATATATATTTAAGAATTATTTGTGCTTGAATTCTGAATATATATATATATAAATACATAATCTATATTATATAAATATTTAATATATGAATAACACATTTTCTTAAATACATACACGCATGTGTGTGTATTTATATATACAAAATAATTATACGCAGCACACACAAATATATATATTAGGGCTGTCAGTTTAACGCGTTATTAACGGCGTAAATCGCAAACTCATTTTAATGGCGTTAATTTTTTTATCGCGCGATTAACGGTCTTTTTGTCACATGCTTTTGCAACAGGACGCGGCATGCGTCCTGATCCATTTCGCCGTCTCGCGCTCGTCATTCAGTCAAAGCCGAAACGTGTGTTTGTGGCATGCCTGTTGTTTTGTTTTCGATCTAGCTAGATCCGCTTGCTCTTTGGTCGAAGAAGCAACAAAACGTCAGTCGCGCGCGCAAGCCATTGAAATGAATGGGTTTCAGAGCGCAGCGCGAGGATGTTTTGTGCCGCACACACTCGTTTTCGGCTTGTGAGCCGGCCAAATAGTAACGTTACGTTTTGAGTGGATGACGAGCACGAGACACCGAAATGGATGCCCTAAGATTCTGAATTGGAAAGTTTACTTTTAAAAAGTTGCCAAACTGTCCCATTGACAAGACCAAGTGATCTGTGTGTTTTGTCGTTGTGAACTGAGCTATCATCATCGCAGCACGTCCTGTCTGAAACACCACTTGATGATGGCCAAGCACACACAGCTGATGCGAATTCTCCACCCCTCGTCAATATTAGGACCTGTCAGTATTTTTTTCACCCTTTTATTGGTAGACAGTGTTACATTGTGTGAGAGATTATTTATATATTGTGAAATTTAACACTATTCCAGTGTTATTTTCAATAATAATAATAAAAAAGACATTTGCACTAAACAAGCCAATCCACTTTTCCATGTTGATAAGAGCATTAAAATGAGAAAAAATAATGTAACAAAAAGAAATCAAAAGAAACCAAAAGATATATAGAATAGATAAAATGTGCGATTAATCGCGAGTTAACTATGACATTAATGCGATTAATCACGATTAAATATTTTAATCGTTTGACAGCACTAATATATATATATTAGGTTTGATTTTTATGAAGGATTTGTTTTTGCCACACTACAGGCACAATCAAACAGACTGTAATATAAAAAATATATTAAACCACAGAAAGGTCTTTGTTGTTGGATAATTATTATACTCTCAGTTCAATTCAATTCTTTTAACAATGGCGATGTCACTTCTATGTTTTCCAGAAAGCCTAGAGCTTTAACTTTTGAGAGCAGACCAAGGGCAACAAGTACATGGCAAAACTGTTTTGGGATGTGAGAAAATCCTTGGTAAAAAAATATATATAGATAAATAATACCCTGAAAGGAAGAATCCACAAGCAGAACCTGCTGAAGGAAATGAGTCTCTGCTCTGGCAAGAAGATGGACACATAGTTAACCTTCAAGTCATTAAGGTCTTGGAAAAGCAACAGTCCCAAACAGACCAATATGGTGTAGCACAGCTGGAGGTGTGTGCAGATGTTAAGAGGTCCTGTTCTATAAAAGTATGGACAAGCTTGAGGACATGGGTGACAAGTTGAAGACAGGCCAAGACAGGACAAGTGAGCTGGAATGAGGATGGTCACACGGCCAGAAGGATCCAGAAGTGGTGTCCCAGGGGTAGAAATCAAGAGAATGGTATGCTGATTGAATGAGCTACTTAAGCAGCCCCTCAGGACATTAATAAATTAGTTAATAAGTATAAAATAACATTGGTATGCTGTGAGATAATGGAAAGGTCATTATGCAGTGCAAAAGACACCAGAACAACTTTCATCGGTAAGGAAGACCTGAGTGCCATTAGATCAGGCAAGCAATCTAAAACACTGTGTACCCAACAATGTACTGACCACACTTCAAGACTACCCAGTGAATGGGAAATGCTACCATTATATGATACTTATACCTTAACCTTAACTTAAAAATAAATAAATAAATAAATAAATAGAAACATATGGATTAGCTAAAGGTTCATCATTGGGACTACATTTGAATTGGAACCTGAATCCCAAACAGAGGACTTTAGTTGAACTGCTGAACAAGCTAGACTTTACTTGGTTGAGATTTCCACAACGGTTTGGGAAACAGGGCCCAAAGGCTGACCATTTACATTGTTCTTCTGGAAAATGCCAGATTGGAATAGCAGTAATGTTCATGTTTATGGTGGTTTGTGATTGTTTAGTCCTGGTCTCGCTCAGATTGGTAAGCCATTTTTTTCTCAACTGCTTCAGGTATACATTTTAAATGTATGTAGTTTGAAATAATTCAGGGCTTGACATTAACTTTTTGAGGCACTTGTCCTTTGGACAAGTAAATTTATGTTTCACTTGTCCATGCACAAAAGTCTCTTGTCCGGGTAAAAATTTATTATTGTATCTAGGGCTGCACGATTTGGGGAAAATGTCATATTGCGGATTAGGGCTGTAACGATTTGGGCTAAAATTAATAACGATTAATCGAACAAGTCACCTTCGATTACGATTATTGAACGATTTTTTTTCTCATATGTCACTGGCAAGGCTTATTCTGTAAATATGTATGTATTTTTAGTGCATAATCTTTGAGATTCTAAAATAAGGAAACACACAGATCGCTTTTAATGCTTATTAAATATTTTAAAATAATAAAAAATGTAGAAAATAGTTATTTTTGTAAATAAAATAATTTATTGTAAATATTGCCATCTAAAAAGTAAAATATAACTTGTATAAAACTAAAAAACTAATCCTTTTCATATTGTATGGCATCTGTAAATGCCTGTGTTATCGTGAGCTGCTTTGTGGAGTGGAGGCACTTGTTGCTGGGCGTTTGACTGTCTCTCTCTCTCTCTTTTTTTTGCGTGTTTCTTTGGTAAAAGCAGCTCCTGTTGCTGAGTTGACTCAGTATTCTAGGAATCAGAGAGTGCGTTCACACACAAGTTACCCGCAAAGACACTTGACATGTCTCAGCAGCGTCTATAGTTTGCTTATGAGTTGCGAATTTCTTTTTCGAAAAACCACGCTTGCGCATTTGTTTTCTCTGATTCGATAATAAACTAGCGCATTACCAGGGTTTCTGCAGGTTTCACAAAGTCAAATTTAAGACTTTTTAAGACCTTTTTAAGACCATTATGAATGAAATGTAAGACCTATATAACGACAAAAAACAAAAACAAACGTACAAAGGAAACGCGTAACAAGTCTCAAAATTATTCGCAAAGTAATTTAATTTATCAAACTATACATTAGGCGAAAATCAGTACAAACGGTCCCGTGATTTTGGAAATTTGTTCTGTTTCTGTTTTTATAACATGCCCTATTCCAAAGCGCATGATTTAGGCCGATTTTATCTTTTCCGCACCTGAAGGAAACATCGTTTGAAACAATGTAGGACTGGTGTCATGTCGCCGTGTGGAGAACCCAGAGCACCTCTGCTATTAGTGTTGGCTCTGATCAAAAAGCAAAATCCAAATCAGCAAAATCAGATCCTAAATTCAGATTTTTCAAGCCAAGTATCGCTAAACTTCCACTTCCCCATAGCTGAATAAAATCCGTTTTATGTCTGTCTGTGGTATCTGAGATACCCGCCAATAACACAAAACCTCAAAACTGATTGGCTGTTGCATGTTGGTCTATTTTGTAGTCATAATACAGCGAATTAAGAACTACAACTAATATAAATAAAAAAAAAACATTCCAAAGTGCTACGGGATCATTTCAATGAGATTTACATAGACATAAGAAAATTAAGACCCGTTTAAAAAGATTTAAGACCTAGAACACAATACTTCAGCAAATTTAAGACTTTTTAAGGCCTTAAATTGTGATTTTGAAATTTTAGACTTTTTTAGACTTTTTAAGACCCGCGGAACCCTGATTACGTACCGTTTCACGCTGCGACGAATCCCGGCTTAAACGGCATCATTAGGCTGCAACGCGACATTGATTACATTACGGCTTTTGTTCACACAGCGCGCTCCGTGACTGAACCATGGACTGAACACAGCAATTGTTACTCTGTCCCCAACCTGGCGGCACCAATCCCGGGCCGTGTTTGTGCTCACACAGGTGTTTGTTCTGGCAATTTCCCGGGCATCAACGCGCTGTGTGAAAGGGGCTCATGTTGTTTCAATGTCGCTGACTGGACGGGGTGGAGTGACGTGACTACTATGTTTAAGGGGAAAGTACGTTAACACACAGTGGGCGGATATATTAATAGTATTCAAAAACCGAAATAACCGACATGGTAAAATCACGTCGGTTATAGGCTCTGAATTTCGGTTTCGATTATTTTTCGGTTAATCGTTCAGCCCTAATTGCGATTATTGAGGTCAATATTGCGGTTGTAATATGTGATTGCGAATATAATAAACAAATGGTTTCATGAGTCAACTTGTTTGGTTCTAAACCAAATGCACACACAGATTAGTGATAATTCTGAAATTAGCGATAACAACTAAATGATTGATAACACCTATAATGATCAATAAGCCATTGATGTCTGAATAAAAATTAACTGTCTAACAGGAAGGACATATACAGAAGTTAGAAGTTATCAAACAGTCTGCGCTGCATAAATTATAAATTATATATAGACTACTCCTTATTAAAGCTACACAAGTTCTTTAGTCAAGAGCAGTGAGTAATTTTCTCTGTTCTCTTTGTTCTTTCATTAACTTTACTGACAGAACGCTTTATCTGGTATCTGGCCCTTTAAGAGCAGCCTGTGGACAGAGCAGGATCTCACACGCACTTCATTCTCACCTCGTCACAACTCTTGTCCATCATAAGACTGCTCTTGTTATGAAGATGCTCGACAAATGACATTTTGGCTTAATTGTGTGTGGTGTTGATGTTCGTTCAAGCACGAAAGAGAACTTCTGCGCGCGTCGTGCATGCACATTATACTGGCGCGCGTCCTTTTTTGTGAGTCACATTCAGGACATTCACAGGCAGCGCGAAAAATGTGTTTGTTTCAAATCGGTAAAAATAAATCTGTAAAATAGACGTAACAAGTGGCACATTACGTGAAGTAACATGCCATTTTATTCTGTTTGAAATTTAACTTGTCCGATTCGGACAACTAATTTTCTCTTCTACTTGTCCTACAAAAAATCCACTTGTCCCGGACAAGCAGACAAGCCTTAATGTTCGAGCCCTGTAATTTATACATTAAAATGATCAGATTAGAAATGTTTCACACATTTTCCACCCTACACAATTCTTTTCAATTCTCCAATAATAGTTTGAAATGATATAGCTCTAATATAACACCAAGGTCTCCATAAATTCATAAGCACTTTGCTGAAAAATGATGGCATATGGCAGCATTACTTAAAAAAAATACATTTTCATCCCAGTTTTGGAAGCAACTATAAATCATCCAAACTCATTCTTACACTTTGAATAAAGCATCAGTGTTAGCTAGATTTCTTTTAACCAAAATTTGCAACCAAATGAAAACCAATTGCAAGCCATAAAAACACAAATACTGCCATTAAAAAGTTTGGGTTTGGTAAGATGCTCACCAAGATATTCTACATTTATTTGATAAAAAAACAGCAATACTGTGAAATATTATTACAATTTTAAATAACAATTCCTGTAAAGCAAAACTATATTTTCAGCATCACTACTCCAGACTTTATTTATCAATATTTGATGAATAGAAAAATAAGTTTCATCCACCAGCTGGAGTTCCCTTGATTTCCACTAAATGCCACTCATTTCCCTGGCTTTCCCATCATGAACTACACTTTAAGCCATTGCCTGGACCCATCACTCCCACCCATGTGTCATTACCCTTGTTAACTCTGTTTATATAAGCCCTGTTTATTCTGTCACTCATTGCACAGACTTGTATAGTGTTACTGCAATTCTGAGTGCTTTAGCCTGTTCTGGTTTTATGGTCATGATCTTCCTTTTCATGGTCATGATCTTCTTCCTGTTTCATAGTCATGATCTTCTTCCTGTTTCCCATAATTTCCCTGTTTGCCTGTGTCTTTGAACTCTGTTGTCTATGGTTTTGACCTCCTGCCTGTTATTTGGATTATCGATATTGAATTACCCTAATTATAAAATTGCATTTAGATCCTCAGCCTTTGTGTCTGAGAGCAGTAAGTGACAAACTGCATTCATTTAAAACATTTTATAACATTATAAACGTCCTTCCTGTAACCTGATGAAAGCTGGTATTCTTTTTTTTTGGTTACACTTTATTTCGGTTACATTTTATTTCGAGGGTCCACTTTATGCAGTCTATAAGTAACTTTGCAACTACTGTATCGGACTTATGAGACATTACTAACCCAAAGCCTAAAGGACCATTCACACCAAGGATGATAACCATAATGATAACAATGAAAATATAGTTCTAAAATGTGTTCTAAATATAAAAGAATAGCAGTCACACCATAGGTATAATGATAAAGGCACCAATATTTGATTTCAGCTGAACGTTAAAACATTGACAGCCAATCAGAATCCATCATGCTTTAAGAGCTCAAGTGTTTAAAGCAGTAGAATATAACATTGCTGAGCTTGCGCTTATTAACAGAACAATACCATGTGTTGGTATGGATGCTAATAGCTATCCTTCTTGGTATGAAAGGGCCTTAACACATAAAAGTCTACTAATACTTTAGTTGACATTAGGGTTGGGTATCGTTTGAATTTGAACAATTCTGATTCCAATTTCGATTCCTTGTTTGATTGTTTACGACAATTCCGATTCTTTTAAGAGGCAGGGTCAAAAAAGTTTTGTTAATCTTGCGAATCAACGGTCTTTCTGAAGAAAATACTCCTTATGTCACAAATTCTCCTTTTGTCACAAATTGTGCATTTTGCAGAGATTTCGTTATTTTTAGAAAAGTGAAGCCACACTTTGGACCGCCGACGTAAGCTACTCATGTTCGACGGTTACACCAACACTTCCGGTAGACGCTTCTTCGTTGGTGTTATTCAGCGGTTTATTCTTCCGGTCGACGGACTGTGAATATTGAAACTAGGAATCGAAATTTTAACTTTCTGAACGATTCTGGAAAAAACAAAAAGTTAGTCCCGGTTCCAGTCGATATTCTGATTCTTGATACCCAACCCTAGTTGACAAGTAGATGCAAAGTTAGTCCAATGTCTAAATTGGACTATCAAAATAAAGTGTAACCATTTCACTCAACAAAAACATCTTAAAGACCCCAAACACTAGAACGCTAGCATAAATGATCAACAAAAGTAAGATTTACTAACGATGCATCACTGGCCCGACAAGGGAAAGTCACTGTTGTGTCAATTGGCCCCAACTCTTTCAAACTGGTGGAGCTATGCTGTTCAAAATACATTTTAGATGTTGACCAGCAATGTATCACTTGTAAAGCTTATTGGCCAAGAAAGTCTTGGTGGTTAACGCAAGACTCTTTCACTTTAGCTGTGCTTGATAGCAGATGGCTTATTGTTGAAATGGGTGAGCTGAACTGGCTTTACCTGCTAGAGGTCTAGCCTGAATGTCTCAGAAATCGCTTTAGCCCAACAAGCATGTTTAAGGCAGCAGTATCCATCCATTCAGGGTGTTGTAGTTTGGAAATCCAATATCACCGTCCTTTGAATCAATTTCCAGGCTTGAATCACTTTTGCCAGTTTGGCTGAAAAGGTTACAGACAGAGCACGAGGGTGTTTTTCTTACTCTGATAGCTAACATAGAGGACAGAGAATATCACAGCAAATCAATTGCAGCAAATCTCGACAGAGCTCTGTTTCTTGCGCAAGAACTCCCAGAGCTTTGCAGTATTTCTATTTGTGTATGGCTCGGGTTCAAGTTCTAGTCGTGTCTCATTCATTTCATGCACAGAATGTACTGGGATTGCAAGTTTAGATTTATAGTACTACACTGTAAATGTGGACCTCTTCTGCATCTATTTCATTTCTGTAATAACACTTGACATATGACAGGTAGTTAATCTGCATATTTTAAAGTGGTGCTCTTGAGTACAACAGCAGGAAAAACATTCATATTCGAGCAGGGCAGAGGAAAGATAATCATGCAATTACAAAAACGCATATGGAAAATGAATGCACGCCCAGGGGTTGAAAATACCTGGTGGATTATTCAGGACACTAGGAATTAAATTTCTGAAATCCGTTTTAATGCTCTACTTTTTGGCATCTGGGGACCTGCTTATGATGTTTTGTTAGGTTTGTTTGGGTATGTGTGCATGCAGTAAAGCGTACACTTTAACAATATGGGATCGAAAGGTTTAGGCAGATTTGCACCTTATGGTGGATTGCTTAAAATATATTTCTCCTCTCCCACTGTAACGTGCAAAGGCAACTATGAGTAAGCAGTTTTACAGGGCTCGACATTAAGGCTTGTCCGCTTGTCCGGGACAAGTGGATTTTTTGTAGGACAAGTAGAAGAGAAAATTAGTTGTCCGACCGGACAAGTTAAATTTCAAACAAAATGAAATGCCATGTTACTTCACGATATGTGCCTATTTTACAGATTTTTACAAACTTTCATCGGCAAGATGCTGTTGCAAGACTGATAACAGCACTTTTCAATATGCAGGCAAATTGTATTTTAAAATGTATATTTGTTTTTATATTATTTATATTGCATCTAGGCTGGTCAACTATCAGGCAAAGGAATTCCAAAGGAATGTGAGAGTCTCAACAATTTGGAGGAAGATTACATGTTCTTTGAGACCAAAATAAGATCTTTGGGACCTCAGTGGTACAAACCAAAGATAGCAGCACATCACATTCGGAAAACTCCACAGTGATTTATGCTGTTGGGAGCTTTGTATTTTGTGATGCTACTCTGCGGCAGGAGCTGGAAAACCCGTACAAATGAGAAAAATCCTGTAAGGAAAATGTGTCGCTATCTGCTAGAGCTCCTTGGATTGAAAGCTTATACATATACCAACGGGGTGATGACCCACAACATTGGGCAAAAGCTACAGTGGTGTGGCTTCAAACCAGTAAAAGCCCAGACTTCATTCCAATTGAGCATCTGTGCAGTGACTCAAAAAACTGCTGTTCTCAACAAACTGTCTTCATCCAACATGATGGCAGCTAAGCAATTTTGCCAAAAGGAATGGGCAGAAGCTGCCAAGAGTTTATAGAGGGTAGGAGAATAATGAACATGAAAATAGAGTTAATACTCTTCATCTATACACAAGTTAGGAGATTATTTTTGCTCTTGGAAAGATTTAGCATTTCGTTGTATAGTCTAATCAAGCAAGTCATATCTAGGCACAGTTGTAGCCCTCATTCTCCAGGCACAACAATTAAGTGCTGTGTGAATCAAACAGGACCACTGCTAGCCCAGCATTAGGTGTTCTTTACTTTATAGAGTTCATTAACATTTCAGAGCTTTGATCATTTTGCCAGCCGAGCTTTAGATGGCTTTAGCCAAAGGAAGTCTAAATTTTAAATCAAGTTTAAAGTCTATATCCAAAATGCGAATGGAAAAATAAAATCCTTTTGAAGACCAAGTTTAAGTTACAAAGCTGATTTTTTCTACACACACACACACACACTAACAAGCAGGATAACTAACGGAAACACGGATTTTAAGTCTTAATTTAAAGGGATAGTTTTAAATACATTTGTACTTTGAAATACATTTTTGATATGTTATAGCTTACCTCAAGGGCATCCAAGATGTAGTTGTCTTTGTTTCCACATTATTTTCAATTTTGATATTTTTTGGTCAAACCATTGTTGTTGGCTGTGCTTACAAGAGGTACAAAACGATATAAATACTGTTCGTTTTCTCACACAAACCGCTCGTTTCATGTCTTAGGCCATCAATGTGTACTTACATTTACGAGTCATTAAATTATGTAAATCTCTGTGCATGCTCTTAGAGGCGGACCCCATAAACCTCCATTATAAGACTGACAGACAAGAACGGTTTGACCTAAAAATAACATAATTGAAAATACTGTGGAAACAAAGACACCTACATGTTGGATGCCCTTGAGGTAAGCCAAAACATATCAAAAATGAATGTCAAAGTGAACTATCCCTTTAAGTCGATAATTTATAGAATACTGCAAGAATAATCCTCCTCATCTCTTGGAAACTCTCCTGATCTCACTAAGGTGAAATAATACTAAGACTCTCACTTGTTAAGCAGTGTTCACTGTACTGAACAAGAACACCACGCTTGAACAAACACAAATCCAGTAGTCTGATCCCGAGTTCAACTCTGCCTTGCCAATTATGTGAATTTACACACAGTGGAACACTGAAGCTGCAATGCATTGTGCGAGTCCATTAAGACTTCCAGCCCACTGCCCGAATGCATATTAAGATCTATGCTGACCCCCACGAGTAAACATTCCCCATTAGCGAGCTCGCTAAATCCTAGAATGGCCATGCTTTTTTGGCTCAGGACCAAGGGCATGGACACTTAAGCTCTGTTCCAAAAACCCAGGGAGCAGCCTATCAGAACTGCATTTTAGGGCATTTTATACATGCTCCGGACACAGAGGTTATTCCAAAATGCAGGCAAAATTTTGAGCCAACGGCCTAATTCTGAGCTAGCAAAAAAATGAATGAATGAATGAATGAATAAATAAATGAATGGATAAATAAATAAATAAATAAATAAATAAATAAATAAATAAATAAATAAATAAATAAATAAATAAATGAATGAATGAATGAATGAATGAATGAATATATTAGCGGTCAAAAGTTTAAGATCGGTAAGATTTTTTATGTTTTTAAAAGAAGTCTCTTCTGCTCACCAAGGCTGCAATTTTTTTATAAAAAAATACACAAAAAACACAGTAATATTGTGAAATATTATGACAATTTAAAATGAATTTTTTATGTTATATATATATTAAAATGTAATTTATTCCTCTGAAAAAAAGCTGCATTTTCAGAATCATTACTCCAGTCTTCAGTGTCACATGATCCTTCACAAATCACTCTAATATGAATAATTTTATGCTCCAAAAACATGTATGATTATTATCCATGTTGAAAACAGTTTTTTACATTTTATTTCAGGATTCTTTGATGAATAGAAAGTTCAAAAGAACAGCTTTTATCTGAAATGGAAAGCTTTTGTTACATTAAACACTACCCTTTAAAAAGTTTGAGGTCAGTAAGAATTTGTATTTTATTTTTTCGGGGAAATAAATAAGAAATTAATACTTCTATTCATCAAGGATGAGCTACATTGATCAAAAGTTACAGTAAAGACATTTTTAATGTTAGAAAAGATTCTAATTAAATAAATGCTGTTCTAATGAACTTTCTATTCATCAAAGAATCCTGAAATAAAAATGCGAAAAACTGTTTTCAACATGGAAAATAATCATACATGTTTTTGGAGCATAAAATCATCATATTAGAGTGATTTGTGAAGGATCATGTGACACTGAAGACTGGAGTAATGATGCTGAAAATTCAGCTTTTTTTCAGAGGAATAAATTACATTTTAATATATATTAACATAAAAAAGTCATTTTAAATTGTCATAACATTTCACAATATTACTGTGTTTTTTGTGTATTTTTTTATCAAAAAATTGCAGCCTTGGTGAGCAGAAGAGACTTCTTTTAAAAACATAAAAAATCTTACCGATCTTAAACTTTTGACCGGTAGTGTATATACCAAATCATATTTACACAGACAGTTTGGAAACAACATTAGGGTGAGTTAACAACCAGTAGCAACATTTTTTGGTGAAATTTCCTGTTAAGCAACATGTTTTTGTGAGATTCATTAAGAACATAAAGAACTATGCCTGCAACATTTCACCTCTAAAAACCAAACAAACTAACAAACATTCAAACAAATAATAAAAAAAAGATTAAAAACATACTCAACATGTTTCATTTAACATAGCACCATCTTGTTTTTGTCTTGTGATATTAGGGTGAAATATGCCACACACATGTCCTTGACAGGATTCATAAGATTCTCCTTTGTTGTCTCGTTTCCACAGTTTAATTAAAAGAGGATAACAGTGCAACTACGGAAGGGAAGTACACGGCCTACGGTACATCTGTAGCTTCACACAAAACAGCTGTTTCCTCAGCGCTGTGTGTAGCCATGCCAATTTTATGCTTTCAGTGTTGGGATTTCCAAGGAGAACATCTTAAGAATTGATTGATGCAGGAAAAGGTTCTTTATTGACAGCTGGAGAGTTTGAATGATGTATACACTGTAGTGAGACGTTTATTTTTGCACATCTTTGAGGGTAAACAGTTCAATAAGCACATGGTAAGGCTGAAGCTGGTTTTCCTGAATTCAGGCTTTATCATTTAACAACCAATGTAAGCAGCATTTAGTATAAATCCTTGAAGCCGAGCTAGAGCACATTGAAAATGGTACTAAAAAAGATATGTATTTTGAAGGGTGCTGACAGTGTGAGAAGTTCATGCACCTGACTTCTTTCACACGCTCTTTTTTTGCCAACGAGGACGTGCTTGAAAATCGCCATTGCATTCGTTTTCATTCTCTCCTTACCCCCTGCTGATTCAAGCATGAGAGACGGTTCACACTTTCTAACTTTAACGTCACCGCTCTTGAAGTAAACATTAATATGCAATTGTGCCACAAAATCCATGCAAATTCTCTAGGGAGGCAATACGCACATATTATCACACCTCTAAAACAGCCAAACTTTGAGTTGTTGATAAAATTCACACTTGCACCCCAAAGGGATGCTGCTTTTTTTCTATTTAGGGAAGATAGCTAGTAGACGGCTTCAAAAATTGTTTGTTCATTACCAAAGAACTCCAGCAGAGAGATATCTTATCCAGTCACAGCTTACTAACTAAAGACAAAGCCTTAATCCCGGTTCTGAAATCATCATGCATGTCGAAATGCAAATATCTGAAAGCTGTCCATTTGCCATCATAATCCAGCACGTCTACACATGAGACACATCATTCATCAACATTATTCATTCCACATGTCTATACTTGATCAAGATGCCGTCATCAAAGAGGGTACTTGTGTATTATGAGGCCCTTTAGGCCACTAGAGACAAACAAGTGATTGATTGAATTTAACAGCCTTTCCACGCTAAGCCGGATTGGAACTGACCAGGACAATGGATGCTCTGAAATATATTTGCTCTCATTCTCACTTAGGGTCTCATGAATAATTAAATTGTTAGAGATGGGCTTGTCTGGACTCAATTTCACTGACTGATGACATAAAACAAGGCTTTGTCTGTCTTTTTCTGATGGAAGGATGGGGATGGGTAGTGTTCTTAGATCTAGCTTAAAAATATCCCTAGACTGACCAGGAGCTATTATTGAGCTTTTATTTCAGCTCAAAAGCATACTGCGTACACTTCTACCCTTTATTTCTATGTCTGTTATGTGTAAAATGTGTATTTAACGAGGACAGTCTGTTATTAACCAATTACAAGGAATTGGAAATCAAAGGTGTCAGATAAAGAAAAAAAATTCATTTTATCATTTGCATGCTAAGCCATTTTCGCCATTTTTAAAATTTTCCCAAAATATTTCATTTTCAAATTAAAACTATTTCCAGTTTCTTCACATTGCAATAAACACACTGTTTATATACAATAAAATCTTACCACTGTTATCGGAAAATGTGTATTGACACCATGTTGTTTCATCAGTTTACATTTCCATAAAATATAAAACCATGTTCCTGATGTTTAGTGTAACATAATTCAGGTTAGGTTAATTAGGGTATTCATTCATGATTATATCGTGATTATATTATGTAACTTTATTGTAAATTGCTAACCAAAAGATTTTTGTTTGTGAGTTCTCACTCCAATTTCTTAACTCAGTGTGATTCCTGTGCGAATTACTCATGATAAGCACCACTCCCTCCATGTAAACAGAGTGATGGAAGAATTAATGACCAATCAAAACACTTTAAAATAATACATCACAGATCTTTCCAGTGTTGGTATGCATGATGTACAAGAAAAGGGCAGAAAGTCAAAAGTTTACTTTGGCTGTCTGCAAGGTTATTATAGTTAACTAAAAGTTAACCAAAACAAAAACTAAACATTATTAAAACATTTGTTAATCCACTTCCTTTCTCAGAAACTGCACTTGTCAAAGTTACTAACTATCTTTTTAAGGCAGTGGCATCTCTGACTTTACCTATTTTGCTTGATCTGAGTGTGGCCTTTGATACAATCATCCTCCTACTGTAGAATGACTGGCCTCCCCTTATTCCCATATAGTTATGGGAACCTGCCTGTTTTGGTTTAGATTGTAGCTATATTTTGGGCGCACTGGTTACCACTGGTGTTCCCCAAGGCTTAGTCTTGGGCCCTGTTTTATTTATTTACTGTGCCCTGGACACATTTTTAGGAAGTAGCATATTTATTACCACTGCTATGCTGACAATCCCCAGGTTTACCCCTGTTTCCATGCCTACTTTTGCTTTTTCTCCACTTTTTCTGTGCAGCTGCTTAAATTAAAACCTGGTTTTTATATAATTTCACGAACTCAATAGTGGTAAAACTGAAATCCTCCTGGTAGGTACAAAATCTGATAGCTTCTCTGGGACTATTAACCAGTCCATAGTTTTGCCATCCATGCAGGTTAAAAGGCTGGGTGTTGTCGTTGATAGCACTATATCCTTTGAAGCTCACATTAATATTATTCATGCTGCATATTTTAATTTACGGAACAAAAACCGTATGACCTTCTTTGTAGATGCCTTAGTTACCCAATCATTTCAATCCGCTTTTAGGTTAGGTAGTTATTGTTTGGAAATGGGGTTAAATCTATGTATTAGCCTGGAACGTTCATGGACTAACAAAATACGTTGATGCAGAA
Source organism: Hybognathus amarus (assembly GCA_030378365.1). Classification (NCBI taxonomy): domain Eukaryota; kingdom Metazoa; phylum Chordata; class Actinopteri; order Cypriniformes; family Leuciscidae; genus Hybognathus; species Hybognathus amarus. Next base: position 34,908 of record JAQIUQ010006923.1, on the reverse strand, counting down.
CCACTTCCTCCCCCCACAAAATCAGGGTTTACACCTTTATTCTTGTGATTGGTTTTATGGACCTTTGTTAGGAACATTGTTTGGTCTTCAAGTTCAAGACATATGACTTAGAACAGACCCTGCTTACTAACTAAACTTTGAAGGTTTACACAACTCTAATGCAATTACTCACATTTGCCCTGTCATGAGAATATATCCACCTGCCACTGAATTAGGATGCTTTGACAGTTTGTCACAAGTACAGACATATGGGACATTAAATCTATGAATATTAAATTAAATGGAAGAATTCTAATAAAGACTTTCCAAGATGTCAAATCCGGTTTAGTTATAATTAGGCAATAAGAACCATTTTAATTAAGTCACAAACTCTTTGCATTTGTCATGGTTAATTTTGAAAGATATTCAACAATAATTGTACCTACACTAATGATGCATTAAACACAAATCTTGTGTGACCATGTAAAAAGTAAGTTATTTATCAAATTAACACACAATTCTCTATATTTGTGTATTTTAATAAAACTGGTGTTTACTGGCATTCATAGTGTGTGTGTGTGTGTGTGTGTGTGTGTGTGTGTGTGTGTGTGTGTGTGTGTGTGTGTGTGTGTGTGTGTGTGTGTATGCAAAAGGCTTAGATTTGTGATGACTGCTGTCTAGATTAAACATGATCAGCTGACCAATCAGAACAAGTGTGGCAACAGATAAGCAACACTGCTGATGGATGACGTGGTGATGTCATCCCACTATGACATCATTGTATCAGTGCTACAAGCCTGCCAAAGAAACACATGCCAATGACTAGGCATTATTGCGATGTAATCAGCTTTAGTGAGAGACTCCCTTCAACAAAACGTGGGCCGCGCAGGGGTGTGGGGAGATGACAATAGCATTAGACATCCAAAAAGATGCCTTATCACTCTCAAACTATGTTCCTAACTGAAGCTAGATCAGCAGTTTTGACTGGCATAGTGTCAGGATTCCTTTTTTAGTAAGTAGTCATTTAGCAACCCTTTTATTATAAGTCACTTTAAGTACAAACGAAGATCAATCTGATGCTGAGATTCTACATCAGGAGTGCTCAAACCTGACCTGGCCTCTCAGCGGTGGTACAGTTGTTGTAACTGCATGAATTGTATAAACGTAACCGAGACGTTCCCTATCAGTCAGTCATGTTCAATGTTACGTCAGACATGATCTGACAAATTGTAAACCCTACCAAAGGGCCACTATTTCTGCTCCTTCCAGTGCTCCGCATTAGCTACCTGACCACCCACACCCACTGGGGCGGAAGATGGGACAGGGCTTTACCCAGAGAAAGTCGATCACTACTGTTCCGCATGACCCATTCAGTGAGATTATTGGATAACACTGGGAAAGTGTGCCTTTTCCAGGTGGAAAGGGACGTTACAGAACCCACATCCTGCCCGTAGGGAGGTATCATGTGGAAATTACACATATGGACTGTCCATTGGGGCAGTGCAACACATGGAATGTCTCTGAGGTAGCTCCAGCCTAGTTAGGGGGAAGTAAACACTGGCAGGGATGGCAGAGCAGCCTCTGCTAAAGGAAAGTCATGGGCTTGCCCACAGGGGAGCCGTACCATGGAAGAATACAAATCTAGGATCACCGTAGGGATCACAACATATGGCACCTAGCCTAGCACAAGAGGTCAACCATTGGGTGTACTTACGAGTGTTAGGCCTGGTGTCGGAATTCAATCCCCTCTGAATACAAAGTGTTGTGGAGGAACTCAACAGGGTTCGCCAGCTAGGGAACTCAACTGAGGAGTAAGATAAGCACAAGCATCTGGTCCATAGGAGGGGAATGGGGCAGCAAGCGAGACACAGAGTGGGTTCCCGACTTGATCTAGGGGAACTCCTGCCCATAGAAAAGCAGGGTCTGACCACAGGCTGGTTTGGCAGCAGGCCAGGGTGATTGTCACCCTGTGCGTGCCGTGTTGCCATGCACATCTCAGGCCTCGGCCGTGAAGCAAGTGCTGAAGCTGCCTCATATGAAGCAATCTGAGCATCGTTACTGCGGCTGCAGATGTCAAATGCCCAAGGAGCCTCTAAAATAGTTGCAGTGGGGCCTTGGTTCTGCTCTTTAGTGAATTCAAGCAGTTCAACCGAGCAAAAAATTCATCTCCGAGGGGTGCCGTCAGGCTGACCGAGTCCAGCTCCTTACCGAGAAAAGAGATACTCTTCACGGAGAGAGTTTTCTCTTTTCCCAGTTGACCTGAAGTCACAGCTGGCTGAGGTGCCCGAAGGGGAGAACTTTGTACTAATATACCAGATCATTAAATGCAAAGTGCAGAAGCAGTCTGTGTTGAGGGAGAATCAAGACATGAAAGTGCACGTCCTTCAGGTTGATCGCTGCAAACTAATTTGGGGGACGAGCCAACTGTATCACATAGCCTGCTATGTGACTTTCATCAGGGTCAGTCACTGTGGTCAGTTCCTGCATCAACCCCGGCTCAGAACTACCCTCGTACATTATAAGTGCTTTGGCCGAGTAGAGTTAAGGGGTGGCCATCGCATGCAGGGAAGAGGTGGTCTGTCCAACAGCACTGTATGCCCCAGCAGCCAGAGCTACTGTAGTCTCACAGGTGCTGGATGGGTTTGCGCATGACCTCACCAGGTGGCAGCACTCTGCGGCACTGCAACTGCACACTCCATCTGGGGAGTCCCCACGAACCCTCTAACTACCTCACCATCAAGAGTAGTGAAAGAGGAAAACACTTTTTACACAGATGTTGGCATCATTGGCGTTCCAAATTGGCGCCAATATGCTTCCATACTGCCAAGGTTCTTAAAGCACATCCGGCAAAGAAAGGCACAGGGGTGGGGCAAGGCAATTTACACGTTGTCCTGCGCCCCCATATACCAGCTACGAAAGCTAAGAGCGAGACCAAATGCGCAGTAGCCCGGGAAAGCATGGCTGTCAACTCGGAATCTGATTCGGCATGAGAATCTGATTCAAATCTTGTGGTAATGTATATTGACACAAAGACACAGAGTCTCGCAAAGTGATACTATATCATGTGACCAAAAGTTGAGAAACACTTTTGCTGCAACAAGGGTTGGGTATCGGTTGGGTTTTATCCGATACCAGTACCTACTCGGTATTTTTTAAATGGTTCCGGTGCCTAAACGGTTCTTGAAATGGTACTTAAGAAAACGAAACCGCACACACTTTGCCAAAACAATAATAACCCTTTATTTACAGGGCCAAACTGGACACAATATTAACTTACAATATAAATACAAGTAACATATGGTAATAATAAATAAACCAATATAAAATAAAAGTTCATATTTGCATAATATCAAATAAAACAATATTATATCAAACAATGTAATTATACTGGAGATTAATAGAGATTACTACCAGGGTAATAATATCGACATGGCTACAGGTTCCCATGTTTTGTCTGCTTTAACTAGTCATGTTATTTTGTCGTTTACTAGTTAAGCTCTTAGCCAGTTTAATATTTCATTCCCACTGCGTCTTATGCGCAGCTTTGAGTAAACATATGAAAGAGAACGCCTCTGTGTAACCCATGTTCTCTGAATAGGGAACGAGACGCTGCATTCACTGCCAAATATCTCGCGCTGCTTTTCGGCAGAGAACTCTGAGGAGCAGATGATGCGCGCGCTAATATAATATGATGACATGAGCGTCAAGGCGGCGCAAATAGTGATTCTATATCCATAGACAATCGTTATTCTGACGCATAATTTTACACGTGAAATGCAGCCAAACATTTCACGTGTACATTTCACGTGTGTTTAATCTCCTCGCTATCAGCTGACGTTCCGGGAGTCTCCCGCATATTGATAACGGCTCCCGGATGATTCGCAAATTAGTTCGAATCTCCCGGAATCTAGTGCGAGCGAGCAAGACAGATCAGACAGTGCTTCAATAAACCGTATAGAGCGCGGCACGTCGGAGAGGGAGACAGCGAGAGACTGCGTGTGTGCGCCTCATGCCACCGCATGCCACAGACTCAGGCACCGAAATTTTCATTCTTATTCGGTCTGGTTACTACTGTTCACGTCAGAACCGGTTCCCTATTAGAACCAAGTTTCGGTACCCAACCCTTGCTGCAATGCACTCTGGTGTGGGAAGTACATCCAATTAGCTGTCCCTTCTACGTTTCAAACTCTTGTCACTTTTTCCAAACCCCTTTAACCCATTTACTCCTAAAACGCCAGCTAAAAACGCCTATAAAAACCTATGTTATTCTAGGATAAATGTCCTTATCTCCTGAGGGTTTTCTGAAAAAAATACTAAGAATTGTCAACGTCTACTAAAACCTTAATATCTAAGCCTCTGTAGCACTTAGAAACATGAAATAAAATGCATTTTAAAGGTAAGAATCACAGTTTTTATTTAAACATGCTTCCTTAGAACTCACATAACAAAACATTTTTCTAAAAATTCTCAAAAAATAAATTTAAATAAAAAAATATAAATCAATTATATAAAATATCACAAATAATATTTTAAAACATCCCAACACTGGGTGGTTTGGGTGGTCACATGGTCTTTAAAAAAATCAACAAGACTCACCTCATGTGTATTTGAACCAATGACAGTGCGTTTTATGCTGCACGTGTCATGAAAAGGTTGACGAATACAAAATGCTGCGTCACGCAGCAGCCGGCGGGAGTTTCAGAGTTGCGCAATGCAGTAACCGGCGGTAGATGTAATGTTGCGGCGCGCAGCTTCCGTCACAAATGGGTTAATGTATTACACGCATTCCTTTCCATCAAACCCTTAGTTTTCTCTAGTGTGCAAGGTCCATGAAATATGCTCTGATTGGCTGTGCTTGTGTGTCATTGCAAAGCATTTTGGCCTTCTCTGCAGACAGACAAATTACTTGTTCATGGAAACTTGAGTTGCACCTGGTTAGGAAGCGGAAATATGCTGGCTTGAATAATAACTGAAAAAAAAAGACAATATCTTTATAATAGCTTCCAACAAAACAATGATGCCCTCGGTAGCACATCTACCCACAGCTCTTACAAAATGACATTGAATTGGAATGCAGAAACAACATAGTTGCTTATTCACCCAAGCATGAGAGAACCCATCACAGTCAGCAAGATAACATGTCTGGTCCAAACTTAGACACATTCATACACACTTTGAGGATTGTTTTGTTCTGGAGCTCTAGTTTTTGACCCAATGACAGGCTAGCCTCTGTGTTTCCGGGCAGCCAGGCCATGCGTTAAACAGCACTCACACACACATACACACACCCCTCCCCACAGTCAGGTGATACTGACCCTCTGCTCACAATGTGACTTCTCTGTTCCACTCCAACAGACAGACTGAAGGAGGGACGCAAAGAAAATGACAAGTATAAAGAAAGTCAAGATAACAGAAAGAACAAACTGATCCATAATCTACACAAGATGTTGCTGATTTTGCTAAGAAAGTGTCTTGTTCCTGATCAAACACATACACCGGAGACCCACAACAGATGGAGGAAGTATCCAAAATGTGGACTTACCTTGCTGGCTGCGCCTTTGGGCATAAACCACCACCACGGCTGCAAGCACCACACAGCAGAAGGACGTCACAATGTTGGCCATCTGCAGAGACACACACAGAGGTAGATCGTGAGGCTTCTGGCCTGCCAGAGAGAAACTGGGTGGCACCGATGCCAAGACAGCATGAGGAGGACAGTTTCCTCCTTCCCTCCCCTTCTCTCTCACTCTCTCACTTGTTTTCTTTCTTCCAATGTCTCTGCCTGCTGATTCCCGCCCCACTTCTCTCTATCTCCGTCTCTCTCTCTCTCTTCCCTACTTTATAGTGTCTCATCAGTGGAATCAATGCCCTCTGGGACTGATATTCTCTCTGGCCAACAGGCTGTGGGATAGACAGATCTAGATGAGAAATAGAAAGAAAAGACAATGCCAGACTGTTTTGATCTAGGATTGACCATCATAAAGACCTCCTTAGTCTCTATTCATCTGGCCTTCTATTTCTCTTTCTCTGTATTTTTCTAATGTTGTTTTATCCTTACTGCTATTTCATAATTCAGAACTCAGGACAGTGTTACCCAAACATGTTACTGGATTACCCCTAAATGTACACTTTCTGAATTTCTCCCTTATCTGACCTAAAAGGGGAGTCTTGTTTCAAAATCACACCATTGGTTGAGCCACTGTTGTTCTGGCTGACTTTTAACAAACAGCCTTCAATTCCTTTTAGTGTCAACAGTGGGGCAAAAAACTATTCGATCACATAACATTTTCCAACTATCTGACAGATCCCACTGAAAACAGGTATCCTGATCGATCATAACTGTATCTGTGACAGCACTATAGACCGTGCGAACAGCAAAACAGTACTCATCTTTTACTTAAATCTGAAAAACTCTAGACCTATCAATCATTTTAAATGTTCATGGGTTTTTGAATGACATTGGCTGCTAGTATGTCTTTGGAGAGCATGTGGTTGAAGTAAGCAAAATAGTGGAAGTTTGCAGAAATCATTTTAATGACGTCCCAGATTCATTTAAAGTAACAGGGCTCTATCTTGCACCCGGCGCAAATGACTTTATACACAAACGCATGTAGGCCTATCTTTCCTATTTTGTACCAGCGCAAAGCAGGTTTTTCCCCTTCACAGACGCAAGTCGGTAAACTATGGAATGAACTTGCGCACAATCGCTGGTGCTATTTTGCAGTTCCAGAAAACAATTGCGCCACTGACCAGTAAAACGTAGTCTAAAGTCAGTGGCGCGTTGCGCGTACTTCCAGATGCTATTTTAAGCGTGCATGCTTGTCCATAATACAGTGTGAACAAACGCGCATGCACTGTAGATGATTCTCTCATCTACACGGAACCATTTTACTTTTTGCAAATGATACATTATTATAAGGAAAACTATTAAGACACGAGGGAAATTATTGTTGTGTTCATGACAATGGGAAAATAGAAGCTTACACTGTTTACCCAAATTATTAAATGTTTAACCAAAGCTAATTTGGGTGTGTTTGTCCCATCCTCAATGTCCCTTCTCTTTCTTTTACGGCCCTGACGAGAACGTCAATCTCCTCGGCTGTGGACTCGATTGTGAGGCGCGTTTGGTAATGCGCCGTTTTAATAGAATTGCGCCATGGAACAAGCGCACATCGTTCATCATGCTCTTAAAGGGAATGTGAGATGACGCTCTGATTGGTTTATTTCACGTTATGCCCAAACCACACCTATGAATAATGAAGCTAATTCAGACCAACCCCTTTTAGAATTTGCGCCAGGCGCAAGAGGCATTTATCTGACCGGGAAAATAGCAACAGCGCCGGGAACCGCCCACAAAGTTGCTTGCGCGTTTGACACTTGCATTTCAGATTGTTAAAATAGGGCCCACAGTGTGTATTGTATGCACCACAAGCGGAACCAAATGGAATTGCAAAAATAATTAATAATCACCAATTTGTATTTGATGAAAGACTTTCATATCTTAGAAAATCAGTTTGAGGCATTGCTAAGATCACTTCTGAAACTGTACAAATATGTGAGATTACTGTGAAAACCTGAGAAGCAGAAGACTTAAACAAAACATCTCAATGTAATCTCATTTTTGTCCAGGAGAAATAATTGAGATATTAACAGGACCCCTTTGGTGACTTTCTTTCCTATGGGAAGACTTCACAGTGAAATCCAGACCAAAACCAACACATTGTAGGGTCAGGATATCAATTTGTCTCCCTAAGCACACCAGCATTTAAAACATTAAAAAGAGCCCGCACAGTTAAAACAAGCACAAAGAGAGGCATTCATCAGAGTAAGACAGGGAATATTCATAACCAAGAATAAAAAAAAACAAAACAAAAAATGGATGAATGCACACATATAGCCATGGAAGCAATACAAGCAGAAGGGTTTTTTTTTTTTTTTTGTACACTCGCTTGTTTAATTGTCTCCCATGATCCCAACAGTAGTTATTCTTTAAAGTTAAACAGGAAATTATAACACACCCTATTATCAGGATGGTTAACTCGCTAAAGGAAATGTATACACACTTTATTTATATATTTAACATTGTAAATCACAACACCGTCTCGCTAATTGCAGAGAACCTAGCTCACTTGTAGCAAAAGTTCTTGATTGTTTTTGCTGGCAAGAATGTGCTCGTCTTGGCTGGTGTCGAAGATGTAAGTGGGAGAGATGTGCCTATAATATTTGCTTTTATTGATGGGGGTGTTTAATATTGTGGATATTTTGCTTTTTGTCAGCTACTTATTATGTTCTGATTCATGAGTCTGCATACTCAGCCGTGTCTTATCAACATGCTGTATTTACCCAGCATTCGTCACTCACTAAACACAAAGTTCACATACATAAAAGTGTGAAGACAAAAGAGCAAACTATTTTCTTTGTTTGATCAATGTCTTAGACTAAAGTCAATATTGTATATCCTCGCTGAATAACGTCTCTGTTTGTCTCTGTGTGTCGTTCATCAACAATTCATCATAAACATTGCATGAGGTCATCATTTACATTTGAATGACAATAAACTCTTTGAAATCAAGAATATGTCCAGATATTACACAAATATTGCTGCCCAGCACTACTTATGGTGTAATATCATTAACCCTTCGGGGTCACGATCACGCCGGCGTGATCAAATCACTTATCTAGTTTAAGACGTCGAATTATAAAAACAAAGTCACGTTGAGCGCTGCCGTCCACTTCTGTCGAAAGTGCTGACTTGAAATTCTATTTTACTTTTTGTTTTGTGTTGATCGACCAAGTAAAAACGGAGATATGATCATTTAAACTTTATATAAAAAATGTACGCGTATATCGACGCGTTCGTAAAAAGAACGCAAGGTGGGATATGACAGACGTTGCATTTATTCTAATAACTTTGTCGGTTTTTGTCATAAAACAAAACGGAGAAAAATGTGTGAATCTGCTGATTCTGCTCTTCAGGAGGCACATTTTACGGAATGAAGGAGGAGCCAACTGAGGCAAAGAAGACGAGAAAGTAAAAGGCAGGAGATTTACGGAGTAGACAAAGAGACATATATACGTTATATATATATATATATAGAAGAGAGAGAAATTATTGCTAGTTTGAGTAGATTTTGAGAGTAGTTTAGGAGTGGTTTAGATAGTTTAGGAGTAGTTTAGGTACTTTAGGAGTAGTGTAGATAGTTTAGGAGTAGTTTAGGTAGTTTAGGGATAGATTAGATAAACTGTTTTGAGGAGTGGCACAGATAAAAAAAACCAACAACAAATAATCACACCTGATATTTGTTGTAAATGTATGGTTTGATTTTGTGTTCATTTTACCTTTTGTGTGGTATATTTGCACTATTGAGGAACCCCTCTTATTCAAGGAATGAAAGCCCTGTCATGTAGCTAGCTGTGTAATTGCACATGAAGTGTTTTGTAGTTTCTAAGCAAAAAAGAAAAGAAAAAACGCCTATTGCCACACCTGCTTTTTGCTGTATATAGTTTCATTTTATCTCAATTTTACCTTTTTTTATGTTGTATTTGCACTATTTGGGAACCCTCATACTCTGGGAATGCAAGGCCTTAAATAGCTCCCTGTATATTTGTGTGCACAATTTTTTTTAAAAAGTGGCAAAGCTAAAATGAGAAAAAAAAGCCTATGGCTACACTCGCTTTTTTTGTAAATCATATTTTTTTTGTATATAGCTTGATTATATCTGAATTTTACCAGTATATTTTGACATTTACAACTTGTGTTTACATTTTAAACCTTTTAAAATGCTTCATTGAGCATGTTTGTGTTTTTCTGTAGAAGAAAAGCTATAATATTTCTATTAGGATTTTGTGTTTTTTTGTGTGAATTTGGGTCCAGTATGTTGATACAGTACATCAAAGTGATAAACTAATTGTCTGGTCATATAGGTGATGTTGTGCTGAAAAAAATGATACCAAAAATTGGTATGGTAAACATTTGTTTATGTTGCAAAAAAATAAAATAAAAAATAAAAAATACTAAAAGGGGCCAAAATACCCCAAGACTCAGAAGGGTTAAAGAATACAGTTTATGACCCTTTCATATTCAACTTAGTAAGTATGCCCAAATTAAAAGTATGTCAAAAACGACTTCAAGTATTTCGAAAGTGCACTTTTCGGTTTTTCAATTACCACTGCTTAAAAACCAAAGCTTTCCTCTATTCCGTTGAGATTCTCGAGTAAAGCAGAGAAATACTATAGTCTGTTGACTGACACTTCATATTTATTCCAGCACTCGAGAGAAAAAAAGGACTGACAGGAGTGAAATTAAAATTGTATCTCTCTGTCAGTTCTTCAGAATTCCTTCTTTTTCTGGCGCCCATGAGTAGCATTTAGCCCATCAAACTCATGAGCAATACATTTGATATCTGACAGCTCAGGATCCTTCTCTTAATGACATCCCATGGCTCTGCAGATTTTATAATAATGTTGCTCAATGAGACCCATTTTGCTGGCCTTTATCTCCTGCCTTATTTATTTATTCATATCTTATTTATGGCCATTGCTGCTGAATATAGGCATTTCTCTCACTGGTTAATTAAAATATATAATTTATCGTTGGTGCTGAATGATTTTTTTTTTTGCACCCATCGCAGGTTCCTTGTGATGTCCTGTAAAATTTGCATTTAAATTGGAAAGCCTGAACTGAATACTTGCTAAGAAGGTATGAAGTATCACAAAATAGAACCAGCCAGGAAAATCCCACCAAACCTTTCGCTGACAGATTAACGGAAATCGCAAAGACTTTTTATTATCTGTTTTCTTTTTTTTTTTTTTGCATTCCCTTCAGAAAAATCTCCACTAGCCAAAGCATTCTCCAATATGAATCAATGTGGCCTAAAGGATATGGAGATTAGTCTACATGTTGAATACAAATAGCAGTGCCAATGTCAGTGAACTCTTCAGTAGCATATCAATGCTTCCTAGAAGTCGCCCTAGAGTTGCAAAGATGATACATAAAGCAGTAACTGCTTATTTTAACCAATATTAAGTTGTATACTGGAAAATCAGATTCAGAACCAGGTATGTGTATTACATTTGAAAAATAATACATTTTAAATACATAGATATACTGTATATAACCTCACAATACATAAATAAAAAACAAAATTTTTATCTCACAATTCTGACTTTTTTTTCTCACAATTGCGAGTTTACTTCTCGCAATTCTGACATTATTTCTCAGAATTGCGAGATGGAAAGTCAGAATTGCGTGATATAAAGTCTGAAATTGGGAGTTATAAAGTCAGAATTGCGAGATATAAAGTCAGAATTGAGTGATATAAAGTCGCAATTGCAAGATATGAAGTCAGAATTGCTAGATATAAAGTTGCAAATTGCGTGTTATAAAGTCAGAAATGCATGATATAAAGTCAGAATTGCGAGTTATAGTCAGAATTCCGTGATATAAAGTCAAAATTGAGTTATAAAGTCAGAATTGCGAGATATAAAGTCAGAATTGCCAGATATAAAGTCGCAATTGCGTGTTATAAAGTCAGAAATGCATGATATAAAGTCAGAATTGTGAGATATAAAGTCAGAATTGTGAGATTTAAATTATTCTGAGGGGAAAAAAGTTAGTCTTTTTTCCCCTTGGAATTGGCCCGATAAGTCGCAATTGCGAGTTTATATCTCACAGTTCTGAGAAAAGATGTTAGAATTTCGACATATAAACTCGCAATTATGTGTTATAAAGTCAGAATTGTGAGATGTAAACTCGCAATTGTGAGAAAAAAAGTCAGAATTGTGAGATAAAAAGTCGCACTTCTGTCTTTTTTCTCAGAATTGCGACTTTATATCACCCAATTCTGACTTTATATCTCGCAATTCTGACTTTATATCTCGCAATTGCGACTTTTTAATCACGCAATTCTGACTTTATAACTCGCAATTGTGACTTTTTAATCACGCAATTCTGACTTTATAACTCGCAATTGCAACTTTATATCACGCAATTCTGACTTTATATCTCAGCAATTGCGACTTTATCACGCAATTCTGACTTTATAACTCGCAATTGCGACTTTTTAATCACGCAATTCTGACTTTCTAACATGCAATTCGCGACTTTATATCACGCTATTCTGACTTTATATCTCGCAATTCTGACTTTATAACTCGCAATTGCAACTTTTTATCACGCAATTCTGACTTTTTATCTTGCAATTCTGAGAAATAAAGTCAAAATTGCGAGAGATAAACGCGCGCAATTGTGTGGAAAAAAGTCAGAATTGTGAGATAAAAAGTCACAATTATTTATTTATTTATTTTTATTCAGTGGCAGAAACAAGCTTCCATAATTTTCTGATTTTACCAACCATAATGTCATTTTTTCTACTTCAAATCAGATACTCCATTAAAGCAACTTGGTTCATAGGCATATTCAGTCATAATCATAGTCACAAGGCCAGAAGGATTGTGAAACTAGTCTAATGAAACAGCCTTTAAGAATCTTAATGACCGAATAAAAAGCTTGCATTTAAACCTTTGTAATACTCATGATGAGGCTGAATTTTATATGCCCGTCAAAATGATCACAAATATATCATGAATATTTAATATATCGCTCAGCCCTAAATGTGTCTGAACATTCAAAGATAAAATCTCAATCAATTTTCCACAAAGGCTCAGTCTTCCTACTGACACACACAAACTCTGAGGTCATATCCTGTAATTAAAGTCTTGCATCCAAGACCCCTCCGACACTAATTCCCTCCATCAATCCAGTCGTATCACAGACCTCTCAGATTAGCACCCATGCTACAGCGCACATGGCACATGGCCATGCACACATACAGCCAATAGGCCTGACATTTAAACCCGTCACATCACCCCTAATCGCATGCCAAATACAATATCAATCCTGTCAAAGCCTGTGGAGCTGTGATCTTCGAGCAGCTGTGCTGGTGTTATTTAAAAAAAAGAAGAAGAAAAAGAAGATCAATAATCATTATTGGATCAGTGCATTAGCGCTACATGGCTGGCACCTGTGTTCACTTAAAATGCAAATGGGGAAGTTTGTTTAGGTGATGGTAGGAGAAAATGTACATGAAGCCATCAGGACTGCACATAGTTGGAAATACTACAAGTTTAAAATTAATTTTTGATGTGTTTTAGCTTACTTCAAGGGCATACAAGATGTAGGTGTCTGTTTCCACAGTATTTTTAATTTTTTATATTTTTAGGTCAAACTATTCTTGTCTGTCAGTCATATAATTGATGTTTATGGGGTCCACCTCAAAGAGCATGCACATATAAGTCCAAATTAAACATGATTTAATGACTCGTAAATGTAAGTTTACATTGATGGCCTAAGACACGAAACGAGCAGTTTGTGTGAGAAAACGAAGAGTATTTATATCATTTTTACCTATTTTAACCACAGCCATGTCCAAGTGATCTAAAGGTACGGGCGCTTTGGTCTGTGCAAGCGCCGGAAGTGATCTCTTGGGCGGTTGTGAAAAAAAAATCAACGTTGTCTGTTGATATATTGAAATCGTCTTCCATTGCAATTTCCTGTATATCTAAATATGTTTAGATCTTCACAGTGAAGGATAACACTTCTGAAATCTCTGTGTAAACAATGAGTGACGTACACGCGCGAAAGATCACTTCCGGGGTTCCGGCGCTTGCACAGACAGAAGCGTCCTCGCCCTGAGAGTACTTGAATGTAACTGTGATTATAAGAGGTAAAATATAAGTAATTAAATCAGGTTTAATTTGGACTTCTCTGTGCATGCCCTTTGAGGTGGACCCCATATACCTACATTATATGACTTGACAGACAAGAACGGTTTGACCTAAAAATATCAAAATTGAAAATACTGTGGAAACAAAGACACCTACATCTTGGATGCCCTTGAGGTAAGCTAAAACATATCAAACATTCATTTCAAAGTGAAAAATCCCTTTAAAATAATGCAATTCTTGAAAAATAAAGTCTCATAAACATGACTAAATCATTCATCTCTTAGAGAGAAAAACAAATTATATACTTACACATTTCTCATAGCTAAAATACTCACTGCTTATTACCATCAACTCTTTCCCCACCAATTTTCTGGCTTTCGCATTTTCACTGTTACGTATACAGTAGGGGGCGATATTACACATCTTCTGAAAGAGTACTGAATCTCCTGATCAAAACACATGCGAAGAAGATGCAGAAAAAAAATATATCATATGCATATAAAATAAAGTGATCAACAACATTAAACAGTATATGGGCCCTATTTTAACGATCTGAAATGCAAGTGTCAAAGCGCAAAGCGCAAGTAACTTTGTGGGCGGATCCCGGCGCTGTTGCTATTTTCCCGCGGATAAATGCCTCTTGCGCCTGGCGCAAATCTAAAAGGGGTTGGTCTGAAGTAGCTTCATTATTCATAGGTGTGGTTTGGGCGTAACGTGAAATAAACCAATCAGAGCGCCATCCAACATACCCTTTAAGAGCAGGTGCGCATGGTGCATGACTGATTGTGACGCAAGTTCATTTCCTAGTTTACCGACGTGCGTCTTTGGAGGAAAAAAGCCCGCTTTGTGCGCGTGCAAAATAGGAATGAGACATGCGTTAGTGTATAAAGTCATTTGCACCGGGTGCAAGATAGAGCCCTATAAGTCGAATCTGTTTAATGTCACTGAATGAAATGTCGACCCAGGACGAGCTACAGGACTGTGAACCTTTGGGGGTGTTGATGGACTCGATGTACTTCCATCTGTGTTTATCATTTTTCAGATTTTTTTTTTTTTGTCTTTGACAAAAATTGTGCTTTTCTCAGCTTTTTGCTCTGAACGTTGCTTTTTTTTTAATGAAACTTACCCACATTCAAGTGTTGATAAAAAAAGTATAATAATATAAATGAATCTAGAACAAAAAAGTTTTTTTGATTGTTTGTTTTCGTTGTTGATCTATTGCATATTCAGATATTCATACAAACAATAGGTAACACTTTATTTCGATAGTCCACTTTAGACATTCTACTAACTTTAAGTAACTTTTCAACCACATGTCAATTAACTGTCATTAGAGTATTAGTAGACTGTCAGCTTAATATCTGCTAACACTTTATTTTGTTGGTCCCCCAACAGACATTCAACTGACTATAAGTATGGTGACTACAAGTAAACATATTCTCCTAACCCAAAGCCAAACACCTAACCCTAACCTAACAGTCTACTGACAGTCTACGATAATATACTAATACTCTAATGAGAGTTACTTGACATGTAGTTGAAAAGTTACTTATAATTAGTAGAACGTCTAAAGTGACTATCGAAATAAAGTGTAACCCAACAATATATTGTGGGTGCCATGACATTTTTGTGAAAATGGTCAAAAACGCTTGGGGTGGATGAAAAAAAAAATGCTGGTGGGGAATGAGTTAATAAGTTATGTCTATACATAGTGTGATCAAAGTCATGTGGTAAAACCATCACATGAACCTCATAACTCTGTGTGAAGGTCAATTTGACAGGTTATAAAATGTCATGTGGTGTGACTACCTAAAAATGTAATGAGATTTATAAATGGTGTTTGTAAGAAAAAAAAATCTTGAAAAAATATATTTAAAAACCATTAAAAAAGAAAAGATGTATATGTTTTTTCAAATTCAACTACAAAGACCCAAAACTTGGCAGATTTGTTTGAAATTAGATTTCTTCTCAGATCTAATTAGGAACCCATTGTGTCCCTCATGCCAAGTTAGGCACAGCTGCATTTCTAAGCATGCAGCACGAAGAGTTTATCATGCATATGGCACCTTTAACAATTTTATGATAAAATAGTGCAGATGGACCAATGCAATGAATATTCATCAGTCAGTGTCATTAAAGAAGTGCTTTATGACTATATTATCCAATGTGAATACGCAGGTCATCAACAGAATTGGTTTATAGGCTGTGATAAAGATTATTTAGTGTGATTTTACACCATTCTACTCTGCCATTACTCCTCTGCATGACATGCATCAGCCCTTGTGCAATTTCAAGCAGAAAGCCCCACTGCAAACAGCATGCTGTTGGTATTTACCCCAATCCCACTCTGCACTAAATATGCAGTTCATATTCTAAATTAGTTATTGAAGTGAGACTCGGCTAACTATAAACTGAGCTCTATGTGGGAGTTAAAAGCACTCTCTTTACGTTTTTTTTTCCCCCACAAGGACCTTAAAATGCAGCACCCATGAATAGACCCTTCCTGCTTTGGGCCTGGTCCTTACGCTGGCCACCTGTGTGTTAACCGCACCGAGCCAATTGGGACATTACAGGGAGACTAAATAAGCAGACACCCTACAGCGGAATGCACACAGGATGCTTTACCCTCTGTAAGGTTCTGAGGTTATGGATAATGATAGTGTTGTTTACATCATTTAACTAACAAATTAACAAAAGAGCAACTGTTAAAGCTGTCACTCATTACTTCAAAGATAATTTAAGGAGTTACTGAGATCTGAGATGCAAAAAGGGACAGTGTATTGGAGATTTGGACCAATATTACAAAAAAAAAGGACTTTGGAGAGCTCACTCTTTAGAGCTGTTGGACCTAAATAACTAGAAATTACCTAGGTGGCCACTGAGTGAACTGACTAAAAATAATTTAAGTGAAGTCTTGAACTTCTATCTCATTTTTGGGAATGAAAAAGGTCTGCAGATATCCTCCCTTCTAATGTTCTTGGGCTCAAAACGTAGTGGTCTTTAGAAAGTCTTAGCTTAGTAGGTCTCTTGACAGTGACTCAGTGATCTGTGACTTGTGATGTAATTATCCTTTTTCTATTGGTTTACTGGTCTAAAAAGGACATTTGTCATGCAGAGCCCGGGCTAATGGTATAAGGACACTCTGTTTCTCTCTTTCTCCCTCAGAATCAGAGATGAATGCAATACTTTCAATCTCCAAAGACTTTTGGAAGATCCATGGATCACAGTTCATTATCAATCAACTGAATGTCCAATGAAAAAGCAGAATGCATATTAATTCTCCACCTTTCCATCGCACTTCATTGTTCTGATTGGATAGTATTTATGCTTACCACATCACCCATGGCCACAGGTAAAAAGGTTAATTTGTCAATGTTGCAAGGTCTATAAGCAAAAATAATAGTTCTTGGGAAGGAAACAGATGTTTGACAGAGTCAGTCATTCAGATAGTTCGGGTTCAAAGGTTCCAGCTGGCAACTGCCGTTAGAAATGCCCTGTGGTGCTACCAGGGTTTGCCTCTGCCACCACTGCGCAAAAGCAACATCTGTTCCTCAGATAAACTACCAAAACTGCAGCCAACTCTTTACTATGCTCTTCTGCCGTGACACACCAAGCAAGAAATGTGGAAAAGTCACAATGTGAGGATATCTTGGGCTTCAATGAGACGAGAAAGAAAGAAATAAGAGAAAGAGATGAGAGTATCAAGAGACTGACAGGTGGTTAGTCCTGAAACCAGGACATTTTTCTGCCCATTCACAAAGGATTTATTTGCTTCAGAGAGTTCTTCAAACTAAAATACCACAGTGGCTTGGTCCTTCTCAGATAATTTATTGTCCATTGGCCTTGCCGATGTCAACCATGAAACCTCACTACTTGCTCAGTTCGGGGGCAATGCATTTCTTTCTTTCAGACAATCAGAAAGGCCAGAAGCCAAAACAGAGTGAACCTTTTAGTGTAGGTACAATTTACGGAAAGAAAAAAATACAATATACAATTGTACAACACAGATAACACAGTCTCATCCCAATTCGTCATATAACTGACATTCTAGGACGTCTTTTGACCATACGTCAATATACGCCTTTTCAGGGCCCCCTTAAACATCTGGTAGATGGCGATGCCAGGCCGTCTCATGCAACTGACGCTTTACCTTTAACGTCAGTTAGGTGATGGGTTGGGTTTAGGGTTAGGTTTAGGTCTGGGGTAGAGTTAGGATCCGAGAACGTCATCTACCGACGTTTAAGGGGTCAAAAGACGTCCCAAGACGTCAGTTATATGACGAATTAGGATGAGACTGCGCTGACACAGACTGGGGTAGCTGAAGATCCAACCCTGCACGGTTCCATTTACCATTGCGTCCATTATCGACAAATGTAACCCAAAGTTACCTGTACTAAAGTCGTTTTAAATAAAGTGTCTGCTAAATCAGTTATTCTCAGTTGGTTTTGCGTCAGGGCCCAAATATACAATTGTACAACACAGACTGGGGTGGCTGAAGATCCAACACTGCACAGTTCCATTACCATTGCGTCCATTATCGTCAAATGTAACTCAAAGTAACGTGTACTAAAGTCGCTTTAAGTGTCTGCTAAATCTGTTGTTCTCAGTTGGATTTGCATCACTGGCCCAAATTTTACATTGATGTCAAGTGTAGAACCAACATCGGGGTCAGCACAAACCATGTTTAATGCAAGTAAACCCACAATTGCAGTCAGGGTTTTATTTTCTTCGACTTTGTGTAGGTTTGTTCAAGGTTTTTGAAGATTTTATAGAACCTCTCCATGTTGGCCCCTACCTATTTTGAAAAGTTTCCCTCAATTACCTAAATTTGGTCAAAAATATTCTAGAGTTTGATTGGAAACATTACCTTTCATGCCACCCTATCCACTTTTCATCCAATTCCTGGTCTGCGACACACCAGTTGAAAACCACTGTGTCACTGAAACAAATAAGTAATTGCTGTTACTAGAATGTTAGGTGACCAAGTAGACACACTGGTGTAATCTGTACTAGTATATCAGACTATTTTTTAATGAACTCTCTGTTTGCACACCTTAATGTGCACACCCCTGAGGCTGGTGTCCTACAGCTAGCTGAAACCATTGGAAGTTTACCCAGGGGCCCTGTGTGAGCTGTAAGGCAGGACCCTGGCGAGGAGCTCGTCACCAGTCTGACAGAGTGATTAGGATTCTATTCCCAGCTTCCTTCTCCTCTTCAATGCTCATTAGTCATACAATCAATTAAAGCCAGTCCATGCTCAGCATTCGTCTTCTCCCTTGCCAGATACCTAAATTACACTAGGGGAGAATATTCCACTCAGGTGGTTGGTCACTTACCTTCACTCTGAATAGTTGTTTAGCCTTATAAGATGGAAGAAAGTACAATTCATTTTCAAATGAAAAGTCCCTCTTGTTGTTTCAGCTAACAGTGAGTGTTGGTCAAATTATGCCTCAGAAAAAGACTGCACTTGATGTGGATTTGCAATCTTGCGGCCTTTGTTTTCGTCTTTGTGTCCAAGAGGTCATCAAGATCAATGGGTGTCCCAGTTAACAATTTACGGTTCAAAAGAGTGACTACCAGTGCTTCTGTTACACATTGTGATTCATCAACAGTGCACTCTTTTGTTAAGACAGCACTGTTGCTGACTTCAAGGTGATACCTAACAGACCATGCAACATTACATCATTCCAGTGTGGAGTCAAATTAGGGCCAAAATAGTCGAGGTCACCATTTGCAACAGAAGCAAAGCTTGCGGAAGTGAAATAAATACAAATTGTTTTCAAGCCATTGTGTATGGTCTTTCTTGAACAGTAATCTGTACAATGTTCTTCTTCTATATGTGCCATTTTGAGTTTCATTTCAGATGTCATTTCACACAGTCCAGGGATCACAAACAACACCTCCCCATATTCAACACAATTACACTACCAACCTGGAAATCGGCTGTGTGCACTTTTCGCTCTGACAGAGTCCATCGATTTGTGCTGACAGAGACAGACAACTCTCTTGCATCACTGAGTGCAACTGCTGTGGGTCTTTTCACCTTGATGGGCAACTCCTGACTCAACACACAAAGATATTCATCAGCAACCTCTTTGCTGTGTTGGGCGTTACAGTAGAGTTAACTACTGAAGTCTGCCTTCAATGGAATTGTTGCTGTAACGACCAATGGGTCAGAAACATGATATAAATGGATTGCATCCGAAGAGAGGAGTCTACAGTGCCGACATATTCTGAATGTAAAGAACACTCCAGCAGTTCCAAGTCAGTCACTGGCACATATTAAAAGTTGATTCAATAGACACTTACAGTTCTTCCTTTGAGGAAAAAGAGACCCGGATCATGTCTCAAAGTCCTCCTGTCCCTTTGACTCAGTCATACTGCATAATAACCTTCCTCTTTTGAGTACAAGGCCTCCCCAAGTGACAGGTGTTTGACTTGATATGCACACTCCAGCTGAGCTCCGGCTCACCAGAGTGCAATTGACAATTTCATTTCACACATATTGAAGAAGGCCTCTCTGAAAAACTTAGAATTAGGTTATTGATCCGCTGACTCTTTGAGTCATTGCTCTCAAAGCTCAAGCCAGTCGTGTAGTCGCCCATTTATTAACAACCATTTCATGAAATGGAACAGAACATGACGTGACTCTGGCCATTTTGGGGAATCCAAATTTGAAATGACTATACCACACTAAAAAAGTGATATTTTTGCCACAAAGCTCTGTTGACTTTAGGGAGTTTCAGGCCACTCCTGTGATCACGTTCGGCCACGCATATTATGATTGAACTCAGACAAGGCGCCTGGCATGTTTGCATTCAACCCAGAGGGATGCAAGTCAGCAAAATCTATAATTGCTAATAGCATGCTAATAGGGAGGGGATAATGGAGTTTATTTCTGGGGCCACTTTTGTGTACCTATTGACTATGTTTGGCAGGGATAGCCATGCTAGCTAATCCTTACACCACCTCTCCTTGGCTGCCTTCAGCCAGTAGGATAATAAATAATGAGCTTCAGTGAATTATTGATCTCTCTCACTCTCTTATGTTACTCAGAAAGGTATTTTCAGAATAGGAAAATTAGAGAGAGTGAGAAGCTCCTAGCATTCCAAACAGAAGGGATATTAGCATTTTGATGGTTTGAGGTGGGGATTAGTCCTTCTCTAAGAAGAATCCAAAAGACATTGATTAGGTATCGCTTGCATCATTCACAGCAAAATACTGATGCTTAAGGTACAACGAAATTTCTCTGAATAATCTTTTTTTAAATGCCTTTTTTATGCAATTACCAACCATGCGGAAATGACATTGATTACAAGGTATGTAAATATTATAATAACCGAACAGCTCTGTTATATTTGTTTACCCCGATTGTCTAACATTTCAGCCATTACTGTCAGAAAGCCAAGAATATCCGAATAACCCTTTTCCTCGTTCTTCCTGTTTGGTCAGTAATAAACACTGCACACAAGTAGAGCCGCTGCTGTCATGTTGAGCAAAATCAGCTCACAGTGCATTAGCTGCTCTATCGGAGAGAGTATCGATTCCTCTGAACATGGTTTATGGCTGACAGAAGGCGGTAAGAAGGGGGAGGAAGATGGAATGCATGCATTTTTCACATCCTGGCTTAAAGCTGGTGACTCTTGACTGTATTGCATAACTATAAACATTTATTTATAAAGAGAATTGCAATTTCTGTGAGTGCAGAGCTACAGAGTGAACTCAGTGTTTTATTTGATTGGCTGTTTATCCGTTGTCATCTTTATGATATCCACACTGTAAATCATGCTTTGTCAGCCAACTTAATATTACCAAAGAATGAATGAATGCATTTATTCAAGTAAAAACGTTACATTTATTTACTGAAAGTTTAAACAATGGTTAGATCAGGTAAAGATACCTCTTTAAGGCAACAACTACAGTTTTACTGAGCAGAATGATAATAATCTGACATGTGGAGGATGTCAAAATAATGATTTTTAATGGTTTTAAAAGTACCGCAATATGTATGGACATACTGTAATGGAGAGAAAACTTAACTATTATAATTCATTGACTTCACCATCATCATAATCTTGCTTGTTCTGAATCAGATCCTGAAATTTACTCCCTATTGCACACGTGTTAAACCTATAAAATCTGAGACTTGTTTTCAATATGTGATTTATGTGAATCACGACTCTAAGTAGACGCTGTAATGAACAGCAAGTGATTTGCTGAGAAAGAAAATGTATTAAGGCAGTGCTCTCACCTAAACAGAGATTACTCTTCTAATTGTTATTGACAGTCTAAAACTCGTTTTATTTCACTTGGCAAATCCTGATTCCAACTTCTCACTGAGGTAGCTAACATGATGCAGTCTAAGAAATTGGCCAAAAAATGAGAATTAAAGCATCAGAAATGACACGACACCCTACCGATGCCCTGGCAAACTCCCACCTTAGCATTCAGGTGACAAGTTCTATGGAAAATCTAGTTTATTACTTTTTAATAAAAGCAGGATACAATATTATGAAAAAAAAAAATCAAATTATGTTTTTGTTCCTTATAGCCACCTCCACACCTTTGGCATGACACTGATCGATATAGTACAGGCAAAAACTGAGTTGTGAAGGAAGTAAGGAAGTCTGCTTTCTTTAAGGATGGAAGTTATGTTTTTTTATCAAGGCCTGGGATGCAAGGAGAGCTAGTTGAACTCAAAGATGGATCGAATTCTCCTGTCATGTGGATTCTGGATTGATCCAAAGGTGTGAGCTTAGGGAATAGAAAAAGAGAGACAGATGAGCACAGGTCTCTCACTCTGCACTTATCTCGGCATGTTGAGACTTCTAACATTTTTTTTTTACATTGAGTTTGGTTTGGGAGGAATATAAATAGAAGTTCAAACATGCTTACTTTGCGCAAAAGAACAAACCTAATTTATTTTGCAGAAGCTCAAACTTGTTGCATAACATAATAGTAAATCGCAATGGGTTCTTGTGGAAGCATAAAGCAACCATGTCTCTTAGAAAATTCTCAATTCTAATGAGTTTTACAATATCTTTATGAACTTTTGAAGCATCAAAGTTGTAATTGCGTAAACTGTCAATAGAGGGACAGAAATCTCTCAAATTTCATTAAAATTATCTTAATTTGTTTTCCGAAGATGTATGAAGGTCTTATGCTGCATTCACACTCTGGACACGAATGGCGCGCCAAATTCGCGCCTGGCGCGTCCAGTTTGACAGCTTGACCACTTTGTGTTAATTTGAGTGTCAAGAGTGAAATTGTTTGCTCAATGAAGCTCGGTTCAGACATAAAGAAAATGGCCACCAACGGTTTTCAATTTTGACGCGCGTAAATTTCGCTTTAAACTTTTGTTTTTATGCGCGTCAAAATCGAAATCTGTTGGTGGCCATTTTTTATGTCGACTGAGCATTCATCGCGAGAGTTACCGCTCTGTAGTGTTGCACGGTGCACCGATACTTCAAAAGTATCACGAATACTCGGAAATTAAAAACCTCACAGATACCTAAATTTATTAGTATTGATACTTTTATGAATGACCGCGTTCCAGATTTGTAAGAGCGTTCCACGCACGCTTCCAGTCTCTCCCTATGAACGTCTATGTTTCTCCTCACGCATGCAGCAAAGAAGCTGCAGCTGTCATGAGAGAACAACCGCGAGACGGCTGCATGCGCGAGCACACGTGATACAGTGGCCGCCTGTCAGTAGCGGAGTGGCAATCCGGAGAGTCGGATCTTTCCCGGTGGGCCGGTAGTGTTTCGAGGCCGCGAGCGCCGGTCTGATAGTTATATATGCAAGTTATTAGCAACACAATCCAGCGGCCTGTACACAATAGTCTCTGCAACGGCGATGGTTTCGAGCGCGCGTCCGTGTGAAGACGGGTGCGCGACTGGGCGAGCCGCAAAAGACACTGTATCCATGCAACTGATAGCAGCGAAAAGAGCGCTCTGCTTGATTAAAAAAAAACAACAGATTTTAGCGCTAGATCTCTTATTTAATAGCGAACTAAATGAATTATCTGCTAGTTAACTGGAGATGTTTCATTTATTTTTGTATTAGGTGTACAACTTTCCCCCCAACTTTCATAGATAGCATAAATAATTTGCAAGCTGCTAAAATAAAGGATACAAAACATCAGCAAAATAATCTATCGGCTATATGATTATAATCAGAGCATGTGCATGTCAGTGATTTATTTATATTAGGTTATTACAGCATTAAAGAGCACATACCTATGTAAAGGAAGTGCATGTGAAACGCCTTGTAAGAAATACTTTAATTTTCAGGAAAAGTATCGAAAAAGTATCGAAATCGCAATACTTGACTTGGTATCGGTATCGAAACAATAATTTTGGTATCGTGATAACATGTACCGCTCTGTATTTAATTTTATTGGTGCTTAACGCACCAGACGCTCAATTCGTGCGAAACGAGGCATATCGCGTCTTCCGCGCCACGCTCTACGCCTTATTCGCGCTGCAGGAATTTTTCAGCGCATAACGTGTCTTTGCATTGACTTAACATTGAAATCATTGTCGCCTGACGTGCTATTCATGTCCAGTGTGAACGCGCCATTACGGGTTTGGCACAATATGACGGTGAGTAACTGATGAGTTTTCTTTTTTTGGTGAACTAACCCTTTTAATATCTGGATTCGGTCTGGAAATAGAAAATAATCAGAGATGGATCATGCCAAACAAAAAACAAAAAGCCATTCTAGAGGGAAAAGAAGATTCTTTAGTAGGGATTTGCGGGTAATTCAGTCTTTAATTACTCTTTCACAGACATCCTGAGGACTTCGAGCGAAGTGTGACATCAATTTTAACACAGGAAGAACTATCTACAACATTAAGTTTCAACCACACATCTCTGAAAGAGAGCTGATTGAACTTGGCTCAGATGTAAGCCTAAATGAGGAATTTAAATGACATCTTTAATCAATTTTGAGATTAATATGTCCCTGTTCTATTTTACATGATGGAATTCCATAATGTACTACGGAAGATTAGCATACAACTCATTAAGCAGCAGACTAAGTAAATTTCCACTTATAACAACTAATGTACAGTCTAATTATGCAAAGAACAGATTTTAATTCTCAGTTGTTGCTTTAAAAAAATATGATATTTGATGAATGACAGGGGAAATTCTTGCTTGTGTGATCTCTGAGTGGATTATAAAGGTGGAACCGTCAACTTTCCTCCATGCATTTAGAATAAAGGCAGGCGAAGCCAATCGAGATCCAGATTTCATGGCGGCTTTTCAAGGATTAGACAGCAAGCCCCTGCCTTTTGCATCCCTGCCTTTCAGACAAATGAAGCCCTTGATCTTTTTCAGATCATGTCGCGCACCATTCATCATTCTGACAAGTTTCAGAGAAAAGGTCTCCACTTGCAAAGTACCTTTTGTTAAATGTTAGATTATATTGGAGCAGACGCAATAATGGCCTTTACTATGTACACCAAATTATGACCCTGTGAGCTGAAGATGTCAGCCTGTCAAAAAAACAAAAAACAGAAATGATTTTCTGCTATTGGCACATAAGTCATTTTTAATTCGTACAAATCAGTTCAATGTGCTGCAACGGTACACAGCTTTGCATGAATGAACCTTGCCTCTGAAATAGCCTGATTGTTTATAAGATGGCTTTTGGTTTAGACACGACATGCTGTTTGCAACCCATTTTACTGAAAGCAAGGCATGAAATGAGACAAATGTTGGGAGGAGCTACCAGAATGAAGCCAGATGGACGGAAGAGAGAAGCTTAATAGCAAGAGATGCTCGCAACATAAGCCAAACAGGATACAAGGTGAAAGTTTTTTGATAAGACTACGAAGAAAGATTATTTAGCTTCGACCAATGCACCCCAAAAAATGCACCCAATTTTTAATTGTAGAGCATTATTTGATATTACATTTAAAGTTAGGTTTATTTTTTTTTAAATGTACTAAATTGCAACTTTATTACAAATGTGTACTTATAAATAGATTCCAAATTTAAACAGGATTCTCAAATATTGTGTATGTTCACATCAAAAACAAAAAGATCCAGAATGGTGCCTAGTAAAGTTTCTTATAGCTGTGCTTTGGTAAATGCATGTCCCTTTGTTGCATTATTAAATAACCCTTTTGAGTTATGACCTTTACTCTCACAAGAGGCTTGGTTTACACTCAGGCATATTAGAGGACAGCCCATGGGTGATATGAGACCCGCGATACATAGAGAGCATCATCAATAAAAACAGTAAGGGAGGCAGCCGCTGCCAAGACAGCACTCAGAGAGACCGAGGCTAAATCCGGTTTCATATTATCATTACATATCCCAGGCACGGATGAAAGGGAACCCTCCTTTAAATGGGAGTGAGAGATGGATCCTTCGGCATAAAGGACCACTTGGGACCAGAGACGAGGAAAGCAATTACAGGTTTACAGGGCATATATTTCTGCAAGTCATTGTAAGTTAATGCTGGGGCAAAATGAGGCAAAGGAAGATGACCAGCGACCGATGGTAGCACGTGATGGGGGAGCGCTAGAAACCAGCTCCAGTAAACCACCCCCAGTGAAATGGAAAGTGTTAAATAAATGTATGCAACAAAGGAGCATGGGAAGCAGTGGATTAAAGACATGGGGGACTAAATTAATTTAAGACATGAACAGCCCAGCAACTTCAGCCGGGACTAGCAGTGTGGAACAATAACTGCGGGGATTAACAGCGAAAAAAGGTATTCGGGAGGAAACTGTTTGACCAAACTAATTAAGTTAAAAGTAAGAGGGGAAATATATAAATTACTCTATCGAGCTATTCAACCAATTATAGCATGTAATACATGGGATAGTCTTAAAAAGCAGTGTCTTGCCTGAGCTTTTTCACAAAAAAATTGCTTTAAAATATTAATTCATTTGCATTTGAGCTTCCGAAACACATTCTTTGCTTTCAAATGGAACTTATGGCGCTTTTCCACTACACAGTACAAGCTCGAGTTGACTTGACTCTGCTTCTTTGTTTGGTTTTCCACTGTGTAAAAGTTGTACCTGTTCCGACTTTCGGGTACTTTTTTTGGTACCACCTCTGGTGAGGTTCTGGCGAGCTAAGGCGATACTAAAATGTCACGTGAAAACAATGCCGACTGCTGATTGGTCAGAGATAATCGTCACCATTCACTGCGTCATCATTACACGTGCCAGATGGAGTATCCAGAATAACTACTATTATTATGACTACTAACTTTCATCTAACTGACGCCTTGGGAAGCATTTTGACCATGCTTCAATATCTGACGCTTTAGGCACCTTTAGCATTAGTTAGATGACGCCTGAGGATTGCGTGTAACCCTACCCCTACCCCAGACCTAAACCTACCCACGTCATCTAACTCACGCTTTTCCTTTAGAGTCAGTTAGATGACACCTAAAGCATTGAATATTGAAGCATGGTCAAAAGGTGACGCCTTGGGGTGAGAATGTGTTGGAATACGCCATGGTCAAACGAGGAGGTGCAGACTTTCTTTTGTTTGGTGGGCGAAAGAGAAGATCCTGCAAGAGACTGAAAGGGCAACGAGGAACAAAAGGCGTCGCTATGATGACCAGGTACTATTTGTGGCGAAACTGTTTGCAATGGGAAAACGGAACGAAAAGCGAGTAGAGTCGAGCTGGTGCTGGTAATGGAAAAGCACCATTAGTTTCTACTGATAATCTAAAAAAAAGGATATTGTGGAAATAAATAGCATTATAATCCAGTGTTTTATGTAAAACATCATTATTGCTAATATCCTATACTTATCTTACCGTGTCCCTGAAAACTTGTTAGATGATGTCACCATAAAATTCCAAGTAATGCAATAAATTCTTTATCCATTAAAACAAAAATATTCTTCATTTATATGTATGTTTTGGTTCAGTTATCTCCTCCTGTTTCACTAAATGCAATGGGAAATTGAATTGAAACCACAACACACACACACTGAGCCCAGATGTCTTCTAATGTTTTATTTCTGGCAACCGGAGGCCATGTTCTGTAGTTTAATCTGAGGTCATTTGAGATATCACTGAAGAAGAGTACAAAAAACAACTCTTAGCTTTGTTAATTTAGAGTAAGCGACAAGCAGCAAAATGTATTTTCCTTAAGCATTGTCTTCACGCTCTGTCAGAGAGGCAAATCAAATCACAGGCCAGATGAAACCTGCTCATGCGATTTCACTGATGGCTGTTTGAACTCTGCTTAGATAATTAGTCAACTTAACAGCACAATAGTGCACTAGCATCTACCACCATTTAATTACCAAGACAACCTGACTATAACACTTATTAACACTCCCTAAAGTCATAATCGTAATTTAAAAAAAAAAATATAGCAGTTAAAAATGATTGCATGCCATCTGCATTAACATTATAGCTTAGAAGCTAAATATCTGGAGCTCTAACTGTAACGTAGTAGATTCACTCCAGTTGGTCGATCAATTAATCACCCTGTTGTCCTTGATAAGATACTTAAACCCAGGTCAATCCTTAATGACCGTCTCTTTGATAAATAATAAGTGCTTATTTGGTTAACACATCAGCTGAATGACTAATTAATAGGTAGGGATGTGAATCGTAGGAGTCGAAAAGAAATTAACATTTTGGTTTAGCGGTTCCATTTTCAGTACAATACCATTAATGCATAATGATTAATAGTACATTTGTGGAAGCACCAGATGTGTATTTGTGTGTGTTTACATTTGTAAATAACAAAAACTCAAGATTGAGACAGAGTCAGGTAATTCACTAATTGTTCTGGGCCGCGTTTCCAAAAGCATCGTAAGCCTAAGTTGATCGAAGAGACCATTGGTGGCAATTGTTCTGAGATCAACTTAGTCAAGACTGTGTTTCCCAAAAGCATCGTAACCATGATTCATTAGGAGTGACTGATATGCTTTAGACAGATTATGTTAAGAGTCATTTATTAAAACAAATTGACTCATTGAGTCATTTGCTTGTGAATCGGACTACAATTGTCTTGATGATCATGAGACCAGCGAGGCCAATGCAACAGAAAGATGTGTGGAGATGTATGACTTTTCATTGACTTTGTATTATTTCACAGCAGCCAGTCTTTCTCTCTCATCACATTCAATACAAGAAGTATCTAAAGCATTTATTTTACTGGCAGAAGAATACAGATGTTCAAGAACCATAAACCATGTCTAGGATAAGGACTTGTTCCCAATTCCCAACCCTTCAAATTACTAAATGAATCTATCTTGAATGATAGTGACGATGGTACACTTCACACAAGACATACATCTACTGGGATAAAAACAACTTGCAGTCCTGGCATCTCTCATCTCCTGTACATGAGCCCATGCATCTGGACTGCTATGACAACACACAGTCCTGACCATACAGCAGCCATCTGGAGCTTTCACCTAAGTCTAATTGACACGCTCATTAGGAAGTAATGTCACAGAGAATATTCTGGAAAGAGGAGACATGGAACCAATGGCAGCGCCGTGCTTGGCAGGAAATAGGCAGCCGTCCATGCATCCCCCATGCCAGAAGAATCCACAAGCAACCCATCTGGACGAAACTATTCCGCTGTGAAGCGATCGCCTTCGATGACATGTAAGGCAGTTTGTTCCGATGTGTGGCTTATATTTTAACCACCATAATTTGCCTGCTTGTTGAAATGTATTGGGCTATTTTGCGGTAAGGAGATAATGCAGAATAGTCCACAACAACTGCCTGAGTTGAATTGGAAATTGGCTAGGCGCACCTGGCATGCGCGACATGGCAATCGACACATTAACCCTGAATTATGCAATGGGATGCACGGAATATTTCCAGATATAAACAACCGCGTGCATGCAGCTGGCACAAATTAAGGAGGAACAACATTTGCAAGGTTTCTGAGAATAAGGACTAGGAAGATTTATTCTAGAATAACTTACAGCAGACCAATTTGGAGACCAATAGCACACATACAAGACCCCTCGAATCTCAGAAAGCAAAAGTCTAAGACAATCGTTACATATCAAATTTTGCATCTTGTGCATTGTCTGGATACACATTTTTCTCCCAGATGCATTAGACTGATTGATGGCACTCTCTTCTCTGGGCTTGCTTTCCTTTGAACTTAATGGGACAAAACTACTCCATTTTGTGTACAAAACAGAATAAAATCCTGTTTCATGGAGCTGTCTTGCTTTACAGTAGCTTTGAAAGTAGACGTACACCAATGCACAAAACAACAGACAGGATATGTGTAGCAATCCTGTTTCTAATTGCAAAAAAAACCTTTCCACCTACACCTTTAACATTGTCTTCAAAGGAGGAAAACCTCCAACTGTCGACAGTAAGGGTGTAGTGTGTTATTAGTGGCTGCTTCTTTCAACAATATAAGCTTTGACTTTGAATAATTCTGAGTTAAGCCCATCAAGGACACGAATACCAAATGTTGTTTTTGCCTCCAAAGAACCCTTTCCAGTCCTAATTTAAGACGAAACAATTTCATCAGCTCTCCCAATTGAAGCTGAATATGATGCGGTGCACCTTGCCTTATCTTTGTGCTTTTTTCTTGCTGTTTGATATTGAACATTTCTTCTACATAGAGACTTGATCTGATAACTCTGATCCTTGAACCCGGTGTAGTTCTGATGCGGTACTGGACAGAACTGAGATAAAAGAATGTCCAGTGATTTTAACAATAAAAGCTGTATCACCGAAAGCTGAAAACTTGTCTTTAGTCTAGCCCACAAGTGTTTAATCTTCCTGTAGAGATTAGTTCCAACACGAATTAAGCACAGTGAACCAGATAATAAATGTCTTCAGGATTTACCACCCCATATCCGAATGTCTACTTCTCTTAAATAGTATGAGAAAAGCAGTATTTGAACTGTGTAGTATGTCCAAAATCATTGCATTCATGAATTAATAAGCGAACAGTACCTGAATGGCCTCATGCATCGCAGAACTCTGACGTGTGCATCCACCAAAAGAAACGTCACGACCCATAAGGCCAGGTGGAAGAAGGCCACACTGTCGGACAAAATATGCAAAAATTATACCTGTAGGGGTACAACAACCTGTCACGCCGTCAGTACTTTCAGATACTCCTAAAGGTGCGTGTTAGTACCTTAGAGTAGTAATATGTAACTTAATGTACAACAAGAAAAATTAGAACCTTTTAGGTGTAAATAGGGGTACTGTCCCAGAGACAAACTGTTATACCCTTAAAGGTAGGCTGTTATACCCTAAAAGGTAGTCCTTCATAAGTCCTTCATTAAATCTAGGATCGATTTTGACAGTATGCAGTTTTGGATGCAACTCTAGAAACGTTCAGGCTGTGTGTTAGAGCAGGTTGTACACTCCGCAAGTAGGTGAGCCACCAGGAAAAGTAGACTGAAGCACCCTGGTCTAATTATTCTCTCACATTTCCTCACTTGAGAGACGGATCAGTCTCTCAAGGCCAAAGTGACCTGAGGGCACCTGGGGACAGCAAATGTTGTATGAGCTCTGGGACCCTAAAGGCCAGCCTGCAATTTATATACCAAAGTGCCCTTAGATAATCTGGCAATAGTCTGGTCCATAATCTAGTCATATTAGATTCGTTCACTTATTTAATTGACATATTGTGACCTTGAAACACAATTATTATAATACACTTACTATGGTTATCTGAAGTTTACACAGTTAGAATTAACTTTAAGACATGCTTCGGTTTAAAATAGTAAACGGCTTAAAATAAAGTAGCACATATTTACAGGACAAATATTCCTAAGCTGTTTTAAGCTTGATCTCTCACACAGGTTGGGCTCATGTCCTCATAAGCAAAGCTCTATTATATTCCCTACCAAATATGGATCTACTTCTGGATAACAGGAAGAATAACACAGAAGATAATGTCATTCCACTTTTGGCTGCCTTTGGTGCTAACCTTATCCCTTGGATTTCCTCCACCGTGTTTGGCCCTAACCGAGACCTTTTCCAGAAATGAATTCAGCTGAAGGGCCTGATGACCTTTTAGAACTGGAGCGAGCCATGAGACATTAAAAGCAGGCATCTGGTGGAAGGGGTACCGCTTTTGTGCATACTGAGTTCTTTGTATTCACACAGATATACTGCATATTGCAATTGCAGCCGAGATGTGACATTTCTGGTTGGATGTGATGCCAAGTCACAAAACATGGCAAATTGAACCATATCAATGTGGAGACAAGGGTTACTTTCCAATTTTATAAGAAATTGAACATTTCCTCTCCACTTAGAGTGCAGAAAACCTATTCGTTTATTCTTGGTTGTGGAGTGTTCTGCTGTGTGAAAATAGCTTTTGCAAACTCTCAAGGACAATCCACCTTGTATGGATGAGGGAACGTCTTTGGTACGAATAATTAAGGG
The DNA here is from genome assembly GCA_030378365.1 of Hybognathus amarus. Taxonomy (NCBI): domain Eukaryota; kingdom Metazoa; phylum Chordata; class Actinopteri; order Cypriniformes; family Leuciscidae; genus Hybognathus; species Hybognathus amarus. The sequence goes on along the minus strand of JAQIUQ010006923.1, from coordinate 2,828 downwards.
TGACAGAATAATCAGCCCGTTCTCATCCTTTAGCGTCACATAGAACGCTATATGACAAAACGGCGCTATACTACGCACATGGCACCCTTTATCGTTAGTAGAACACGCGAACCCAAGGCGTCATAAATCCTTTAGCGTAATATGAGACTGCCCTACCCTACCCCACACCTAAACCTACCCATCACAGCACGTTATATTAACAATAACGGGTGCCATGTGCGTAAGTATAGCGCCATTTTGTCATATAGCGTTCTATATGACACTAAAGGATGAGAAATGTGTTGGAATAATCCCAAGGCTGATTATTTGATTTCACATTTTTTCTTTTTACCATGCACGGATTTAACATTTTGCCTGGGTAAAGCATAATCTTTATTGCACATAGTTGTATCTACCTAACTCCTTCCTGGATGAATATTGAAGCACAATTAGCATATTAACCACTTAAGAGAACATTGGGAACCAGTTTAACCCAACCCAAGGGATGAGGGTTTTGGAGTGGCCAATTAGCCTCTGCAGGTAGATGCTAGCCTAGAGAAATCTAGACGCACCTAGCGGCAGCAAAATTATTCTGCCGCAAAGTGAGGTCTAGCAACTCTCCGTTAACTTTTGAAGTGGAAAAACCAAACTCTGGTAGGGCCAATCACATCGTGTATAGAGTCAGCGGTGGGTCTTAACTTAATGACGACAGAGTTGAGACGGTAAGAGCAAGCTTGGACATATTCTGTTCTAGTCGCTCATCCTCCGGATGCGGCTGTTACAAAAAAGCTGTGGCGAAACGAATCAACTTCTCATTTTTGCTGCAGTCGTGCTGTGGCGTCAAGGATAAAGACTTTACTCCGTGTCAGCGCATGCTCTGATCTGTATAGGCGCACGGACCTCTCCCGAATACCCTCAAGCAAGCACCACTACTCCGCCCCCATTTCCCTCATAAGCTGATATTAGTGTTTAAACATTCTCATGATATTATTTTCATAATATGACACACCAGTCATTTTGTTTCTCTATACATACACACTACACTCACATTTCATTCGTCACACATACGACACACATAGGCTATACCGGTCTCTTTCTCTCACTACATATGTAGGCTAGTTATAAACTCTTTAGACTTTTAATGATTAGTGTTTTATTCTTAAAGTTTGTGGGTCGGGTAAAAAACAAAAAAATCCCTTATTTTGGGATGGATTCGGGAAATCTCCCTTATTTTCAATGTTCAATGTTGACAGCTGGACTGGATACGGTAAAAGTTTAATAATATATCAACTTGCTCCGCTGAGTACGTCACATTCTTCGTTGCTCTGATTGGCTTTAGCGCTATCCAATTGCGTGCAGAGAGAATTTGAAAGACAACCATTTATCCCGCTCCTCGGATTAGAGCCCTCTCAATGAAGAGTTTCCAGACCTAACATCTTGATGTAGGTCTGGCATGCCAGGCTAGGTAGATGCACTACACCATTCATAAAGACAAAAGCATCTTTGTTTATGAACCCTTGCCACATTTTCAGGGTTCTCAGGAAGAGAGCATGTTCATAGCTGGCTGTAAAGCCGTTACCAGGGGTCTGTTCCCCATTAAGCATTGTTAGCCAAGGCTGCAGAGTATCAGTCTATAAGTCTGTAAACTATTGTCCTTACATTGTACTCAGATGTTTTGCCAGTGATCGATTGTATTTAAAGCGTGAAGTTGAGTATTTCTCTCGACGACTGCTGTTACATCGTCATTCACCTGTGAGTGATTTGCCCATGAGCAAAGATGGCAGTAAGCAGGTTGTGTACTTCCGGTGTGCCCGAGCAGCTGTCATCGAGATGAATGGGATGGTAATGGATGGCTTTCTCCAGCTATAATAAACTTCCTTAGTTCTACCCCTCTTCCTATTATCAACTCACCGCTTTTAATTCATGGCATCCCTAATGCAAATGCGATGTAAAGGAACTGCTGATGTACAAAGTGGATTGCTTAACTGCGCAGCATTTTTTCACGAGCCAGCTGGATACTCATTCGAAGGGAGCTGTGCGTCCCTGCTCTGGTTGACAGACATGTGTGTCAGGGACTTTTGCTTTACTGGTCGGTCGCGCGTGAGAACTGTCCTGGGCAATGGCTGATGCTGGGTGAGCGCAGGCAGTCGATCCAGTGTCTCTGCGGACTGTACGGTAGAAAGGATATCTTAATCAAGTGGGCATTAAACTCGAAAACAAGAGCTCAAACTGGGTCGTTACATTAAGCATGACTTAAGTTTATGTTGCTGCATAGTTTGTTGGGAGCCTGTGATGCGGACAATATTATTAGGATGTCTTATTAAAGATTAGAATTGAATATAATAATTAATTGGAATATAAATCTTCATGTCAAAGAGACAACTAGCAGCAGAATGATGGATGTGTAATTTTCCCCAAAGAGATCTCATGGAATGCCCTTTTTAAAATATGTATTGATATTCCATAGACCATCACCCTTTTCTTACAACATTTTCCCACACTGACAACTACAGGCTGCCGCAGGATGCCTTATCACATGTCTGTGCACGGCGACAGTTTTTTTACAGTGCCTTGGAACTCGATTCTTGATAGTGTCAGTTGTGTTTTACTTGACAGCAAAGGCTTCTCCCCCAGGAGGAGAGGGGGAGCAGAAGGGAGTTTGGGGGAGGAGCAGCACATCCAGGGAGGCAGGTTCCAGAAGTTTTCTGGATTTGGAAGTTCGGGTGTTGGAGGCGTAGGATATGACTGGGACATGTGGGCAAAGGGAGACAGCAGTCATGTTGTGGTTCAAAGAAGAGAAATAGATGAAAAGAATATTTAGCAATACGTAACTGAACGAAGTACATTCA